>SJYO01026388.1:11734875-11924197 GCA_006410555.1 Capra ibex | reverse complement strand
TAGTTAAGAAGTCACGAGTCGGAAGAAGTGTCAGGTTGAGAGTGTAGGTATGTACTGGTGTCCTTTTTGGTATCGGAACTGATCTACCTGGAATCAACCGTTTCATTACAGAGGCGAAACTTATACGATAGATCCAACCAGTATTGAAAGGAAAGTTCCTCATTCACAGAAAATTAAAGTACCGACGTCAGTGGTAGACGTCACTAAGACCTCGGGGGGTTTTATTTCAGACTGTGACAAAGGTGACAAAGGGGTAGATAAAGGGTACTTCACTACCCTGGCTTACGGTACTAGAAGCAAAAGACTTACAACTCAAAATTCGGTTGAAAAAGTGAGAGGAGAAAGTGAAAGTAGTTCTCCGAAAAATCGAGGAGAAGTGAAAGACGGTATTCTCACCACAGTAGACGTATAGACTCCAATAACTATAAAGAGGGCCGTTACAACTAAGGACGAACACAAAGAAGGTCAGGTCGCAAAGAGTACTACATGAGACGTATATTCAATTTGTTCGTCTCACTGTTATATGTCGGAACTGCATGAGGAAAAGGATAAACCTCGGTCAGACAACAAGGTACAGGTCAAGATTGACAACGAAGGACTGGACGTATGTCTAAAGAGTTCCCCGTCCAATCCACCAGACCATAAGGGTAGAGAAAGTCTTAAAAGGTGTCAAATAACACTAGGTGTGTCAGTTTCCGAAACCGTATCAGTTATTTCGTCTTTATCTACAAAAAGAGCTTGAGAGAACGAAAAAGGTACTAGGTCGCCTACAACCGTTAAACTAGAGACCAAGGAGACGGAAAAGATTTTGGTCGAACTTGTAGTCCCTCAAGTGTCAAGTGCATAACGACTTCGGACCAAACCTCTTAAAACTCGTAATGAAATGATCGAACACTCTACTCACGTTAAGACGCCTTCAAACTCGTAAGGAAACGTAACGGAAAGAAACCTTAACCTTACTTTTGACTGGAAAAGGTCAGGACACCGGTGACGACTCAAAAGGTTTAAACGACCGTATCACTCACGTCGTGAAAGTGTCGTAGTAGAAAGTCCTAAACTTTGTCGAGTTGACCTTAAGGTAGTGGGAATGATCGAAACAAACATCACTACGAAAGATTCCGGGTGAACTGAAGTGTAAGGTTCTACAGACCGAGATCTAATCACTAGTGTAGTAGTACTAATAGACCCAGCACTTCTAGAAAAAAACATGTCAAGAAGGTACATAAGAACGGTGGAGAAGAATTATAGAAGACGAAGACAATCCAGGTATGGTAAAGACAGAAAATAGCTCGAGTAGAAACGTACTTTATAAGGGAACCATAGAGATTAAAAAAAATGTATTGGTTATTCACATGGAAAATTTCGTTCTCTCAAACAAAATCTGATTTTCGACTAAGGTTGGAGACCCAGTAGTTATAAATAGAATAACACCTTTAAAACGAAAGGACCAAACTTTCACTAAAAATACCTTCGTAGTTCGTTAACCTTTTGTCTATGACTAAACTCATAGGAAAAAAATAACTCATTGGAAATTGTTTCTGAAAAGCGAAATCAACATTTTTGATTAAATTCTACGGGTACTGACCTAAAATTTACACCAAAAGTCTCACTACCAAAGAATTTTCTAAATAAGTTGAACACACGTGATCCTGTGGGGTGTCTCTGACTCGGTCTGAAGGAAACTCACAAACTTACAGAGGTTACCTCTATACCCAGTCGTCACCTGATGACGTCCCCGTCTCCGAGACCCACGTCGTCTGGACCCATACCGTATTCGGGAGAACCTCCTCCAGCGGTAATTGGGGTGGTAACTTGGTGGTCTTGAAGGTGTCCTGACCCCTTTGTCTGAGAACCTCCCGTGTTTTTTTTTGGACACGTGGTCCACACGTGGTCCTAGGTCCTCTTTCCTCGTCACTGGGATTTTCTCTGACTGGGTCAGAACGGGCACTCACATGTCCTTAGAGTCCGTCTCCACACCCGGTCACCACCGGACGACGTCACAGTCTTCACGACTCACACCGTCACACACGTGTCCTTCTGGAAAACTTCCTCCACCGGTAATAGAAATAATGGAGGACCGGAGTCCAGTATGTTATCCCTCCCTTGTGTCGGACGAGTTTCTTCTTTTAACCTAATTTCTAAATGACTCGTTCCGGGGTGGGTAGTCTAGTTCTGGGTCAAGGGGAGAATCAGTCAGTGAGGGTAGTCCTTTAAAGGTATTCGGACAATCGGAATAAGTAGACTCCCGTCTGTCTTACTTTTGGTATTATTGTCTTTAGATTAGTTTGACTAGTGTACCTGGTCTCGAGACAAATTGAGTTACTTTGATACTCGGTACGGTACATCCCGGTGGGTTCTTCCGACCCAGTACCACCTCTCGAGACTGTTTTGCATCAGCTGACCTCTTCCCTTACCTTTTGGTAAAGTCATAAAAACGGAACTCTTGGGCTACTTGTCATACTTTTCCGTTTTTCTCTCCTGTGACTTTCTCCTTGAGAACCAGTCATCCCCGGGTTATACGATGACCTCTTTTCACCTCTTTATTGAGGACTTTCTTACTTCTCTGTCTCGGTTTCGGTTTTGTTATGGATCAATACGTACATTGACCACTACTTTCATTTCAGACTACGACGTTTCAGGTTATAACGTGTCCTTGGACCTTACAATCCGGGTACTTAGTTCCGTTTAACCTTCCTCTACCGTCCTCGCTTGTAGTTGTAAAAGTCAAGTCAAGTCAAGTCAAGTCAAGTCAGTAAGTCAGCACAGGCTGAGAAACGTTGGGGTACTTAGTGCCGTACGGTCCGGAGGGACAGGTAGTGGTTGAGGGTCTCAAATGAGTTTGAGTACAGGTAGTTCGGTAACTACGGTAGGTCGATAGAGTAGGAGTCAGCAGGGGAAGAGGAGGACGGGGGTTAGGGAGGGTCGTAATCCCAGAAAAGGTTACTCAGTTGAGAAGAGTACTCCATCGGTTTCATAACCTCAAAGTCGAAATCGTAGTCAAGAAGGTTACTTGTGGGTCCTACCTGACCAACCTAGAGAAACGTCAGGTTTCCTGAGAGTTCTCAGAAGAGGTTGTGGTGTCGACTTTTCGGAGTTAAGAAGCCACGAGTTGAAAGAAGTGTCAGGTTGAGAGTGTAGGTATGTACTGGTGACCTTTTTTGTGTCGGAACTGATCTACCTGCAAACAATCGTTTCATTATAGAGACGAAAAGTTATACGATAGATTCAACCAGTATTCAAAAGAAGGTTCCTCATTCGTAGAAAATTAAAGTACCGACGTTAGTGGTAGACGTCACTAAACCTCGGGGGGGGTTTTATTTCAGACGGTGACAAAGGTGACAAAGAGGTAGATAAAGGGTAATTCACTACCTTGGTCTACGGTACTAGAATCACAAGACTTACAACTCGAAATTCGGTTGAAAAAGTGAGAGGTGAAAGTGAAAGTAGTTCTCCGAAAAATCAAGGAGAAGTGAAAGACGGTATTCCCACCACAGTAGACGTATAGACTCCAATAACTATAAAGAGGACCGTCAGAACTGAGGTCGAACACGAAGAAGGTCGGGTCGCAAAGAGTACTACATGAGACGTATATTAAATTTATTCGTCCCACTGGTATATGTCGGAACTGTATGAGGAAAAGGATAAGTCTTGGTCAGACAACAAGGTAGAGGTCAAGATTGACAACGAAGGACCGGACGTATATCCAAAGAGTTCTCCGTCCAGTCCGTCCACCATACCATAAGGGTAGAGAAGGTCTTAAAAGGTGTCAATTAACACTAGGTGTGTCAGTTTCCGAAACCGTATCAGTTATTTCGTCTTCATCTACAAAAAGACCTTGAGAGAATGAAAAAGGTGTTAGGTCGTCTACAACCGTTAAACTAGAAACCAAGGAGACGAAAAAGATTTTGGTCGATCTGGTAGACCTTAAAGTGCCAAGTGTATAACGACTTCGGACCGAACCTCCTTAGTCATTTGATTTTACCTGACCTTACCCACTTAAATTGAGTCTACTGGTAATACAGATGACTCCCGTTCTTAGGGAATCTTCTTGACCTCATCGGGAGTATCAGTTGTTTTTTCTCAAGTTTTACGTCATGAACTTATGTTAGAGTTTTTACTGTCTTACTAGAGACAAGTAAAGGTTCCGTTTCGTAAGTTATAGTGTTTTTAGGTTCAGATACGGGACTGATCATTACGACTTATTCAACTTCAACTTACCAGACACTTCTGGATGTTCTGGAAGATCTTGATTGTGTGTTTTTTCTACAGGAAAAGGAGTATCCCCTGACCTTACGTTTTCATCCTTCAGTCTATGAACCTCATTGTCCGTTTAAACCGGAACCTTATGTTCGTTTCGTCCAGTTTCGGATTGTCTTAAAATGACCAGTATCGTTTGTGGGAGAGGGTTGTTGTGTTCTCTTCTGAGATGTATACCTGTAGTGGTCTACCGGTTGTGGCTTTAGTCTAACTAATATAAGAAACGTCGGTTTCTACCTCTTCGAGATATATCAGTCGTTTTTGTTCTGACCCTCGATTGACACAGAGTCTAGTACTTGAGTAATAACGGTTTAAGTCTGAATTTAACTCTTTCATCCCTTTTAATAATATAGTAAATCCATACTGGATTTAGTTTGGGGAAAACCAATATGTCACCTTCACTTTTTATTTAAGTCCCCTAATCTAGACTATCTTTTTCACGTGCTTCTTGATACCTACCTCCAAGTACTGTAACATGTCCTCCGTCACTAGTTCTGGTAGGGGTTCTTTTTCTTTAAGTTTTTCCTTTTTACCACCAGACTCCTCCAAACTCGATGGAATGTTTATCGACTCTTTTCTTCTCTTCGTTTTCCGTTTCCTCTTTTCCTTTCTATATAGGTAAACTTAAGTCTAAAGGTTTCTTATCGTTACTCTCTATTCTTTCGGAAGGAGTCACTAGTCGCGTTTCTTTATCTCCTTTTGTTATCTTACCCTTTCAGATCTCTAGAGAAGTTCTTTTAATCTCTATGGTTCCCTCGTAAAGTACGTTTCTACCTGTGTTAATTCCTGTCTTTACAATACCCGGATTGTCTTCGTTTCTATGATTCTTCTCCACCGTTTCTATGTGTCTTGATATGTTTTTTTAGTGTACTGGGTCTATTGGTGTTACCACACAAGTGAGTGGATCTCAGTCTGTAGGACCCTACTCTTCAGTTCATCCGGAATCCTTTGTAGTGATACTTGTTTTGATCGTCTTAACTACCATAAGGTCGACTTGATAAAGTTTAGGATTTTCTACTACGACACTTTCACGACGTGAGTCAAGTCAGTGAGTCAGCACAGGTTGAGAAACGCTGGGGTACTTAACGTCGTGAAGTCCGGAGGGACAGATAGTATTGAGGGCCTCAAGTGAGTCTGAGTGCAGGTAACGCAGTCACTACGGTAGGTCGGTAGAGTAGGAGACAGCAGGGGAAGAGGAGGACGGGGGTTAGGGAGGGTCGTAGTCTCAGAAACGGTTACTCAGTTGAGAGACGTACTCCACCGGTTTCATGACCTCAAAGTCGAAATCGTAGTAAGGAAGGTTTCTTTAGTGCCCACTAGAGGAAGTCTTACCTGACCAACCTAGAGGAACGTCAGGTTCCCTGAGAGTTCTCAGAAGAGGTTGTGGTGTCAAGTTTTCGTAGTTGAGAAGCCACGAGTCGGAATAAGTGTCAGGTTGAGAGTGTGGGTATGTGCTGGTGTCCTTTTTGGTATCAGAACTGATCTGCCTGGAATCAACCGTTTCATTACAGAGACGAAAAAAAAAAAATTAAAATTAAAAATGAAATAAAATGAAATGTTATGACATAACCAAAACGGTATGAAACTGTACTTAGACGGTGCCCACATGCACTCAAGGGTTAGGACTTAGGGGGAGGGTGGAGGGTGGAGTATAATAGAGAGACCTTGTAGGGGTACGTGGTCGGGGTTCGTAGGACATAGGAGGTAACTTGTATCTGACCGCTAAGCAAAGAATGTACTATCATATGTACAAAGTCACGGTAAGAGGGTTTAGTAGGGTGGGAGAGGGAGAGAGGGTCTCAGGTTTTCAGGCAAGATATGTAGACACAGAGAAAACGACAGAGCGTATGTCCCAATAGTAATGGTAGAAAGATTTAAGGTATATATACACAATCATATGACATAACCACAAAAAGAAAGACCGAATGAAGTGAGACATATTGTCCGAGGTCAAAGTAGGTGGAGTAATCTTGACTAAGTTTACATAAGAAAAATAACCGACTCATTATGAGGTAACACATATACATGGTGTCGAAAGAATAGGTAAGTAGACGACTACCTGTAGATCCAACAAAGGTACAGGACCGATAATATTTGTCACCACGTTACTTGTAACTCCATGTACACAGAGAAAGTTAAGACCAAGGGAGTCACACATACGGGTCTTCACCCTAACGACCCAGTATACCGTCAAGATAAACGTTAAAAAATTCCTTAGAGGTGTGACAAGGGGTATCACCTACATGATCAAACGTAAGGGTGGTTGTCACATTCTCCCAAGGGAAAAGAGGTGTGGGAGAGGTCGTAAATAACGAACGTCTGAAAACCTAGCGTCGGTAAGACTGACCGCATTTTACCATGGAGTAACACCAAAACTAAACGTAAGGAGACTATTACTCACAACAACTCGTAGAAAAGTACACAAACAATCGGTAGACATACAGAAGAAACCTCTTTACAGATAAATCAAGAAACCGGGTAAAAAACTAATCCAGCAAATAAAAAGACCTTAACTCGACGTATTCAACGAACATATAAAAACTCTAATCAACAAACAGTCAACGAAGCAAACGATAATAAAAGAGGGTAAGTCTTCTGACAGAATTTTTTTTTTTTTTCTTCCGACAGAAAAGTGGAACGAATATCGAAGGAAACAACACGTCTTCGAAAATTAAAATTAATCTAGGGTAAACAAATAAAAACGAAAATAAAGGTCATATGACCCGCCACCTAGTATCTCCTAGGACGATACTACATACAGCTTCTCACAAAACGGATACAAGAGGAAATCGTCAAAATATCAAAGACCAGAATGCAAATCTAGAAATTAGGTAAAACTCAAATAAAAACACACACCACAATCTTTCACTAGATCAAAGTAAGAAAATGGGCACCAACTGGTCAAAAGGCTCGTGGTTAACAATTTCTCTAACAGAAATGAGGTAACATATAAGAACGGAGGAAACAGCTTCTATTCCACAGGTATCCACGCACCTAAATAGAGACCCGAAAGCTAAAACAAGGTAACTAGATATAAAGACAGAAACACGGTCATGGTATGACAGAACAACTGACACCGAAACATCATCTCGGACTTCAGTCCTTTCAACTAAGGAGGTCAAGGTAAGAAGAAAGAGTTCTAACGAAACCGATAAGCTCCAAAAAAACATAAAGGTATGTTTAGAACTTTAATAAACAAGATCAAGACACTTTTTATGGCGACCATCGAACTATTCCTAACGTAACTTAGACATCTAACGAAACCCATCATATGAGTAAAAGTGATATAACTAAGAAGGTTAGGTACTTGTACCATATAAAGAGGTAGATAATCACAGGAGAAACTAAAGAAAGTAGTCACAAAATATCAAAAGATATATATCTAGAAATCAAAGAAATCCATCTATATAAGGATTCATAAAATAAGAAAAACAACATTACCACTTACCTTAACAAAGGAATTAAAGAAAAAGATGAAAGAGTAATAATCACATATCCTTACGTTCACTAAAGAGACACAACTAAAATATAGCACGTTGAAATGATATAAGTAACTAATCGAGATCGTTAAAAGACCACCTCAGAAATCCCAAAAGATACATCTCCTAGTACAGTAGACGTTTGTCACTCTCAAAATGAAGAAGAAAAGGTTAAACCTAAGGAAAATAACGAAAAAGACGAGACTAACGACACCGGTTTTGAAGGTCTTGATACAACTTATCATCGCCACTTTCACCTGTGGGAACAGAACAAAGACTGAAATCCCCTTTACGAAAGTTAAAAAGCGGTAACTCCTATTACAAACGACCCCAAACAGTATATATCGAAAATAATACAACTCCATACAAGGAAGATAAGGACGAAAGACCTCTCAAAAATAGTATTTACCTACAACTTAAAACAGTCTCCGGAAGAGACGTAGATAACTCTATTAGTATACCGAAAATAAAAAGTCAAACAATTACACCACTTAATGTAACTAACTAAACGTCTATAACTTTTTAGGAACGTAGAGACCCTATTTCGGGTGAACCAGTACCACATACTAGAAAAATTACACAACAACCTAAGACTAACGATCTTGAAACAACTCCTAAAAACGTAGATACAAGTAGTCACTATAACCGGACATCAAAAGAAAGAAACACCGTAGAAACAGTCCAAAACGATAATCCCACTACCACCGGAGTATCTTAGTCAAACCTTCAAATAGAAGGAGACGTTAAAAGACCTTCTAAAACTCATCCTATCTACAATCGAGAAGAGTTTTAAAAACTATCTTAAGTCGACACTTCGGCAGACCTGGAACCGAAAACAAACGACCTTCTAAAGACTAATGTCAAAGTTAAAGGTACGAACACTAACCCAGACAATTCTAAAAGATAAAGAAGGACCAAGTCAAAACCTTTCAACATGAAAAGATTCTTAAACAGGTAAAGAAGGTGCAACAGGTAAAATAACCGTATATTAACGACTATCATCAGAGAATACTAGGAAACATAAAGACACAACAGACAACACTAGAGAGGTAAAAGTATAGATTAAAATAACTAAACTAAAAAGAGAGAAACAAAGAACTACTCAGACCGATTACCAAACAGTTAAAGTAAATAGGAAAGTTTCTTGGTCGAAAACCGAAACAACTAAAAAAGATACCAGAGAAAACAAAGAAAACGTAAATAAAGACGGGATTAAAATTTCTAAAGAAAGGAAGATGATTGAGACCCCAAGAGGTTAAGAAGGAAAAGATCAACGAAATCCACATCTCAATCCAATAAATAAACTGGAAAGAGAACAAAGAACTCCATACGGACATAACGATACTTGAAAGGAGAATCGTGACGAAAATATCACAGGGTGTCCAAAACCCAACAACACAAAAGTAAACGTAATCAAAGATACGTATAAAACTAAAGAAAAAACTAAAGAAGACACTAAACAACCAATAAGTCTTCNATACCAGAGAAAACAAAGAAAACGTAAATAAAGACGGGATTAAAATTTCTAAAGAAAGGAAGATGATTGAGACCCCAAGAGGTTAAGAAGGACAGATCAACGAAATCCACATCTCAATCCAATGAATAAACTGAAAAAAGAACAAAGAACTCCATACGGACATAACGATACTTGAAAGGAGAATCGTGACGAAAATATCACAGGGTGTCCAAAACCCAACAACACAAAAGTAAACGTAATCAAAGATACGTATAAAACTAAAGAAAAAACTAAAGAAGACACTAAACAACCAATAAGTCTTTGTACAACAAGTCGGAAGTATACAACCTTAAAAATTATCAAAAAGAGGACATTAACTCTAGATTAGAATTACGTAATACCAGTCTTTTCTACGAACCTTACTAAAGCTAAAAAAACTTNAACCTTACTAAAGTTAAAAAAACTTAAATAGTTCAAATCTAAATACCGGGTCCTACACTAAATAGGACCTCTTCCAAGGCACGCGTGAACTCTTTTTCCACTTTAAGTGACAAACCCCCACTTTACAGGATATCTATAGTTAATCCAGATTGACCAGATAACATAGTAAATTTCAAACGTAAATAAAGAATTGAAAGACAAAGCAACTAGACAGGTATCCACACTCACCCCATAATTTCAGAGGGTGATAATAACACAATGACAATTAAAGGGGAAAGTATGAACAATCGTAAACAGAATGTATAACGTCACGAGGATACAACCCACGTATATATAAATTTTAACAATATAGAAGGAGAATCTAACTGGGAAACTAGTAATACGTCACCGGAAGAAACAGGAAAAGTGTCGGAAACAGAATTTCAGATAAAATAACCTATACTCATAACGATGAGGACGAAAGAAAAGTAGAGATAAACGTACCTTATAGAAAAAGGTCGGGAAGTGAAAGTCAGACATACACAGGGAACAAAACTCCACCCAGAGAACATCCGTCGTATATGTTCCTAGAACAAAAACATAGGTAAGTCGGTCAGAAACAGAAAACCAACCCCCGTAAGTTGGGTAAATGTAAATTCCATTAATAACTATTCATACTAGGACAACGGTAAATGAAATGACAAAACCCAAGCCCAAATATGCGGGAAAAACACAAAGGACAGATCTCTTATAGGAAATCGTAAACAACCTCTCGACCAAACCACCACGATTTAAGAGAGTCGAAAACGAACAGACATTTCGAAAACTAAAGAGGAAGCATAAACTTACTCTAGGAACGACCCATGTCATTAGACCCGACATCCAATAAAAGAAAGTAGTGAAATTCATACAGAACGGTAAGGGAGGACCGGACTTCTCAAAGATAACTTTCTAGTCGACAATAGGAATACCCTTAGGGGAACACACAATAAACAACAAAAAGGGAACGACGAAAATTATAAACAAGAAACACAAACTAGAAACAATTAAACTAATTATACACAGAACCCCACAAAGCGGAACCCAAATAAGATAAACCTTGAGAGACCCGAAGAACCTGAACTCACTAATAAAGGAAGGGGTAAAATCCTTTCAAAAGTTGATAATAGAGGAGTTCATAAAAGAGTACCAGAAAGAAAAACAGAAGAAGAAGACCCTGAGGATATTAAGCTTACAACCTCGCAAAGTATAACAGGACCTCCAGAGACTCTAACAGGAGTAAAGAAAATTAAGCAAAAAGAAAAAAGGAGAGACTAAGTAAACAAAGATGGTAAGATGGAAGATAAAGTGATTAGGATAGAAGACGGAGGCAATAAGATGATAAACAACGGAGGTCTCACAAAGACTAGAGTAAATAACGTAATAAGTAATATATAACTGAAAAATTTTAAAGAAGATCCAGGAACAATTTAGAAAGAACGTAGAAGAGTTAGGAACAGAGGTCCGATAAATAGACACTAAGGTAAAACTAAAGTTCTAAAACCTAGGAAAAGTGATAGTTATAAGTCTTAAGAAAGAGTGCATCTAAGGGATAAAGAAGGAGGAAACAAACCAAACCACCCGTAAATGAGACAAGGAAATGGACGACGCATAAGGAGACAGAGAAGTAGAACCAATATAACGACGGAAACCACACCGGAAAGTTATAAGACCCTTAGACACCTCAAGAGAAATAATACCTTAAAGGAGTGACACCCGTCCCAACATAGTCACCGAACAGTTCCAAAGAACCAATCCCTCCGAACAAAACCTCAAGACCACCCACCTCGACCTAAAGAAGAGAGACCTCACGTTACTTCACTGGTCATTACCCAATACTCTGCAGTTACCAAAACCTCATTGCAACTCGACGGACATATAACTTCGAGTCCCCACACAAGGACACAACGACCTCTTAAACGTACCATACAGAACGAGACCTTGAACAACCGGGAACCCACCACGAACCAAAATCACAGTCATACCTCCGTAAACTACTCGAGGATAGCTAATTACAAGAGACCTAAGTCCTCAAGAGACTACAAGAGTCCTAAACCTGAATTCGGAGGTCGAAGACCAAAAGTCAAAATAAAAATGTCATCGGAGTTCTGAAGAGGTAGATATGTCGTGGCTACTATTTGGTAGATCCAATTTCTACTTTTCAAAGAGGTGTAATTCCCTGTAGGTCTCTCCAAGTACCTCTTCTCTTCTCCCTCCGCCATCAATCTCAACTGACCTTACTCTACTCTACCCTAGTTTTCTTCTCTCTCGTTCGATCAGTCATCAGTGAAGGAATACACGTGAGGAGTCAGACCTGACGAGTCTCCACAAGTACCTCAATATGTCCCTTCTCCTCTTCCTCTTTCCTCTGTCTCCACCGGTCCTCCTATTTTCTCCCTTTACTTTCCCTTTCTCTGTCTAGGTCGGTCATTGGTCAAGGGATTCACAAGAGGTAGCAGACCTTGTGTCTCTAAGTGTCTCTACCCATCTCCTCTCTTCCCCCTTCCTCCTCTGTCTCTGTTGGACCACCTCTTTTTCCTCTCAGGTTTCCTCCTCTCTCACCAGTTCGGTCATTAAAGCGAGAGTCCATTTTAACCTATGACTTCTAACCCAAAAATTTACATGGTTTAACTGTTGTTTATGGTTTTTCGTTTCTAATTTTTAGATCTCATCTCCAACCTAAAAGTTTTTATGTTATAGTTTCTTTTCTTCTTCTTCCTCTTCTTTCTTTTTTTTATGTTTCGGTGTTCTTAATAATTTTTTGTTGTTGTTGGTACCTTTCTCATATATACCGTAAACGAAATTTTTATCCCAGAAAAAAAAAAACTTTTCATTATCATCCAATATTTTTATTTTTAATTTCCTCTTTATCTCCTGAATTTTTAAATTTTTACACTTTTTTTTTCTTCTCCTTTTTCTAATCTTTTTTGTTAGTGTGTTGTTATAGTTTTTTTTTTTTTCTTACTAGTATTTTTATCATTTCTGTATAGATCGGGAAAGAGACCACAACACCCGTCACACCCCAGTGAAGGTTCCGCCAAGGGAGACAAATTGAAGACAAACGACCAGAGAAGTCACAGACTAAAGACGGGACAGGGCCCCCTCATCCCCCCGCCACCACCTGTGAAAAAAAAAATCCGAGTGAACAAGTCAACGGGACACCCTCCCTCCCTACGACGTTTACTCATTGTGACCGCACGCGAACGTCACAGAGTCGAGGAGACCCGGACGGGGACGAGCCCCGCGTGTGGCGAGTCCGGGATACAACGAGGCGACCCTTGGCAGACTCCGACCGGGATCCGATGTACGTGGAGGGACCAGATTCGGCGAGTCCGAGCCGCGAGTCCATCGGGAGTCTCCACGTCTAAGCCAACCCGGACGCAAAACACGGGACCCGAAGGGACCACCGAGTCTCTAATTTCGCAGACGGAGATTACACCCTCTGGACCCAAGCTAGGGACCCAACCCTTCTAGGGAACCTCTTCCTTTACCGTTAGGTGAGGTTATAAGAACGGACCTCTTAGGGTACCTGCCTCTTCGGATCATCCAATGTCAGGTACCCCAGAGTTTCTCAGTCTGTGCTGACTTGCTGAAGTGGAAGTGGAATTGGAAGTCCAGGCTCATCGAGTCCACAAACCGCTTGCGTCAGCGACGCTGAATAGCGGAAAGGGTAGAGACGACGAGTCTAAAGACCCACATAGCGACCACAACGAAGAGACCACCGACTACTGACAGGTCTTGGGGGTATTCAGAATCAATCGTTTCTTCGGACGAACGTAAAACCATCCATTACAGAGAACCCGACGCTAACGGGGGAAGGTCGGGAATGTCAAGACCGACGGACAGTGACCTCCCCCTACCAGACGTCGGCCGATAAAGACAAGGCAGGAAACGAGACACACGTCAGGACCACCACAGAATACATACTCGAAAAGTGCACCATCGATAGGGTATCAGACCAAACGATCGGGTTCAATCAAGTGAGACCAATGCGTGCCCCGCAAGGCGGACTTAGAATGTTTCGCGACGTCGGGTACGGAGGGTACGGAGGGACGGGTCGGGGGTGAACAATCACCACCTACGTCCGTAGACGCGACGAAGAGGTGACCCCCTCAATGACAACCCGAGTATTAGACAACCAAAATTAATAAATAAAAAGGAAGGACAATACAACGGGAGACACGAAGGTTCCGAGTGGTGTCTGAGTCGTCGCTCACAAAGGACCACAAACCTTTGGAGAGAAGAATTCTAAGGGAAGGGTCCTGTCTCGAGGGAGGGATGGAGGAAACAGAGGAAAAAGTAGAAAATATAAAAAAGGATGGACAAAAACTTCTGTTACTAGACGAAAAAACCACCGACTACAGGAGACGGTCGTAAGTCTTCAACAAAACACCTTAAATGAGTCTCAACTTTACAAGAAAACTACTTAAACACTCCCTCTTTCACCAGAGCGGGAGGATAAGGAGGTGGTAGAATCCTGGCGGGGACAGAGACGAGAACTTATACGATAGATCCAACCAGTATTGAAAAGAAGGTTCCTCATTCGTAGAAAATTAAAGTACCGACGTCAGTGGTAGACGTCACGGACGTTTTGAGTCGTCACCGGTGTCCTGACCTTTTCAACAGAAGTAAGGTTAGGGTTACTTTCCGTTACGGTTTCTTAAAATTTTGATGGTGTGTTAACATCAGTAGAGTGTCCGAAGGGAGTATCGAGTCAACCATTTCTTAGATGGACGTTACGTCCTCTGGGGCCAAGATAAGGACCCAACCCTTCTAGACGACCTTTTCCCTATCCCATGGGTGAGGTCATAAGAACCCGAAGGGAACACTGAGTCGACCATTTCTTAGTCGGACGTTACACCCTCTGGACCCAAGTTAGGGACTCAACCCTTCTTGGGACCTCTTCCCTTTCCGATGGGTGAGGTCATAAGACCGGACCTCTTAAAGTACCCGACATATCAGGTACCCCAGTGTTTCTCAACCTGTGTTGACTCGCTGAAAGTCAAAGTGTACGATTGTTTCATTACGAGTTTCAAAAAGTTCGGTCCGAAGTTATCATACACTTGGTACTTGAAAGTCTACAAGTTCGACCTAAATCTTTTCCGTCTCCTTTGATCTCAAGTTTAGCGGTTATAGACAACCTAGTAACTTTTTCGTTCCCTCAAGGTCTTTTTATAGATAAAGACGAAGTAACTGATACGGTTTTGGAACTGACACACATAGTGTTGTTTGACGTCTGTTAAGAAGTTCTCTACCCTTATGGTCTGGTGGAATAGACGGAGGACTCTTTAGACATACGTCCAGTTCTTCGTCGACAATCTTAACCTGAACATTGTTGTCTGACCAAGGTTTAGCCCTTTCCTCATGTAACTCCAACATATAACAGTAGGACGAATAAATTGAAGATGCGTCTCATATTGTACAGTTTACTTCCCGATCTACTTCTTGTTCGACCTTAGTTCTAATGGTCTTCTTTATAGTCTTTGGAGTTTATACGTCTACTGTGGTGGGAATATCGTCTTTCGCTTCTCCTTGATCTGTCGGAGAACTACTTTCACTTTCTTCTCGCACTTTTTCAACTGAACTTTGAGTTATAAGTTTTTTGATTCTAGTACCGTAGACCAGGGTAGTGAAGTACCGTTTATCTACCCCTTTGTTACCTTTGTCACTGTGTCAAATAGAAGAACCCGAGGTTTTAGTGACGTCTACCACTGACGTCGGTACTTTAATTACCTACGTTACTAGTTGGATCTGTCGTATAATTTTTCGTCTCTATAATGAAACGGTTGTTTCCAGTTAGATCAGTTCCGATACCCAAAAAGTCATCAGTACATACCTACACTCTCAACCTGACACTTCTTTCGACTCGCGACTTCTTAACTACGAAAACTTGACAGTACAACCTCTTCTGAGAACTCTCAGGGAACCTGACGTTCCTCCAGTTGGTCAGATAGGATGTCCTTTAGTCAGGACTTATAAGTAACCTTCCTGACTACTACTTCGATTTCAAAGTTATGAAACCGGTGGACTATACTTCTTGACTGAGTAAATTTTTCTGGGACACGACCCTTTCTTACTTCCGTACTCCGTTTCCCCTGTTGTCTCCTACATTACCAACCAAACGTGGTAGCTGAACTAACTGTACTCAAACTCATTCGAGGCTCACAACCACTACCTGTCTCTTCGGACTGTACGACTTCACGTACCTCAACGTTTCTCAACCTGTGTTGACTCGATGACTTGACTGACTTGAATAAGTTGAAATAAATCAATTCTAATCAAATATAACATTTATTCGTATATAAATAATAAGCGGAGTCTTATCGACGAATCATTTCTTAGGGACTAACTCTATCCCTCAACTACAGTATAAATGATATAACAAAAGAACAGTCCTCAGAGTTATTGTTGACAAAAGGTGTCGTGTTTAGTTCCCAAATTTTGAAAATTTTTCAAAATAGCATACACATAAAAATGAATAAAGTTTGAAAGTGTAGTTGGAAAGACAAAAATCGGTTGTATATATGTTAAAATTTTAAAAGTGTCAAATTTTAAATAATTTAACTAAAATAGTAAATTAAATAAGAAGAATGTAAAAATGTCAAATATATGTAAATTTTAATAGTAGGGAGGTTTTACAATAACGATGTCGTTTTTATATAAATATACATAAAAAGAAAACATAATAGTCCTTTGAACAAACACAACCTTCACTTTCATACAAATAACCACTGTTTAAATATTGACCTAGTCCTTTAATTTAACTAAACATACCCGGTCAACAAAAATCTATAAACTTTATTATTCAAATCTGGACGAAGTATTCCACTTTGCAATCAAATTATTACCACCATATCTGGATGACACTGAGTATCTACTTCAACTACTCGATTGTTAACGGTACATCCGTTTTCTGAAACCTTAATACATAGAATGATACGACAGAAGACCTCTTCCGTTACCGTGGGGGTGAGGTCATGAGAACGGACCTCTTAGGGTACCTGTCTCCTCGAACCATCCGACGTCAGGTACCCCAGTGATTCTCAGTCTGTACTGACTCGCTGAAATGAAAGTGAAAAGTGACAGTACGTAACCTCTTCCTTTACCGTTGGGTGAGGTCACAAGAACGGACCTCTTAGGGTCCCTGCCCCCCCCGGACCACCCGACGGTAGAGACCCCAGCGTGTCTCAGTCTGTGCTGATTTCGTTGAATCGTCGTACGAGAGAAGTATAACTACACTGATATCGACATTATTTTTATTCGAAGTGAATTGTTTTTTGTAGTTTATGTATAAGAAAATATGATGGGACATGTAAGAAGAAACAAATTTACCTATAAGGGATCTTTTATTAACGATAAATTTCATTCTGGTTGGACTTGTAACGTGAGAAGGATTTTCGTTTGTTTTTTTTTTTTTTTTGTTTCCTTTCCTTTATATATGCTCGTAGTCTTCACGAGAGTCCTCTCAAACCAACTCGTATGAAAACAATATAATTAACATGTTACGGTGGTTACCAAAATTGATACTTAGAATTAATTACCGAAAACATTTTAGTATAGACCTCGATGGTCTCTTTTTATCAAATCTACACGGTAAAGTTTAGGTCGAAAGTAAAACGACGAACGGATATNCGGACCACCCGACGGTAGAGACCCCAGCGTGTCTCAGCCTGTGCTGATTTCGTTGAATCGTCGTACGAGAGAAGTATAACTACACTGATATCGACATTATTTTTATTCGAAGTGAATTGTTTTTTGTAGTTTATGTATAAGAAAATATGATGGGACATGTAAGAAGAAACAAATTTACCTATAAGGGATCTTTTATTAACGATAAATTTCATTCTGGTTGGACTTGTAACGTGAGAAGGATTTTCGTTTGTTTTTTTTTTTTTTTTGTTTCCTTTCCTTTATATATGCTCGTAGTCTTCACGAGAGTCCTCTCAAACCAACTCGTATGAAAACAATATAATTAACATGTTACGGTGGTTACCAAAATTGATACTTAGAATTAATTACCGAAAACATTTTAGTATAGACCTCGATGGTCTCTTTTTATCAAATCTACACGGTAAAGTTTAGGTCGAAAGTAAAACGACGAACGGATATAACGTAATTGTATATTTACGACTCGAGTAAATTCATTAGTTCAAAACCATTTACTTTTTACCGGTGACACTGTGTTAGAAGTCCACCGTGATGACAATTTCTTGGGTTGACGGTTACGTCCCTCGTATTCTCTGAGTCCAAGTTAGGGACTCAGCCCTTCTAGGGGACCTCCTACCGTTTTGTTGGGTGAAGTCATAAAAACTGACCTCTTAGGGAACCTGTCTCTTCGTACCGTCCGATACCAAGTATCCCAACGTTTCTCAGTATGTTCGTTGAATCGTGTGTATTAGAAGATCCGTTTTCGTGATAAAGAGAACCTAAATAATAAACCGGGTCACACTACACAAACCCATTATCATTAAGCTTTCTAGTTGTATCTCGTAATTGTAAAGACTTACCGGAAGGGTCTTTAGAAAAGTGTTTTCTTCATCTTACGTTGGGAGGGGTAAAGATGTAGGACCGTCTCTTGTCTTCTCCCAATTGCGGGGACCAGTGCCTCTCTTTTTGACATAAAAAGTCTCCGGTTTCCTCTTTCGATCTATGTCGAATTTTTAGTTCACTATTTCGACATGAATTCCACTTGAAACTTGTTCAAGTATTTCGTCTTTACTTTGACTTCAGAACTATATTTCGTCCCTGACAGAACGATGTTAAAGTACCTCATGTATCTACTCCTAATCGGTTTAGAACCTTTTATCATTATGTTGAACCTGGTCTTCTCTATAATAAGTGAATCGTTGTAAGACATTTAAAAAAAAATAGTCTAAACAACACTCTTCTTTGAAATACAATCTTCAGATGATATATCAAAAGTCCGTTAACAAACCATATAAATGAGAATTTAGTAAGTCATTCTGATATGTAAGAACTAAAACATTAAACCTAGACAGTAAAAGTTACTAAAGAAACTAGAATAAGTATCAGAATGTCATTCTCAGTGGTAGTAAAGATCTTTAGACCAGATTCATGTAAGATGGACAAGTAAAGTCAGTCCAGTAACCCTATGTTTAACCTGTTTGTGTCTACTTTCGTTATAAATAAACACCTAGAGTAAATACACATGTGTGTGTGTGTGTGTGTGTGTGTGTGTGTGTATGGTCTGTAACCGAAGATCGGTTCATCCAATGGTAATTTAAGTGAATCCTGGCAGAATCAAGTATTATATCTAGGGTAGAGCTAGTAGTGGAAATGGTAATAAAATCTAAAACACTGGTATAGATTACGATTTCTGTTTAAACCTCGTCATTCGTCGTTCTCATGATAATTAGTGTACTTTAAAGGTAAATCTAACAGGTTTTGAAGACCTGTTAAAAAATAGAAAATTATTCAGGAAAACCCATTACGGATACAATTCGCTTTAAGAATTTTGTCAGGTCGAAGATTCCACTTTCACCGGGCACATGTACCTGAAGACCCTCGGAGTAAGTACCGTCGTGGTGAGACGTATGACAGAAGACTCGACGAAGTCCGATCATCGATGTAAAAACTTTCACCACAGAGACACTCCTTGTCTTTCTTTGTAAAGGCCACCTGCTCTTCAGTCTACGTCACGTCATGTGTGGTAATTTTATTTATTTGTATTAAGGTGGGACCTTATTTAAGACGATGGTACCTGATTTGTAATCTTTTTATAAGAAAGAATATTTGAAACGCAGTACCAACAAGATTTTCGTTGAAAGGACGACACATGACAAATCGAAGGTCCTTCCACTTTGGAGCTGAAAGGAAGAGTTTGTTTATTTGTCACTCCACAATACACTCTCAAACACCGATTTCTATAGATAGTTAAGTGTCATTTTAAACGAAATTATTTTGTTTATTAAATTAAAGGTTTTCTAAAACGAACGACAGAAGATTCCCGGGAACACTAGATATAGACTCTTTCTTTTCCTGTTTTGTTAAAGTTCAAGACAAAGAGGATACACCATCAAACCGTCCTCCTATGTCTCGTTAGAGACTCCACAAACCATTACCCTAAAATTACAATATGAGAGTCCAAAAGATTTCTTTCCTAGTTTCCGACAAATTCGTTTTTTAGTAACACTAAAAGGAGAACTTATATCTTATAAACAGAAAACTAAAGTCTTCATATCGTGGTTTACCGAGGATAGATCATTTCTCTTCTCGTCACATTGTTGTAAATTTTGTAAAGGTTTCAACATAATTGACATTCATATTACGTCAAAAAATATAAACGTTATAATGACTAAAACATTTACAGAAACAATACTTCAATACAACTCTAATAAAAAGTGTAAATTTAACTTAGAAACGAACCCATTTAATCTTTCACTTACTCCCCTTTTGTAATTCAGAATTCAATGTGAAAGTCCACGAATATGAAAAACTTGATCGATATTAATTACTACTTAATCTTTGGTCCTGACAACCACAAATGAAAATGGAATCTCTTCAAATCCGATCATTTCGAAAACATTAAGATTCTACAGAATCTCATATTGACTTGGTTTAAATACATAGTATAAACTGTCAGTATTAGAAGGATACTCCGAGGGTCCAATGAACGAATCGTTATTGGGAAAATCGGATTAGGTGAGGGATGGGTGACGACGAAGATGAACAGGGGTGGGAGTGATGGTAGTGGGTTTGTGAGGATCTTTAACGACGACGTTTTACGTCGAACGATTGTAGCGATTGATCGTGACCATCGATAAAACCATTAGTTCAAATTAAAGAACTTTTTCATATATGATATTATAAGTCACTTTCACTTTCACCGAGTCAGTATAGGCTGAGAAACGTTGGGTCTTATGACCTTAAGAGGTCCAGTCTTATGACCTCACCCATCGTAAAGCGAAGAGGTATCCTAGAAGGATTGGGTCCGTAACTTGGGTCCAGAGGGAGTAACGTTCACCCAAGAAATGGTCGACTCGGTGTTCCCTTCGGGTTCTTATGACCTCACCCATGGGATAGGGAAGAGGTCGTCTATAAGGGCTGGGTCCCAGAAGTTGTAACGTCCACCTCAGAAATGGTTGACTCGATAGTCCCCATCTTACTTGTAATTTAGACTAATATGATTTTAAGACGATTTTTCAAGTAAAGAATGACCAACATATGGTTCGTAGATGTATTTTAAGTGACTGTAACTGTTCTTTTGGTTTGACTTACCTCTACACTCTCCTCACCTCCCACCTCGACAGATAGGATCTTCGACCTTCCAACCGAGATATCTCGTTTAGAAGATGGGTACTTGATCACTCCTTGCTTTTTCTTTAAACTCGATCAAAAAGACAGTGTGGTATCTTGATGTTTTCTATCCTGGCGTCACACACTTTTTACGAATCAATTCTACTTTTCTGAAATTTAAACATGTGATTCTATAAAACTCTTTTTCTTGTTCTCTTTCGTGTAAGTTTATTGAAAATAATGTCATACAACAATACTAGGAACATAAGCTAATAGTAAAGAACAACAATTAGAGAATGACACAGACTTGAAATTAAATATTTTAATATGGAATAGTATCCATACATACATATCCTTTTTTTGTGTTTTATGTATCCCGAACCATGATAGGTGTCAAAGTCGACACTGAGGGACCCCCAGAAAGTTCTGGTGACCCCTAGAACTTTGTATATAGGTATCCTATTCCCCTTGACAACATAAGAACTAATCCCCCAATAAGAGACGAAGTACTGGTTACGGGTGAGGGTCCCCGATTCCAGACACGCACGTACGTACACACACACGATTTAGCGAAGACAGGACAGGTCGAGACACACTGGGACACCTGACATCGGGTGGTCGGAGGAGACAGGTACCTAAGAGGTCCGCTTTTATGACCTCACCCAACGATACGGGAGAAGATCCCCTAGAAGGACTGGGTCCCTAGTGTGGACTCAGAGAATACAGAGGACGCAACCGTGTACCCAAGAAATGGTGGACCCTTTGGGTTCGGGACACAGTCGATAGATTGTTAATGACTGTATAAAAGTCCAATGGTGTCAAAAAGATGGTTTTTGTGGTGAAGTTAGGATCCTCAGAGACGATAAAAAGGAAGAAGGTTTTTTTAAAGACACACGGAAGTGAAATCCCTCCCTTTACCACTGTCTAGTCCTTCTCACTGAGCCCAAGAAACTCCTGAAAACCGTACTTAAAAACAAGGAGGAACACCACCAAGAGGGATCACGGGGTGGGAGCAAGGTATGACCCGAGGTAAGGGTTCACGATTCGGTAAGTGTGAAGTGAACTTAAACGTACAACATGTAATTCGAACTATGTGTAAATGACAGGAAACAACTTTGAACATATCAGTAATGTTCTTACTCCAAGGAGTTTAATAGACAAATCGTTCATGTGAAAAATCGAAACCTCTTCCTTTACCGTTGAATACCGTAATACGTTTAAATCCATCAAAACACTCCTTTGAGTGTTTTCCTTTTCCCCATGAAGTTCCGACATATAACGGGGGGACGAATAAATTGAATATACGTCTCATGTAGTACTCTTTGTGACCTGACCTTCTTTGTGTTCGACCTTAGTTCTAACGGCCCTCTTTATAGTTATTGGAGTCTATACGTCTACTGTGGTGGGAATNAGTGTTTTCCTTTTCCCCATGAAGTTCCGACATATAACGGGGAGACGAATAAATTGAATATACGTCTCATGTAGTACTCTTTGTGACCTGACCTTCTTTGTGTTCGACCTTAGTTCTAACGGCCCTCTTTATAGTTATTGGAGTCTATACGTCTACTGTGGTGGGAATACCGTCTTTCACTTCTCCTTGATTCGGAGAACTACTTTAACTTTCTCCTCTCACTTTTTCAACCGAATTTCGAGTTGTAAGTCTTTTACTTCCAGTACCGTAGGCCAGGATGGTGAAGTACACTTTATCTACCCCTTTGTCGCCTTTGTCACAGTCTGAAATAAAACCCCCCAAGGTTTTAGTGACGTCTACCACTGACGTCGGTACTTTAATTTTCTGCGAATAAGGAACCTTCCTTTCAATACTGGTTGGATCTAACGTATAAGTTTTCGTCTCTGTAATGAAACGGTTGATTCCAGACAGATCAGTTCCGATACCAAAAAGGACATCAGTACATACCTAAACTCTCAACCTGACACTTCTTCCGACTCGTGACTTCTCGACTACGAAAACTTGACACCACAACCTCTTCTGAGAACTCTCAGGGAACCTAACGTTCCTCTAGGTTGGTCAGGCAAGACTTCCTCTAGTTGGGACCCTAAAGAAACCTTCCTTACTACGATCTCGACTTTGAGGTCATGAAACCGGGGGAGTACGCTTCTCAACTGAGTAACCTTTTCTGAAACTACGACCCTCCCTAACCCCCGTCCTCCTGTTCCCCTGTTGTCTCCTACTCTACCGACCTACCGTAGTGTCTGAACTACCTGTACTCAGACTCACTTGAGGCCCTCAACCACTACCTGTCCCTCCGGACCGCACGACGCTAAGTACCCCAACGTTTCTCAGTCTGTGTTGACTCTCTGACTTGACTTGACTTGACTTGGTACTAAGTACCCTGAATGGACCACCGAGTCGCCATGTCTTAGACGGACGTCACGTCTTCTGGGTCCTCTATACCCAAAGTAAGAACCTGACCCTTCTAGGGAACGTCCTCCCGTACTGTTGGGTGAGGTTATAAGAACGGACCTCTTAGGGTACCTGTCTCCTCTAACCACCCGGTGTCAGGTACCCCAACGTCTCTCAACCTATCGACTTCACTTAGTCGTACGTACTTGTGTGGTACTGAGTGTATAACACGTCACCATTCATAAAAGGTAACTTGTAAGATATAATTGGAAATAAACAAAATCGGTCAGGATAGGATTACTTTTATTGTTAATTCTTTTACCATACCATATCAGACCTGTTATATGTTTATTTATAATCACTTTGTATAAACACTAACCAGTTTGTAATGTAAAGTGTATAGTATGGTGACGGCGTTATCTTGATGAACTTGACCAAACGAAAGAAAACTCCTATGTATATTTTTAAGAAAAAAACTAGAACATAACAGAGTAAGTACAATTCAAGTTCTTAGTCGTAAAGACCATATACCATTACTTTTAGTCTTCAACAAGAAATACTCCTTACCTCTAATTCACGTTCCCCGGTCTTCCTTTGAGTCCGCTACCTTGATAAGGTACACAACTAACCAAGGTGTCTAAATATGTAAACAAGTTTGAATAACTTAACATGTGGATTCTATATGTGTGAGACCATTAAAATCGGGTAATTTTACACTTTGTAAAGAATTATATTGACATTATAACTAAACACTTTCATAGTCGACTCATAAGTACGATATAGAAAAATTAACCAAATCAATAAAAGTTCTGTAATCTTTCGAAGAACTTAAAGACGAGAAATAAACTTAAATTTTGTTAAATAATCTACATCATAAAAAGTGATTAAGGACTAAAATAAACTAAATAAATTACATTAAATAAAAGAATTTAATAAAAATAAACGGATTACATTAACACACACATTGAATTATCTATAAGATTCATATTGTGAAACGAAAAAGTTATCATGTAAAAAGATGGAGAGTGAAAAACCTGTTCGTGGAAAACGACAAAACCGTCTCGAATTTTAAGTGAGGATAAGGAAGTTGAAGGGAGTGTATCTTTTACACAAAACACATAATCCGTTGGACCACGAGTCACGGAAGTCTATACTGGATTTAGTTTAGGGAATACTAATATGCCACCTTCAGTCTTTATCTGAATTCCCTGAACTAGACTATCTATCTCACGGACTACTTGATACCTTATTTCAAACACTGTATCATGTCCTCTATCCCTAGTTCTGGTAGGGGTACCTTTTCTTTACGTTTTTTCTTTTTACCGACAGACCCCTCCGGAATGTTTATCGACACTTTTCTTCTCTTCACTTTTCGTTTCCTCTTTTCCTTTCTATATTCGAAGACTTACGTCTAAAGGTTTCTTATCGTTCTTCTCTATTCTTTCGGAAGAAGTCGCTAGTTACGTTTTTTTATCTCCTTTTGTTGTCTTACCCTTTCTGAGTCTTACCCTTGTTGTCTTACTCTTACGTCTAGAGACGTTCTTTTAATCTCTATGGTTCCCTTTTAAAGTACGTTTCTACCCGAACTATTTCCTGCCCTTACCATACCTGGATTGTTTTCGTCTTCTATAATTCTTCTCCACCGTTCTTATGTGTCTTCTTGACATGTCTTTTCTAGAAGTGTTCGGTCTATTAGTACTACCACACTAGTGAGTGGATCTCGGTCTGTAAGACCTTACACTTCAGTTCCCCCGGAATCTTTCGTAGTGATGCTTGTTTCGATCATTCCCACTACCTTAAGGTCAACTCGACAAAGTTTAGGACTTTCTACTACGACACTTTCACGACGTGAGTGATACGGTCGTTTAAACCTTTTGAGTCGTCACCGGTGTCCTGACCTTTTCCAGTCAAAAGTAAGGTCAGGGTTTCTTTCCGTTACGGTTTCTTACGAGTTTGATGACGTGTTAACGTAAGTCGAGTGTGCGATCATTACATTATGAGTTTTAAGTGGTTCGGTCCGAAGTCGTTATGCACTTGGCACTTGAAGGTCTATAAGTTCGACCAAAATCTGTTCCGTCTCCTTGGTCTCTAGTTTAACGGTTGTAGACGACCTAGTACCTTTTTCGTTCTCTCAAGGTCTTTTTGTAGATAAAGACGAAATAACTGATAGATTTCGGAAACTGACACACCTAGTGTTATTTGACACCTTTTAAGACTTTCTCTACCCTTATGGTCTGCTGGACTGGACGGAGAACTCTTTGGATATACGTCCAGTCCTTCGTTGTCAATCTTGACCTGTACCTTGTTGTCTGACCAAGGTTTATCCTTTTCCTCATGCAGTTCCGACATATAACAGTGGAACGAATAAATTGAAGATACGTCTCATGTAGTACTCTTTGCGACCTGACCTTCTTTGTGTTTGACCTTAGTTCTAANACTTGGTACTTGAAGGTCTATAAGTTCGACCAAAATCTGTTCCGTCTCCTTGGTCTCTAGTTTAACGGTTGTAGACGACCTAGTACATTTTTCGTTCTCTCAAGGTCTTTTTGTAGATAAAGACGAAATAACTGATAGATTTCGGAAACTGACACACCTAGTGTTATTTGACACCTTTTAAGACTTTCTCTACCCTTATGGTCTGCTGGACTGGACGGAGAACTCTTTGGATATACGTCCAGTCCTTCGTTGTCAATCTTGACCTGTACCTTGTTGTCTGACCAAGGTTTATCCTTTTCCTCATGCAGTTCCGACATATAACAGTGGAACGAATAAATTGAAGATACGTCTCATGTAGTACTCTTTGCGACCTGACCTTCTTTGTGTTTGACCTTAGTTCTAACGACCCTCTTTATAATTATTGGAGTCTATACGTCTACTGTGGTGGGAATACCGTCTTTCACTTCTCCTCGGTTTTTCGGAGAACTACTTTCACTTTCTCCTCTCACTTTCTCAACCGAATTTCGAGTTGTAAATCTTTTGCTTCTAGTACCGTAGGCCAGGGTAGTGAAGTACCCTTTATCTACCCCTCTGTCACCTTTGTCATAGTCTGAAATAAAACCCCGCGAGGTTTTAGTGACGTCTACCACTAACGTCGGTACTTTAATTTTCTGTGAATGAGGAACCTTCCTTTCAATACTAGTTGGCCGACGACGACGACGACGACTCAGCGAAGTCAGATCTATCGTATAATTTTTCTTCCCTATAATGAAACGGTTGTTTACACTACCTGTTGTTTAGTGTTGTCTAGTGTTGTTTACACTACCCTAACCCCCGTCCTCCTTTTCCCCTGCTGTCTCCTACTCTACCGACCTACCGTAGTGGTTGAGCTACCTACACTTAGACTCACTTGAGGCCCTCAACCACTACCTGTCCCTCCGCACCGCACGACGCTAAGTACCCCAGCGTTTTTCAGCCTGTGCTGACTCGCTGACTTGTCTCACGAGTCACACTAGGGTCCATTTGTAATCTAGAAGATTCACTGAACTGTAAAAAAAAGACCTGCAACGATGTACGTTGATTCTGGAAGGACGTGAACAAAACCTCTCTATAGACCCTTTTAATGTAAACCTCAAGTAAGAAACTTTTGTAATATTATATTCTCTTTGTATTTTCCGTGATTCCTATCTCTTATAACAAAACGGTTGGTAGAGTGTTCTGTCCCGCCAACGACGGTATACCAAAACACTCCCGTTATTTTTACTACTATCACAACCACCATTATTACGATTGAGACCCGGTAAGTAAGACGTCTTAAGAAAATTGATAACAATAACGTAATTAGAAGGACTGTCGATCCCTTCTATCCATAGTAATAATAAAGTTTCATATCCTTCAACTTATAATCTCTCCAATTAGTTACACCGTACAGGAACGTATCGAGAAGATCACTTGAGACACATTCTCTAGGAGGACTTTTTACCTGGGTGCAAGTATCTTTCATTTCACGTCTGTAGACTCTTCAAGATAGGTGGGGCAAGACGGCTGATTGAGAATGTCGGAAAGACACACTAGTCTACTTTCGTCTATCGTCTCGTTGACGGTTCTTCTTCGATCCCCTGTTATAAACGTTTCTCTCCTTTCCGTGACTCTGAGGTCTTTCTCTGTCCTTTCAATAAAAACCTTTTTTTTTTTTTTTCCTTCAAAGGAGTATCCGAAAAGAATCGTCTTGAACCTACAAATCGACTCAAAATACATCACCCTCCTTTAGAACTTCTTGGATCATCTCAGAGTGAATGTCTTGGAGTATAAGTAAAGGTAACTGCTACCTTTAGATTATACTTTTGTTATTGTTTATAGTATTATCTTAAATTAAGACCTAATCATAATATTTTTAGTATCAAAAAGTTCTTACGTCTCCTCCCCTTTTGAAAAAACCTACCTGTCAAGGTGTCGTCCGGGTACCAATGTTTCAACTAACTCTTATCCCCTTCCTTGTACGTCCTCTCACCTTTCCTTCTATTCTCTAAATTTATGGACAAAAGTTTCTGTGAAATACTAGGTGGTGACCCATCGTCATGAGCTTTTTCGAAAGGAAAAGTATTCTAGAGCCTTACACTAGCAACCAAATTAAGACGTGTCCCCTCAGTCGTACACAAACGTTACGAATAATCTCCACGTACACACACCCCTTTTGTTTTGCTTTGTGACACGACTGTTCTCGACAGACACTTACAGATAGAAACCTGACCGAGGGAGCGAGAACCGGAGTCTAAAGACCGTATATGTTGAGTCCAGTTTTTTACAGTACCTATCCAAATTTCATTCGTAAAAATTAACCAATGTTTATATAAAGTAGTTCATTTGTGATTTTTTAAATGAAATCTTATTCACCTATCGAAAGAAAGAAAATAAAAAAGAATGATACGGTTAAGAAAATCCTTCCTAAACATTACAAAAATATAAATTTTACAAATCCAAAAGTAAACTTTACATCACACTTTGTAAACTTTTTGTCTTTATTTTTTTTTTGTTTGTGTCAGTACCGAAAGTTTGTACTGAGACAATTATAAAAGAACTTAAAGAAAGGTAAGAATAAAATGATTACTTCTTTTTAAACCTCACCGTTCTCTTCTTACGTAAGTAAAAACCTTAGATATACAAACACACTTATCTCTTTGAACACGTGTTCCTTTCGTATCTTTGATAATTATAAACTTTAGAAAACCTTCTGTGAATACAGAAACACATATCTTATAACAAACCTTTACTAGTATGGTTTAATAATTGTCACTAAGAGGTTTCTTTCTGCTTCAAACCTTATCCCTCTTTCCTTTACACAAGTGTGTGTACGTATGTGTGTGTACGCACGCGGAGAGTAACTGTCACCGTGCAGGGTAAAAACTTCAATTTTTTTCTAAAAAAATTCGGTTGGGTCGTGGACTCTAGTACTGACACTCAAAGAAAAGACTAGATTGTCAAATTACGCTGTCATTTTAGTTATCGATTTATAAGATATTGGAGATTTGTATTAAACTTTAATTACAGATAGACTTATAGTGTGGATTCTTGATCAACTCCATGTACTTTTTATAAGAAATCATCTCGACATGAGTAGAAGTGTAGTAACAGAGTCACTTGACTTCCTAATCGGAGATATTTGTGTCCGTTTCAGTGATTAATTTTGTTTAACTCATATTCTAGTCAACCTAATCATCCTCATACGTTACACCGATTTTTTTATAATTTCGAAAAAGTATAACAGTTTATCTACATATTGGGATGATTTAAGAAGGTTTATTTACACAGTATTTGATATTAAAGAAGAATCTACCTCTCTACTATTCCTATGTTACTAAGAATTGGTCCTTACTAAAACGGGGGGGGAGGGGGTCTTCCGTCCCCGTTACAATCCCCTATAAAAACTAACAGTGTTGAGTTCCTTCCACGATTATTGTACTATATGTCCTGTCAGGGGATGTTGTTTTTTAATAGACCAGTACTTTTTAATAGAGGAAGATCGGAGTAGAGGTTAAATTAACATAAATAAAAGAACTAAACATTTACTAGAACGTGAGGGGAAAATTAAAATTAAAACAAAATCAAACACCGATAAAAATTTTAAAGTCCGAAAATTTACACATAAAATTTAATCATTATGGGTCCTATATCCATATACACACTATTTAACCTGGAGTAGATGTGATATCAAATTCGACATTTAATCGTTTTGACACCTTTACACATATCTATCGAAATCTTATATATACGGAAACTCAGTCTAAAGTAGGAGTGAAATTAAAATTTCGAATTAATATGACTTATTATATAACTACCGAAACATAAGATTCTGGAGAAAGGTCTATATAGGTAACTGAACGAGGTCAGACTTGGTAGTCAATGATAGTTCCTGACTACATCAACAGTAGGACACTAAAGAAAACTACCGGAAAGAACCGACTTAAGTAACAGAACACTTAGAAAGAGGTAAGTGTAAAAAACTACCTGAGAGAGTAAAACTACCGTAACATTGAAGTTCGTGGAACAATTTGTAATACCATTTAAAAGACTAGAAGGGTTTTCGGAAATGCCATTGAATAATTAATCGACCATAGAAAAATTTTTAAGGAGTAATTTGTAAGGACGTTCTAAAAGTGTAGAAATTATAAGACTCTACGGTACTAAAAAATTTTTCGAAAATAAATACATGAATGAATGAAAATCTTTAAAAAATAAAAACATTTACGAAGGTTAAAAAATTTCAGGAAGAATTGAAAAAGAGTATAGAACGACAAATACAGTAAGGAAAGAAACTTACATTAAAATAGGATTAATCTCCTTAAACCAGAAGGTCCTAAGAGAAAACACGAAACATAACATCTAAAAAATTTTTAAAACTAATATAAAGTATAGAGAAGGAAAGATATTCTCATTCTAAAACTTTCGATTAATATCCAAGGTATATACGACAATCTGTAAAAGCAACCACCTGAAACGAAACTGTCCTAACTCTCCACACGACTGAAACACCCTCTAAGGACGTATTGGATTATTTCTCTAGACATCAGTATCCAATAAACGTTCTTTATTTTAATATCGACGATACCAGAAGTAGATTTTCACACCCGTTACTCATATAAAGAGTAAAAGGAGAGGACAAAACCCTCAACAGGGATTTTTATCGGTTCATCCGTACGATGTCAATCGATTTTTTTTTTAGAACCATGGGTTTCGTTACCGAAGTTCGGAGAAACCCTTGGTTTAAGTGATAGTATCAATTTACTTTCTGAGTTTAAAGACCTCTACGGTATTCAGAAGAATCGATGAATTGTGCACTTTGTGTAAGTGTTGACAAAATTGGGTACCCAAGTGACCTGAACTGTAAAAGAAGGATAGGTCAAAAGTCTTCTTATGATTATAAATTCCTCTGAAAACTTTACGACCATATTATGTTACTTATAAAGAAATTTTTATGTCTCTTCTGTTCGAACTTTCATCATTAGTTTATATAACCTATTTTGCCTTTCCTTGTATTATAGTTATTGACTTAAGTATCCCTTTTAAAAAACAAGTACTTTTATCGTTTGATCTTCTAGGTACACTGTCACCCTCAAAGAGACCAGAAACGTTCGAACGAGTCTGAAGAGTTCAAAAGGACTGTTCATCTGCATTTGTTATTTATACGTTACTAAAGGTGACATGCACCGTCAGTGACGATTTCCCGAAAAAAATCTATGAGTGGATCTCTTAGTCCGACATATAAACCCCCGTATTTATTGTCCAATGTCCTTGTTCATCATCCGTTCTTTCTTTTTCCTAATCCGTTTTGAAGAAATCTGTGTCAACTCTTTTAGTCAACCGAGTAAAAAATTAATCAAAACATGTCTTATCGAAATCAAAACCTCACCTTCACCCTTAAACCCCTCAGTTCCACCTTGGAGTTGTTTTCAATATTAGTGTCTCCCAGTCTGTCTCGAAGTTAGATCATGGGACCTATCGAGGGTCTCTACTATCATAGGGATTTTAGATTCCAGAATACCTCCAGACTCCAATAACTATAACGACGTATAGTCTTTATAGTTATTGGTGTCTATGCGTCTACTATGGTGGGAATACCGTCTTTCACTTCTCTTTGATTTCTCGGAGAACTACTTTCACTTTCTTCTCTCACTTTTTCTCACCGAATTTTACGTTGTATTTTTTTGATTCTAGTACCGTAGACCAAGGTAGTGAGGTACCGTTTATCTACCCCTTTTTTACCTTTGTCACTGTCTGAAATAAAAGAAATAAAAGAACCCGAGGTTTTAGTGACGTCCACCACTGACGTCGATACTTTAATTTTCTGTTAACGAGGAACCCTCCCTTCGATACTGGTTGGGTCTCTTGTATAATTTTTCGTCTCAGTAATGAAACGGTTGTTCCCAGGTAGAACAGTTTCGTTACCAAAAAGGTCATCACTCTCAACCTGATATTTCTTTCGACCTGTGATATTTTTTTCGACTTGACACCACAACCTTTTCTGAGAACCCTCAGGGAACCTGACGTTCCTCTAGTTTGGTTAGTAAGATTTCCTTTAGTCAGGACTTATAAGTAACCTTTCTGACTACGACTTCGACTTCGAGGTTTTAAAACTGGTGGACTACACTTCTTGACTGAGTAACCTTTTCTGGGACTACGACCCTTTCTAACTTCCGACCTCCTCTTCCCATACAGTCTCCTACTCTACCAACTTACCGTAGTGGCTGAGTTACCTGTACCCAAACTCGTTCGGTGTCCTCAACCAGTACCTGTCCCTTCGGACCGCACTACATCAGGTACCACAGTGTTTCTCAACCTGTACTGACTCGGTGACTTGATTCCAGTGATGACCGAGGAGGATCAACTCCTTTAAGAGACGTGTATGAGATAAATCGGAGATTCCATACTTACTAGTAAAGACAATCCTCGTTTGTCCGCGGTACTTTCCGAAGTCCCCCGGTTCCATCCGGGTTCAGAGGAAATGTCGCCCCGACTCAATAACGGTTCCTCCTCGACTCTAGTAGGAGACGGCCGTGGTCCTGAGCTGGTTAGTTATATGAGGGACATCGGACCAAGTTCGAAAAGTCCTGCTCCTACTTTTGGGGGATTCTTTCGGGTACGTGTGTTTTTAGATCGGTTAATCATCTACGATTCCTTGGGAACGTTGGTTAGGCGGGGACGGTTGAGGGACAGAAACAGAATTGGGATATTTATGACGACATTAAGTCCCGAGCCCCGGGAGCGAGGTGAGGTGACGCGACCTACACTGAACCCGGGACCGAGCTCGATCGTTATCTAAGGGAAAAACGTAGACGTAACGACACCTACAGAACAAAAGAGTCGACACCCCTGAACCTGACGCCCGTATTATAGACCCCCGAGCAGGCCCTAGGGGACTGACTCTTCTTGTTGTGGAAAGTCCGTATTCCCTTCGGAGTGATCCTCCTTCATATAGACCTACGGCCGTAGTCCAGTCCCCCGCTTTCTCAGCGGGCCGGTCGTATTCAGGTTCCGGGTCGTAAGCTCGACCTTCCGTCGACCAAGACACTCGACAAGACATTTCCTTGTCCCCTTTTGCAAAGAGGGCTAGGACTCAGACCGCCCGTCACCTGCGGGAAGCCATTCCATTGAAACCCCTTGTCCTGTTGTCGTTGGGCCCTATTTGGATCAAGTCACAAAAGCCGGCTATAAACAAATAGATGACAGACAGCGAACAGAGACACACGGCCGCGGCACGAACGAAAAACACACAAATAACACCCACAACGGTAGTACCCAGTTTCAATAAGATGTGGTGATAGACATTACTGACTGGTAAAAGGGCTAAAATTCAGGTTCCGAGTCTTAGATAATTACGATCATTTCTTCTCGTTCGATTTTTGGGATACGAGTAGACTCACCGGTTGTAAAGTCCAGTCGACCGGTGGCCTCCCTTGAAAGCCGGACGACCAGTAGGTCCGACAATTTCTTTTTTATTACCGAGGCCGGGAACCCCGGTAGGCCTGGTTCGAGGAATGTAGGATCAGACCGTCTTAGATCATCTTCTGGGAGGGCAAACCGACTTTGGGAAATAAGTGTGGTGTGTGGGGGGGGGGNGGGGGGGGGGGGGGGGGGGTCGGGTCACAAAGACAAGGTGTCCAGGACCAGTACCTCCGGAGATTCCTTCTTCTGGCCCTCCGTGCCCTCTCGGCTTCTTTGGTTATGAGGTCCTCAGAAGAGATATGGGATCGGACTAACTAAATCTGTGACTTTAGAGCGGAGGGGGTATATAGGGCGGTGGGAACGAGGACGTCCATGGAGTCCACAGCAGGTCTCTTGTTCCCCCCCGTGGGTCTTGGGAGCCGAGGTGTCGTCCTCCCTCCCGGTCGGGTCCCTTGAGTGCCTTCCTGGACTCCCCCGTCTCTGAGCAGACTGATGCCCTCGGTTCTCCGGGGAAGCAGGTGGTAAGACCCCTGTCTCTCTGGGGTCTCTCTGGGGACTCGCGAAGGACAGACCCAGCCCGGTCGTTTAGGACTGCCCCTTGCCTGGATGGTTATGACCGGAAAGAGGTGATCACTGAATATATTGACCTTTCGAGTTTTGGGGAGAAAAAGACTTTTCGGGGTTCCAGAGTAACTAGAAAATCTGTGATAGGACAAATGAATGTTAGGATGAACNTAGGACAAATGAGTGTTAGGATGAACCCTACTAACAGTCGTCGACAATGTCCACGAAAAGTGGTGCCTCCTTACCCTCGCCTAAGACAGTCTTCGTGTCTTTGTACAAGGGCCTCGCTTACCCTCTGGCTGGTACGTCGGGGTGGATCACCTCCTTGCCAAGGGAAGGTACGCCGGCTTGACCCTGAAACTTGCTCGACTTCCATCCCTCGCAGAGACTCACATGACAGTCTGAGAGTCCCGTCCGGAGGCCCGTCGGCGGTCCTTTGGGTACTTAAACGACTTCCATTTAGACTATTCTGTCCTCGGTTTGCTCTCGGGCCGTCGGAAGAATCTTTCCAATTACCTTCGGAAATCCGTCATATACGGGTACCTGGGGGTCCGACTACTCAGTGCGCGTCGTCAAGACAACCGAAAGTACTTGGTCCGTCGAGGTCTATAGTCCTCCTTCAATGTCTTCTATCTTCCCGACCCCCTTGACAGTTATGTCCTAGACCATTCCCGTCGACTTTTTCACAAATTATTGTCTCTCTGGGGACTCCTCTCCCTCCTTGCCTAATCTGCCCTTCTTTCTCTTGTACTCCTTACCTAATCTGTCCTCCTTTCCCTTATATCCCGATTTCTTTTGGCCTCTTTAGTTTTTCTCGACCGAGTCTAGGAAAAACGTCCCTGCTCTTTCCCCGGGCTTCGGGACTCTTGATTTCTGTGGACCAGCCCTCCTTTCCTTTTTGGTCGATCTGGACGGGATTTCTCTCTGGTTACGCGAATGACGTTTCTCGTCCCTGTGACCTTTTTACTCACGGGGTTCTCTCTAGACTTTTTTTCCTGACATTCTTTCCTTCTTAGAAGGAGCCCCTGGGTGCAGAATATACGTCCCCTTCTATCACTAATCCCCCCAGTCCCGGACCGGGGGGAGGGGCTCAGGACCCATTGATAAGTACACCTCCCATTTGGCCAACCGAAGTACCATCTGTGCCCTCGGGTTATAAGCCAGGAGTTAGTTTTTAACCCCAGCTACAGGTTTTACTGATCGAATCAGGTTCCTCGGTGACCCTGTTTTTCTATAATGACCTGATGATTTACTTCTCACCTGAACCCCCGGGTTGCCCACAGGGTGAGTAAAGACCAATATCGTCTCACGGGTCGAGGAAATAATCCTTCTCTGGATAACAGGTTTCAGTTACGAGTTTAGGTGAAACTGAGACCACCCTATAGCCAGTGACTGTCCGAACCTGTTGGTTAAGTACAAAATAGAGACCGTGACTCTCTACTTATGTCTGACATAAGTGGTTTCGGGGGACGTTGTCACCCGGGACAATACGTTGTCACCTAAGTCTTTATGGGAGACCGGACCCATCTCTGTCGTCCTCATCCTGACCGATTCGTCTCTGGAGGGTAACAACAACTTAATTTTCGTTTACGATGAGGACACTCCCACTTTGTCATAGGGTACTCGGTCCTCCAGGCCGTTTCTTAATACGGTGTGTATGTCGCGGAGGATTTCCGTCCTTAAGAGTTTTTCAAGACCAGGGGTACCTTATGAGGGGACAACGGACACTTTTTCGGGCCCCCTCGTCTGAAATCTGGTCAGGTTCTAGAAGCACTTCAGTTGTTTGCCCACTTACTGTAAGTAGGGTGACAGGGATTAGGTATGTGGGAGGACTCGTCGAACGGTGGTCTGATACAGACCATATGTTAAAATCTGAACTTTCTACNGTCTCTGGAGGGTAACAACAACTTAATTTTCGTTTACGATGAGGACACTCCCACTTTGTCATAGGGTACTCGGTCCTCCGGGCCGTTTCTTAATACGATGTGTATGTCGCGGAGGATTTCCGTCCTTAAGAGTTTTTCAAGGCCAGGGGTACCTTATGAGGGGACAACGGACACTTTTTCGGGTCCCCTCGTCTGAAATCTGGTCAGGTTCTAGAAGCACTTCAGTTGTTCGCCCACTTACTGTAAGTAGGGTGACAGGGATTAGGTATGTGGGAGGACTCGTCGAACGGTGGTCTGATACAGACCATATGTTAAAATCTGAACTTTCTACGGAAAAAGTCGAACGGAAACCGGGGGGTCTCGGTCCTTTAGAAGCGTAAACTTACCCGACTACTCCTGTCAGTTTGACACCCCGTCGACTGGACCTGAGTGGAGGGTGTCCCTAAGTTTTTGAGTGGCTACAACAAGTTACTCCGAGACCCGCTTCTAGAGACACTCATAGTTTGGTCGGTGGGGCTTCAGCAAGACAACGTCACACATCTACTGGAGCACGACCGGCGATGCTGATTCCTCCATACGGATTTCCGGTGTCCGCTAGAGGAGGTCTGAAACCCCTGTGACCCCATGGTCCGTTCACGCTTCTTCCGGGTCTAAAGATCTGTCCTTCAGTAAATAAACCCTATATTTTATTTTGTCCCTGTTTCTACCAACTGAGTCCGATACTTTGTCTGATAAGATGTCTAGGGGCTCGGTTGCTGAGGGACCGTACACTCTCTCAAAAATCCCTGACAACCCATGACGTCCGATACCTAGTACCCCAAACGACTTTTCCGGGCCGGAGATTTACTTCCTTCGTCTCTTTTATTCTTGACCTAAACCTGACTTAGTTACTCCGCCCGTAAAGTCCTTGAATCTGTCCACAATGATCTTCGGGGTCGGGAACGAGAGGGACTGGGTTGATTCGGTAAAGTTAACAAACACCTACTTTTCGTCCCTCAGCCCTTCCCTCAGGACTACGTCGTTACCCCTGGAACCTCTACCGGACACCGTATAGAGACATTTGCTGACCTAGGTCATCGACGTCCTACCGGTGGGACAGAGGCATAGTAGCGTCGGTGACGAGAGGAACAGGCACTACGAATGTTCGACTGAATACCTGTCGCAGAGGACCAGATGTGAGGAGTACGGTATCTCCCTTAGGAGTTTGTCGGTGGTCCATTCACCTAAAGATTACGAGCAAATTGGGTAATGGTCCGGGACGACGACCTACGAGGGGCCTATGTGAAAGTTTGTGGAACAAAAGACTTGGGACGGTGAAACTATGGGTAGGGTCTCCTCCTGTCCGGGGAGGTACTGACACAACTTCACAATCGACTCCATTGGCGGTATACTTTTCTGGAGTCACTGAACGGTAATTTTTTGTCACTCGACCATACCAAGTACCTACCCTCGTCAATATGTTTGCTACCTGTCTCTTTTCGCCCCCGTCGGTATCATCTACTGTGACCCTCCTAGTAAGCCCGACTCCGGAATGGGGGACCTTGTAGACGGGTTTTTCGTCTTGACTATCGATACTATGTTCGTGATCTCTCCCGTTTTCCTTTTTCTCAGTGATAAATGTGACTGTCGGCTATACGTAAACCGTGACACGTGTAAGTTCCGGGGTATATATTTCTCGCCCCCGAGAACTGCCGCCTCCCTTTTCTCTAATTTTTGCATGGACTCTAAACGTCTGAGAACCGTCGTCAGGTGAACGGGACCCGTCATAGGTATCACGTACAGGGCCCTGTGGTCTTTCCTCTACCACGGTCCCGGGCTCCGTTGGCACGACGGTTACGTCGTTGGGTACTCCGTCGACGACCTCTGGTGTTTCGGGTATATGACTGGCATCCTAACGGTGGCGGTCCCTACCCTTGTGAGGGGGGTTTGGGGTATATGAGGGGGAGACTAAACTCGACCCACGTTCTATTATGGTGGGTAGGACGACCGTTTTTGTCTACCCTGGTTCTACTGGTGGACAACGAAGGATGGCTGGACCCGTCTGTAGAGACATGGGTAAATGTAGTTTGGTGGGTAAACCCTCTCTTTTTCTGAAACTGTGAGGATGTTTGTCGTGTGACGCCAAAGGGGTTGTCTTCTTTTGGTATGTCCTATATTAGACGTGGACGTTCCGGACAGTCTACTACTCTGGTCCTTTTCCTGTCGTGTGTCCACATTCTATAGTCCCCCTTTCCGGTCCTGTAGTAACCCTCTATCTAAAATGTCTTCATTCCATCTGCCTTAACCTGGGACTCATGTAACGTTGGTACACGATGTCCGGTGAGGTCTTCTTGTTCTCTTCCGAGTTTCTCTTACCTTCAGTTGTGACGTACGGAGGTTAGGGAATTTTAACTTCGACAGATTGTCGTCTAGAGCCTGTCTGGTGAGACTGAGAGGACTACTACCGACAGGAGGAGCTGGGGTCTTGACGGTCGTGACTGGGTGTAGTTGGACAGTTCTAGTGGACCTCTGAAGTTTTACCCGACTGCGCTCTCCATGAGTTATGCTGGTGGTTCTGTGTAGAAGACTTGTGGACCACCGGACTGAATATGAAATTGGAGTTCCTGAATCACCTGTGGGGAAACAGTCACGGAGACTGGACTATATCTCCAAAAACCCGTACAGGACCAGTATTTTCATTGTCCCTTTGAACACCCCCATATGTTGTAATAAAGACATCCAGTACCTCGACACACTGAAGGTTACTACCCCATTCCTTTACCTTTTGATCGTTGGCTCTAAATCAGTTGAAGAGGAAGTGAGTCGGAAACGGTTCTCTACTTTGGCTTAAGATACTAGTCCTTCTACTCTGTGGATTTCTACTCTAACGAGTCCATTTTAATTGAAAATTGGTCTTCAACCGATACGTCCTTTTCAGAACCCACAGACCTAATAGAACCCCGAAGGTCGATGTCCGGCTAACCAAGTCACATTTTGGACCCCCTTAGGACTAATACTCAGTCTAGTATCTTGGATAGGTTTGGGTTTCACACCCGAGGTTAGTCTAACTTTTAGGCCTGGGTGTTTCTCACAAATTCCGTATAGGCTGAGTCTCCCGATGTCAAGATTCGGGATGTGGGAGACAAAGGGCTGGTCCTCCGGTCGGATTATATCGCCTCCGGGAGTTGGGGAACAGGGGGTGGAGGTTGGACCTTTGCAGTCTGGGCAATACCCTAGATCGATTTCGTCGGAAATTTCGGGATTTGGTAAGATTGGGGTCTCGTTGAGTTAGGACAACCGAGACGATGTGAGAAGTGGGAGGGAAAATACTTCGTTATCCGAATCTACAAAGAATGTTGGACAGGTGGTCGAGTCCAGGTGGAGTTACAGTGACCTCTTTTGTATCCCAGCCAGAGTGATACTCTCTTCAAACCCCTTCTCCTAAAACGAATCCATTTCAAGGTGAACTTTTCTGAGGGAACACGTGGGCTTATCAGTTAGAGTGTCCTGACCTGGTTTATTTTACCTAACACGGACTCCGTCCCCCTACCACCCAGACGAGTGTATGGCCCGACTGAGGCACAGATATACGTGGCCAGAAATTAGGCTTATCTCTCAAAACACATAATCACTGACATTACGGGTTTTAGAATATAGTGGGTCTTCTTCGATACATACTGATGACCCGGTTCCTCTGATATCTAGTCAATCCCTTTTTGTCTCAATTCTCTCTCGGATAGTGTTGGTAGTACGATCGCTTGTACAAACCAGAGCCCTAACGACCCCGTCCCTGTTCTTATTGTAGGGACTGATACGTTTTAGTCCCTAAGTGAAGGGATGCTCGTCGTTATCTATTTCTGTAATGGACATATCTTGTTAGTCGGTGGAACTTCTTAGGGATTGAAGTGACAGTCTTTACCAAAACGTTTTGTCTTCCCCGGATCTGAACTAGAGGGATGTGGTTCCACCTAATACACGCCGGAACCCTCTTCTTACAACGAAAATACGTCTGGTGTGACCCCACCTCCCTCTCAGGTACCGTTTTCACTCTTTTTCTAATCGTGTCGTCTTCTTTCTCACCCTTCGGGTCGTCCCCACCAAGCTCAGGACCAAGGTAGTTAGAGGAACCGATTGTTGTGATTAAAGATGGGATGAGCCTGACGAGTAATATGAGGATGAGTAAGATTGAAAACCGTGTATATAAAATTTATTTAATTATTGGAAACATTTTCTCGTCTAGTCATGGCAAGTCCATTAACATGACTCCGTTGTTATAGTCCGTCACAGAGTTTTACCTCTCCTTCTAAGAAGAGTTCCTATATTTCTGTCCCCCCTTACAATCCTGGTTTGTCCGCGGTACTGTCCGAAGTCCCCCGGTTCCATCCGGATTCAGAGGAAATGTCGCCCCGACTCAATAACGGTTCCTCCTCGACTCTAGTAGGAGACGGCCGCGGTCCTGAGCTGGTTAGTCATATGAGGGACATCGGACCAAGTTCGAAAAGTCCTGCTCCTACTTTTGGGGGATTCTTTCGGGTACGTGCACTTTTAGATCGGTTAATCATCTACGATTCCTTGGGAACGTTGGTTAGGTGGGGACGGTTGAGGGACAGAAACAGAATTGGGATATTTATGACGGCATTAAGTCCCGAGCCCCGGGAACGAGGTGAGGTGACGCGACCTACACTGAACCCGGGACCGAGCTCGATCGTTATTTGAGGGAAAAACGTAGACGTAACCGCACCTACAGAAAAAAAGAGTCGACACCCCTGAACCTGACGCCCGTATTGTTAAAGGTAAAGTGGACAAAATAAAAAAAAGAGTAGTTTAATCAAAAAGAGTAATTTAAACGTCCCGGTCTAGCAGTCTCTACTAGAATTGTCTTACAGAACCGGAGGTTTCTTAAATCGTCTACATAAACCTCTCTCTTTCTTATATAAGAGGTTTATTACCCTACCAAATAGAAGATCTCAAAAGATAATAAACCCCAATAATGAAAAGTAAAACTTTTTACATGAGTTGGAATGAAGTTTAATTCCGATCTAAATAAAAACCAAGGAGAGAAACCCTCTGTACGTCCATTATCGATTACTAACTCTCCCAAACCTCCTTTTTTGGGAATATACATTACTTTAATTATTAAGTTAACGATCTCCCATTAAACCTTTAAGTATAAATTTTTGGGTAAATTTGTTCATTAATGACATGAGGTATAATTCCTTTACTAGTATCTTAATATTTTCCTCTATGTCTATACTTATAACTACTGTTTAAATATTACAGTTTTTTAAGTTTAAGAGGGGTCTAATAACCATTTTGTTATACCATGTAAGTTTTTCTGTTAATTAACCGTTACATTCATATATATACACATGTATCTATTTATTTACTATCTATTTGTATCTTTCTATAAGTGTTGTGTATCTAAGTAAGTATTACATAAAATTTTGTATCATCAAACACATTTTTGGTATTTTACGTGTATATATAGATGTAATATACAAATATTGATCCTCTTTTAGTATTTGTTGTAAGTGGTTTTAGATTTTTTACTAACGAAGATACCATCAGAGACGTACAATAAATGAAATAAATGACACACACTATAAAAAGTTGTAAAAATGTCATTATTGTAATTGAAACTTCATTTATAACAAATTTGTTCATAAAATACATTTAATCACTGAACAAAAAAAGTAATTCGTGAATAACTGGTATATGATAAAAGATCCGTGACTGAACCTTAGTCGTCAATTCCCTATTCCAGACAGTATAGTACTTTAAATGGTAGATTTTTCTTCTGTCCTTTTTATGAATCGTTTCTAGTGTGTAATTTTACACATTATTGTTTATTAGTTTTCCAGAAACCGCTTATACATTATCCTCGTTGTTCTGGTTACCTTTTCCTCCCTCCGTCCCTTCTTCGAAATTAAACATCGTAAAAGGTTAAATACACTAAATTTATGAAGGTGTAACCGGTCAAAGTTCGACGGTTATACACCAACGACTTGTACTTTAACTCTTATTTACAAGTGTTAACTCAGACCGCTTGAGGTCGCTAAACCAAGGTTGTGTGGTTACTTTCCGTTTAGCTCCTGTTCACGAGATCTCGCATCCTCACTCTCCCTCCTAGTCCTTGTGAATTTCCTTTACTGTAAATTTGACTTAGGACTTTCAACTGACTCCATAGTTCCTCTCTCTTGTTGTCACCTTTCCACGACTCTCCTCCTTCTTTAACTCGACTTCTTACCGGTCTGTCTTCTCAGGGACACTCTTGTTACCACCGGATATGACCCTTCGACGGTTGTCTAAAACTCTCTGAAGTTCCGGATAAGTTGAATTTACCCTTCTGATACAAAGTTTCGTATGAACTGGAGATTCAAAGGGAGGTCGAAGTAATACAATACTTATGGTTTTCATAATAGTTTGAGTCCATTAGATTTGCGTATGTAAAACAGACATACGATGAAAACACAACAAGTCGACGACAGTACAGGCTGAGCAACGTTGGGGTACTTGACGTCGTACGGTCGGAAGGGACAGGAAGTGATAGAGGGCGGCAGACGAGTTTGAGTACAGGTAACTCAGTCATTCCGGTAGGTTGGTCGAGTAGGAGACAGTAGGGGAAGAGGAGAACGGGAGTTAGAAAGGGTCGTAGTCTGAGAAAAGGTCACTCAACCGAGAAGTGTAGTCCACCGGTTTCCTGACCTCGAAGTCGAAATCGTAGTCAAGAAGGTTACTTATAAGTCCTGACTAAAGGAAATCCTAACTCACCAAACTAGAGGAATGACAGGTTCCTTAAGAGTTCTCAGAAGAGGTCGTGGTGTCAAGTTTTCGTAGTTAAGAAACCGAGAGTCGAAAGAAATATCAGGTAGAAAGTGTAGACATGTACTGAGGACCTTTTTGGTATCGAAACTGATCTACCTGGAAACAGCCGTTTCACTACAGAGACGGAAAATTATACGACAAATCCAAACAGTATCGAAAGGAAGGTTTCTCGTTCTCAGAAAATTAAAGAATTGACGATAGTGACAAGTGTCACTAATACCTCGGGGGGTTTTATTTTAGACAGGGACAAAGGTGAAAATGGGATAGATAAACGACATTTAACTACCCCCACCTACTGTACTAAAAGTAAAAAACTTACAACTCAAAATTCGGTTGATACGATGGAATCAATGTGAATTCGATAAAGTTTAGATTTGTAAAAGTAATTCTACAATGTACCTGTATTTCCCGTTTTGTTTTCCGTCAATAATGGGTTTACAGGAGAGAAACACTCGACGGATTTCCTTGTCATCAATATTTTCGTTTTCTTTTTCCAATTCCAATTAACCAATAAAAAAAACAAGGAAATATCGTTTATACTTTCTTCAGTCATTACATAATCGTCGTCGTCATTGTTGTAGTTTTTTCTGGTTTTAAATTTAGACTTGTCGGACGGCTCTAAAAGACAGAAGTGTGTAGCGGGAGAGAGAAAGTGAAGTAGGGAGGGAGAGAGGGAGGTAGGAAGGTAGGGAAATAGGAGTCTGTCTACAGTGGGTAATGAACAAGTTTTTAAGTTCATGAGATCTCCTACTTTACCATCTCCTTCGGTCTTCACAAACGATGTGACCAGGAGTGAACCGCTGATTTTCGTTTGTTTTGAGAAACTAACTTATCTGCTTTTCTCTCCCCTTCAATCTAAAGAAGGTCAGAGAAAGGATTCTTAGTATGAGAGGAGGGTTGTATTTTCTAAAATTAATGAAGTACAAACTCGTATTTCCTTGCACTGTTTTAACCTTCGGTAAATATGAATAGAGGTGTTGTCTATAAACATAATACACACCATAATCATAATACATACACCGTATACCCCCCTTTTTCCTAAGTCCATGACTATTACATTGAAGAATCTAAGAAACGACTGAATCTTACATCAGATCAAACCCCTGTCTTCTGTTTCAAGAACGTCTTAAACGTAAAGAGGGGAAGATATAAGTACATTGGAAGAAAGTCACACAATTATAGGTATAAAAAGGATCCTACTCGAAGTCCTATCAAACCCTTCGTCTAGAAGGATCTCTACACTAAGAAAAACCTACAAAAATGGTATAGATAAAGTGGTTGTAACAAATCTTTCTCTGTCCCTTAAGATCTCTGTATCGACAAGTACGACTCAAAGAAGTTGAGAGTAAAGGTCTCCGGCTATTCTCCTCTCTAAGCCCATTAATAAAAAGAGTCGAGGATTCGTTGAGGTCCGATTCTATTCCCTAAAAATCACGGTAGCACAAGGTAATAATCACCGGCGTAAGTTTTTCGTTTAAGAGTAGTCAACCTCTACGACCAGAGGTTTATAATGTTTTGCGAACACACACACGAGTTGACGAGACAGCACAGACTGAGACACGCTGGGTAATACTTTCGCTAAAAAAAATCACGAAGGAAATGTTGAAGAGAGTCAGATAGCAGATAGTAATGTCTGAAGATAAGACGAGAGTCACCCTCGATGTAGGTGAACTATATGACCTCTTGTTTTTCCCCACTAACAAAGTCTTCACGTGAGGCACACTACGAACCCAATCACTGGATCCGATTTAAGAGACGTAAAACGACGTAGCACGTGACTGTCACTAACATTGAAAGGAGACTCTTTCGGACCGGGGAGACTTCAGGATACCGTAACAAAGGATTACCTATCCTAATTTTAATGGAGACCCGTCGTCCCGAGGACGGAGGGAACACCTCAAACAAGAGGTGGGTTCCCGTTGTCCGACTCCCACTTGTTACCCTCGACTTGCGTCAGACAGAAGGAAATCACCATCGAGACTCCTCCCAGATGTAGACGGACCTCCATCCAGGAGACACTCAGTCACCCACCAGAACGTCCGGTCTTCCACAGAACCGGTAGAGGGTCGAACAACCGTCTCTAGGGGTTAATCCTGAGAGTTTACTTCTATCTACTTCTGTGTCTCGGTAACCATGTCGACGGAACAACCTCTCATAAAGTCACCTCTCCATAGGTCCCTCTTCGTTGCGACTCGGACTTGTTTGACCTCTCGTTTCTCGACTCTGTGGAACGTCTCGGACGACGGCGAATAATCTTTACCGAATGATCTTTACTCCACTTCGGAAGTCTCGAATCTGTTCCCAAGACCTACGAATACATCAAGATATCCCTCAGGTAAACCTCTGAGTGATAACGGAGATTAATAAGGAGATACACTCAGAGTTTTTAGGAGGTAACTTTGTCCTTCCTCCACCTTTACTCTTGGGAACCGACGCAGTCGACGACGGATAAGTCTATGTGCTGAAAAAGGAAGAAATCAAAATTAAATCTCCGTGGGAAGAGGATGTCATAGGAACGGACTGTCTTCCTCTGCTTACCGTGAAGGGTGAAAAAGGATTGTAAGATTGGTACTTGTACTTAGAAACAATTTTGTCGTTTAACTATTTTACCAGGTCCGAACCCAAACTACTCCAGGAAACAACTAATTGAGTTCACTTTTTCTTCTCTTGTTACGACTGATAAGTATTATAATAAAAATAGACCTGATCCACGATTTAATAATGTAGTTTTATAACTGTCTCGGGAAAACACCATCCACCATTTAGACTCTTTTAAGTCGATTGAAAAATTACTAAAACTAAGGGTATGATATGCCATCACATCAGCGATTCAGCACAGGATGAGAACGCTGGGTTACCTGACATTGGACGGTCCTAGGAGACAGGTACCCTAAGAGGTCCGCTCTTATGACCTCACCCGACGGTAAAGGAAGAGATTCGGGTATGATATTGAGTTGATGAAGAAAGAAAAGGAGTCGATAAAACATCGACAACTCGATACTACCGTCTCTTATATCTTAAGTGTATTTTACGACATCGTACTTTACTCTTTTAATATCCTTCTAGGTTTTAGTCTTATGACTGTGTGATTGATCTGACCTTAACCTTTGTCCGGAACCAAAATAGGAAGTAAAACACGGTTTGAATTTATCCCATTTGATACAATATTTGTATTTAGTATGTACTTACTACTCATGAGTCGACCAATTTTGGTCTCAAACATACTAAGTTTCGATATGATATTTATTTTCCCTAGAAGCACAATATACGTTCTTATAATACGAACGGCCTGGGAGTAAACCTCTACAATATTCTAGTACTCTATCCATAGAGTGGAAGTCAAAAGATCGACGGTATACTATACAAACACACATCACCCCAACTCCCCTCTCATAATATTTTCTTCCGTACTTTTCAAGTTACATTCATTAAAATTGAACTCGAAAGACACCTTTGACGACTCTTTCAAGTTGAACTTATTTTTACATTTGGAGACTTTAAATTCAAACAAGTAACAATAACGAATTCCCACAGGAATAATATAGACCGATACGAATTTTATTGATACTCTCCTTTCCTTCATTCTCACGTGAAAACTAGAATTATATTCTTCCTTTTTTTATTCCTTTTTTTTAGGTACAAGGATTTGACGGGTAATATCCGTTTTATAGTAATCACAAAGGACTTTCTATTAGAATGATTCAACAGACGGACTAAAAAAAGACTGACTAAAAATTGACGATAAAGAATTAAATATAAAGTACACTATGTAGGTAAAAGTGTTATTTAATGAGATCTCGTCTAGGGAGTTGGTCCGTCTATACTCACACCAGTGCTAGTCATACCGATACAATGTATTCTTGTCAACTAAATCAGTACAGTACTACAGGTAGATCAGTTCCGATACCAAAAAGGTCACCAGTACATACCTACACTCTCAACCTGATATTTCTTTCGACTCATGGCTTCTGAACTACGTAAACTTTACACCACAACCTCTTCTGAGAACTCTCAAGGAACCTGTCGTTCCTCTAGGTTGGTCAGGTAGGATTTCCTCTAGTCAGGACCCACAAGTAACCATCCTGACTACAACTTCGACTTTGAGGTTATGAAACCGGTGGACTACACCTCTCGACTGAGTAAAATTTTCTGGGACTACGACCCGTTCTAACTCCCGCCCTCCTCTTCCCCTACTGTCTCCTACTCTACCAACCTACCGTAGTGACTGAGTTACCTGTACCCAAACCTACCTGAGTCCTCAACCACTACCTGCCCCTCCGGACCGCACGGCACCAAGTACCGCCAACGTTTCTCAGCCCGTGTTGACTCGTTGACTCGATTTGACTACATCGTAAATAATGATAGACTAGAAAACGATTTTTATACAGGAATACCCGTAGATACTATATACTATTAGTGATAATTCATACCGTATACTTAAATATAAAACTGTGTACCTATAATTTTCCTTGAACAGTCAAGATTTCGTACCTTTTAAGAGTTCGGTATACAAATCCCTACTCGTTAAAAGTAGATCGTCTCTTGGTGTTCACTAAATAATAAGTTCCGAACTAATTCATTACGAAGGGACGTACTTTATAATTTATACAATACTCTCTACAACTTTATTCGTTCTATGAAATAGATATCGGTTCTGCAAGTGTTATGACACCCGTACTACTCACGATAACACTTTTGACTACTACCTCCCCTACTATCACTTTTCCTCCTCATTCTTTCCTTTCTATTTCTTCTATATCGTCTGTGAATGATATATGGTCGGTGGTTTGATTTAAGAAGTGAACGTAATAAAGTAAAAAAAAAAGGAAGATTACGACTCTATTCCTTCTGAGAGAGTAGTAAAATAAAAAATGTCCACTCTTTTGACTCTAAAGTTTCTCATTTATAAAAGGAATCCCAATGTTTTAATCACTATATTAAAGTATTGAATCTAAATTTAAGTACGATATATTATGGAGATAGAAAGAGTAATACTATAGTACTAATTCTCTTGTCTCTGGTACCACAATCTGGGGATTCCGTCAATACGGATTAACGGTTGTCTAGACCCACCAGATCAAAGATTCAAGATAGTGACAGAATGGATTATACACGAACAACCAAGTAATGTTTTAGAAAGGTACGGGAAATTTATTGTAACTAAAAATTTTAAAGTAAGTCATATGTATTTCGTAACCCCTTTTGACTCAATTTTAATCTTTTCTTTTTTTTTACTACGTATATAAACCGTCAACAGGATAAACGGGGTCATTCTATTCCATCTTTAACAAGGAACACGTAACCGGGAATTGACTTTCGGAAATAACTCAATGACACGAGAGATTTAAAAGTATTTCCGACATCAAAACCTGGGTGGTACACCATTTTAAATAATTCGTTTTTTGTACTGAGAACCACAACTTTCGATATAACCCTGTCGGTTCGTCCAGGAACATGCAGGATCGGTACGGTTATTTAGGTCGGTCTTTTAAGAAAAAGTATCAACGTACTCATTGACCATAAAATTCTTCTGTGGGTGTGTCTCCCCTCTCCATCTTCCCTTTTAGTCTAAACGCTCCCGAGTTATCCCCTCAAACGAAAAAGACAATTCGAGGTGGACGTCAGATTCGTTCTCCCAGCCACGGCTCAGACATTATCGTGGCGTACGAAGGAAATACATAACACACCCTAGACTATTTAAAAGTCCTAGGTCAGGTCGACACGAGAGTAGTGTAACTAAATTACCGGGAATTCTCTTTGGTATTTTCACGAAAGACCAATCACCCCGGGTCGACAAAGAGTATCATAACGTATTCTGTCGTTCGACTCAATCGATATCTAATTACTATAATTTTTAAGTTCAAAAAGGTACAGCAAAAGGAAGGTAATTTTTCTGAATTCGTTTATACACTAAACGATTTAATCCAATAGTACGGGTTTCCCTTTCCTAGGTGTCTCTACTAGGCTAAACTAGACTTATTCAAGTAGTTCCGGAGGTTTATTTGTGCCTTAGTATAATTGTATAGATCATATGCATACTTATACACACACACACTGACAAGGGTTTTCCACTACACTTTCAACTACCGACCTTCCTCCCGAGACAAAAGTAATGGTCCGTTGTCACGTTTTTCCGTTGTTTTAATAAACCCCTAATAGTCCGAGAGACTATTCCAATTCTCGTGACTTTCAGTCATACTTTACTTATCTGTACATCTAGATGTCACAGTAAGTGCAGTACTCTCTGGAAACCAAAAGACGTTCGTCTTCGCACTAACGTGATGGTCCGTTAAGCAATTCATAATTCGGACCCATACTTTGTCTGATATGACTTTTACAAAGACAAGTCTTCGTCTGTGCTCCGAGAATCTCGAAAACATGAAATCCATGAAAGTCCGTTGTCTGCTGAGTCTTTATTTTACAAGAGAGTGGAGATAAATTTGTTATTTTAAGTACCCCAACCCCTCTCGATCTTTTTACAATTAAGATTTCGGTACTCAAAATATAAAATGATTTAATGTAAGGATTTAAGTTCCTCATGTCGTGCACGTGTACGATTCAGTGAAGTCAGCACAGGTTGAGAAACGTTGGGATACTTGACAGCGGGCGGTCCGAGGAGACAGGCACCCTAAGAGGTCCGTTCTTATGACCTCACCCAACAGTACGGAAGGAGGTCCCCTAGAAGGATTGGGTCCCTAACTTGGGTGTAGAGAACAAAGGACGTAACCGTCCACCCAAGAAATGGTCATCACGGTGCACCCTTCGGGTGTTCATGTCGTATTTAAGTGGCTTTAATCTTCAGTTGTGTCTTTTTTTACCGACCTCTTAATGTTGATAACCACATTAAAAACCACTAGTAGACACTAACGTCATTTTCCGGTGTACCTTTACCAAGTAACACCAACATCCCAATATGTTATACTTTTCGGGACGTATCTTTTGAAAACGTGAAAACTTTATGGACATCAAATCTACCCTTTTCTTAATCAAAATATAATAGTCACTTTTCTTTTTCTAAAACGATCCATTTTATGTTATAAAAGTCTTTCTCGAGAATTTTGTTAAATCTTCGTAGGTAAATTTATATCTCGAACTATTCTACGTTTGATATTATATATCTTACCTATTTTGTTCCAGGATGACATATTATATCTCTTACTATATATAAAGACATTATTTGGGATCACCTTTTCTTCTCTTTTTCATATAAATAGATATAAATTTTGTTAGCGAAACGACATGTCGTCTTTGATTGTGTTGTAACCTTTAGTTGATATCAAGTTATTTTATTTTACGTCTCAAACTATATGTAAGAATAGATGGGTAATTACCCTTCGAGGTCATGAAACCGGTGGACTATTTTTCTCGGTCGAGTAACCTTTTCTGGGACTACGACCCTTTCTAACTTCCGTCCTCCTCTTCCCTTTCTGTTTTCTACTCTACCAAACTACCATAGTGACTGAGTTACCTGTACTCAAACAGATGTTACGCCCTCTGGACCTAAGCTAGGGTCCCAGCCCTTCTAGGGGACCTCTTCCATTACCGTTAGGTGAGGTCATGATAACGGACCTCTTAGGGTACCTGTCTCCTCGGACCATCCGATGTCAGGTGCCCCAGCGTTTCTCAGCCTGTGTTGAATCGTTGAAGTGAAAGTGAAGTGAACTCGTTTGAGGGTTCTCTACCACTTCCTGTCCCTTCGGACTATACGACGTCAGGTACCCCAGTGTTTCTCAACCTGGACTGACTCGCTGACTTGTTTTTGTGGGTAATTACACTTACACAAGGGACATTATTGGGAAACTATCAAATAAAGTTTAGAAGTAATTAAAATTTTGTAGATTCAATATATAAAGTTAAAATTCTTAAGAAACGAGGTGTTCATATTTATAATTTATATCAAGACAAAAAATTTCCAACAAGTCCCTAATTCAATCAACAAAATTTTGTATGGACGAGATGTAACTACCCTACCACCACTACCACCAAATCAGAGATTCAGTACAGACCGAGAACGTTGGGGTACCTGACATCGGGTGGTCCGAGGAGACAGGTACCCTGAAAGGTCCGTTCTTATGACCTCACCTAATGGTAAAGGAAGAGGTCCCCTAGTAGGACTGGGTCCTTAGCTTGGACCCAGAGGACGTAATGTCCTATTCTATACATTAATTAATTTTTTTTTTTGGACCCCCGAGCGGGACGTCGAACACCTCAGAGTAAAGGGTTGGTCCCTGGTTTGGACCCGGGGGACGTCGTCCTCAAGTTTCAGAATCGGTAAACTGATGGTCCCTCTAGGATCCCATATATCAATATTCCTTTAGATACCTGGACAAGGAGTCTACCTCTTGTTCATGGTATAAACATGGGAATACCGTCTTTCACTTCTCCTTGATTTTTCGGATAACTACTTTCATTTTCTCCTCTCACTTTTTCAACCAAATTTCGAGTTGTAAGTCTTTTGATTCTAGTACCGTAGGCCAGGGTAGTGAAGTACCCTTTATCTACCCCTTTGTCACCTTTGTCACAGTCTGAAATAACAGAAAAACCCGAGGTTTTAGTGACGTCTACCACTGACGTCGGTACTTTAATTTTCTATGAATGAGGAATCTTCTTTTGAATACTGGTTGGATCTATCGTATAACTTTTCGTCTCTGTAATGAAACGGTTTTTTACAGGTAAATCAGTTCCGATACCAAAAAGGTCACCAGTAATTACCTACACTCTCAACCTGACACTTCTTTCGACTCGACTTCTTAACTACGAAAACTTAACACCACAACCTCTTCGGAGAACTCTCAGGGAACCTGACGTTCCTCTAGGTCGGTTAGGTACGATTTTCTCTAGTCAGAACCCACAAGAAACCTTCCTTACTACGATGGCGACTTTAAGGTCATGAAACCGGTGGAGTACTCTTCTCAACTGAGTAACCTTTTCTGACACTACGACCCTCCCTAACCCCCGTCCTCCTCTTCCCCTGCTGTCTCCTACTCTACCGACCTACCGTAGTGGTTCAGTTACCTGCACTCAAACTCACTTGAGACCCTCTACCACTACCTGTCCCTCCGGACCGTACGACACTAAGTACCCCAGTGTTTCTCAGCCTGTGCTGACTCGCTGACTTGACTTGACTTGACTTGACTTGACTTCGTACTAAGTTCCAGTGTATATAGATAGTCACAAAAAGGAGACTGGTCAACTTGTCTTTGACTCAAGAAGTGTCTGTGGATGCGTGTCTTCATCTCGTTCTCTCTACGATAATGATCCCCACAAAATTCCAGTCATAAAGTCATCGACGACAAAAACTAATTCATAGTACATGTGGTCAAGGAGAGATGACTTGTTGTAATCGAACTTTATAGTTTCCCAACCACCGGATTTATCTGTTATTGGTTATAGAATTGACACGGTCTATGAAGACACCCTTTACGATTCGGTACAGTTATAAACGGTAACAATGTCAAGATCGGTCATGAGATGTCCGTCTCAACGTAACGAACCAGTGCTACACCCTCACCACTCTTACGCTGTAGGGAGACAAACAACTTAACGGTTGTGTCAGTTCAAAAAGAAACGGTGATCCTCGTCACGTGGAACCACAGAGACATCAAGAAACACCAAACGTAAACCAGGATTTAAGTCTCGGGTTCTCTTCTTTCAACAACCGTTAGTGGTTTTACGTTCAGTCTTTCAAACGGTCCAACGACATTACGTCCGAAGATAAAATGAAGTCTCACTTTTACATTATAAGGAACTTTCAGACAATGTCTCGTCAAATAATACCAATAGAATACTTACTACCCAAGACTTTTTATTACAAACACAATGTATAAAGACACCGATAAAGTCTTTTACGTAATGTTCTCCGTTTGTCGGTCGTCCTACCTAGTACGAATTCTGATTCGATTTTCATTTTGACCAAGTCGTGTTTGACTCAAAACAAATACAGAAATCCAGTTTCCATTTTCCGACGTATCACATCTCGTAAGTGAAACCCCTTCCCACGGACCTGATAAGACATTCTCGAAAAAGAAAGAGAGAAAACGGGTGAAACCCGTTACCCTAGTAAAACTTTAAAAAGATTACTCATAACGAAATACTCGAGTAAAATAAAAAAAAATAAAAAAAAAATTTAAAAATAAAAATGAAATAAAATGAAATGTTATGACATAACCAAAGCCGTATGTAACTGTACTTAGACGGTGCCCACATGTACTCGAGGGTTTGTACTTGGGGGGNAAAAGATTACTCATAACGAAATACTCGAGTAAAATAAAAAAAAAAATAAAAAAAAATTTTAAAAATAAAAATGAAATAAAATGAAATGTTATGACATAACCAAAGCCGTATGTAACTGTACTTAGACGGTGCCCACATGTACTCGAGGGTTTGTACTTGGGGGGAGGGTGAAGGGTGGGGTGTAGTAGAGAGACCTAGTAGGGGCACGTGGTCGGCGTTCGTAGGACGTAGGACGTAGTTTGTATCTGCGCTAAGCAAAGAATGTACTATCATATGTACAAAGTTACGGTAAGAGGGTTTAGTAGGGTGGAAGAGGGAGAGGGAGTCTCAGGTTTTAGGCGCGATGTGTAGACATAGAGATAACGACAGAGCGTATGTCCCAGTAGTAATGGTAGAAAGATTTAAGGTATATATACACAATCATATGACATAACCACAAAAAGAAAGACCGAATGAAGTGAGACATATTAGACGAGGTCAAAATAGGTAGAGTAATCTTGACTAAGTTTACATAAGAAAAATTACCGACTCATTATGAGGTAACACGTATACATGGTGTCGAAAGAATAGGTAATACTCAAGTAAAATTTTTGGACTTTATTATTCCTTTTAGTGTCCTTCCTTTCCTTTCACTTTTAGATTAGTATGTGTACGCTAATAAGAATGGTACAACTACATAGAGGAAGGTTATTTCAAAAAAACATATATCCGAAATTTTTGTATACTAGTACTACTATAGTCTAACGATGTCGTAATTAATCAGACCATGATCTAATTAAAAAGTAAATAGTGATTCAATGTTCGTAAAAAGTAAACATTTTATCCACGAAGGTCTAAGATTGTAATTATAAGTTTATAATTATCGAGTCTTAGACTGTAAAAAGTTAATCATCCTTCAGAAACTCGTTCGAGGTAAGAGGTCCATCAAGACCCCAGGTCCTTTTTACGAGTATACAAGAGTGTACGTAGGACCAGTAGTTTACAGTGGAATTACGAGATAGGTGAGATCCGGCGATGGGTAATGACGAAAGAGAATAGTAGAACATGAGTCGTAAAGGTCGGACGTAATAGCAACAGGACTGACGGTGTGGAGTTCTTACTTACGTACGATTTAAAGGTTTTATTCTTAATTATGTTCCGTTAATTGTTCATTATTTTCAAACAATCTTAAACTCCAAATGGTCTTTTACGTTACGTTTTTCCTTTCCTTTAAAATAAAATAAAAAATAAAAAAATTTAAAAAAATAAAAATTAAAATTTTGGAAATTAAGAATGTACGTAAGGGTTTGTACTTGGGGGGAGGGTGGAGGGAGGGGTATTGTAGAGAGACCCAGTAGGGGTACGTGGTCGAGGTTCGTACGACATAGGACGTAGTCTGTATCTGACCGCTAAGTTAAGAATGTACTATCATATGTACAATCTTACAGTAAGAGGGTTTAGTAGGGTGGGAGAGGGAGAGGGAGACTCAGGTTTTCAGGTAATATGTGTAGACACAGAGAAAGGGACAGAACGTATGTCCCAGCAGTAACGGTAGAAGGATTTAAGGTATATATACACAATCATATGACATAACCACAAAAAGAAAGACCGAATGAAGTGAGACATATTAGCCGAGGTCAAAGTAGGTAGAGTAGTCTTGACTAAGTTTACTTAAGAAAAATTGCCGACTCATTATGAGGTAACACATATACATGGTGTCGAAAGAATAGGTAAGTAGACGACTACCTGTAGATCCAACAAAGGTACAGGACCGATAATATTTGTCACGACGCTACTTGTAACCCCATGTACACAGAGAAAGTTAAGACCAAAGGAGCCACACATACGGGTCTTCACCCTAACGACCCAGTATTCCATCAAGATAAACGTTAAAAAATTCCTTAGAGGTGTGACAAGAGGTATCACCGACATGATCAAACGTAAGGGTGGTTGTCACATCCTCCCAAGGGAAAAGAGGTGTGGGAGAGGTCGTAAATAACGAACGTCTAAAAACCTAGCGTCGGTAAGACTGACCACACTTCACCATGGAGTAACACCAAAACTAAACGTAAAGAGATTATTACTCACTACAACTCGTAGAAAAGTACACAAACAATCGGTAGGCATACAGAAGAAACCTCTTTACAGATAAATCAAGAAACCGGGTAAAAAACTAACCCAGCAAATAAAAAGACCTTATTCCTTTAAAATTTTATAAATTTTCCGAGTCAAGTCAAGTCAAGTCAGTCAGCACAGGCTGAGAAACGTTGGAGTACTTAACGTTGTGCGGTCCGGAGGGAAAGGTAGTGGTTGAGGACCTCTAATGGGTTTGAGCACAGGTAGCTCAGTCATTACGGGAGGTCGGTAGAGTAGGAGACAGCAGGGGAAGAGAAGGACGGGGGTTAGGGAGGGTCGTAGCCTCAGAAAAGGTTACTCAGTTGAGAAGCGTACTCCACCTGTCTCATAACCTCAAAGTCGAAATCGTAGTCAGAAAGGTTACTTACGGGTCCTGATTAGAGGAAATCCTACCTGACCAAAATAGAGGAACGTCAGGTTCCCTGAGAGTTCTCAGAAGAGGTTGTGGTGTCAAGTTTCTTAGTTAAAAAACCGTGAGTCGAAAAAAGTGTTAGGTTGAGAGTGTAGGTATGTACTGATGACCTCTTTGGTATCGGAACTGATCTACCTGCAAACAACCGTTTCATTACAGAGACGAAAAGTCATACGACAGATCTAACCAGTATTGAAAAGAAGGTTCCTCATTCGCAGAAAATTAAAGTACCGACGTCAGTGGTATACGTCACTAAGACCTCGGGGGATTTTATTTCAGACTGTGACAAAGGTGACAAAGGGGTAGATAAAGGGTACTTTACTACCCTGGTCTACGGTACTAGAAGGTAAAGACTTACAAATTCGGTTGAAAAAGTGAGAGGAGAAAGTGAAAGAAGTTCTCCGAGAAATCAAGGAGAAGTGAAAGACGGTATTCCCACTACAGTAGACGTATAGACTTCAATACCTATAAAGAGGGGCGTTAGAACTAAGGTCGAACACAAAGAAGGTCGGGTCGTAAAGAGTACTATATGAGACGTATATTCCATTTATTCATCCCACTGTTATATGTCGGAACTGCAGGAGGAAAAGGATAAACCTTGGTTAGACAACAAGGTACAGGTCAAGATTAACAACGAAGGACTGGACGTATATCCAAAGAGTTCTCCGTCCAGTCCACCAGACCATAAGGTAGAGAAAGTCTTAAAAGGTGTCAAATAACACTAGGTGTGTCAGTTTCCGAAACCGTATCAGTTCTTTCGTCTTCATCTACAAAAAAGAACTTGAGAGAACGAAAAAGTTACTAGGTCGTCTACAACCGTTAAACTAGAGACCAAGGAGACGGAAAAGATTTTGGTCGAATTTATAGACCTTTAAGTGCCAAGTGTATAACGACTTCGGACCGAACCTCTTAAAACTCGTAATGAAATGATCGTACACTCTATTCACGTTAATACGTCATCAGCCTCGTGAGAAATCGTAACGGAAAGAAACCTTAACCTTACTTTTGACTGGAAAAGGTCAGGACACCGGTGACGAAAAGGTTAAATTTTCCGATGAATTATTATATGACTCCTTTTCTTAGGTCTTAAAGAATTACTATACGGACAACAACTCGTAAACCCAACAAAAGTTGAAAAACGAAAATTTTTATTAAGAGTATAAAGACACTACATTTTGAAAGTATTAAGACAAAATGTATAGTAGAGACACGTCTTTTATAAGAATCGAAAATTTTAGTGGTCGTGCAAAACACCCTTACTTCAGGGTCCCTTTTGTAAAGATCAAAGTTAATGAAATAATTAATCGTTATGAAATATACAAGAAGAGAACACAACAACCTTCCCCCACAAACGATACTGGTCACGTAAAAGAACCGTTTTGAGATAATCAGAAACGGGACGAAGTAAGGCATAAGGTTCCGGTTTAAACGGACAATGAGGTCCACAAAGAACTGAAGGATGAAAGAGTAAGGTCAGGGGATATTACTTTTCCTATAGAAAAAACCCACAATCAAGATTTTCCAGAACATCCAGAAGTATCTTGGCAAGTTGAAGTCGAAGAATGACCAACCCCGTATCTGAACTTAATGACACTATAACTTACCAAACGGAACCTCTGCTTGTCTCTAGTAAGACAGTTAAAACTCTAACGTAGGTTCATGACGTAAAACTTGAGAAAACAACTGGTACTACCGATGAGGTAAAGAAGACTCCATAAGGACGGGCGTCATCATCTATATTACCAGTAGACTCAATTTAAGATGGTGAGGTCAGGTAAAATCAAGTGGCTAAGGATCTTACAGCTGCAAGTGGGAACGGTAGAGGACAAACTGGTGAAGGTTAAACGGAACTAAGTACCTGGACTGGAAGGTCCAAGGATACGTTATAACGAGAAATATCGTAGTCTAGAACGAAGATAGTGGTCAGTGTAGGTGTTGACCCATAACAAAAACGAAACCGAGGTAGGGAAGTAAGAAAGACCTCAATAAAGAGGTGACTAGAGGTCATCGTATAACCCGTGGATTACTGGACGCCTCAAGGATAAAACCATAGGATAGTAAAACGGAAACGTATAACAAGTACCCAAAGAGTTCCGTTCTTATGACTTCTCCGAACGGTAAGGGAAGTACCTGTAGTGGTCTACCAGTTGTGGTTTTAGTCTAACTAATATAAGATACGTCGGTTTCTACCTCTTCGAGATATGTCAGTTGTTTTTGTTGTGGTCCTCGACTGACACCGAGTCTAGTCCTTGAGGAATAATGGTTTAAGTCTGAATTTAACTTCTTTCATCCCTTTTGGTGATCTGGTAAGTCCATACTGGAGTTAGTTTAGGGAATACTAATATGTCATCTTCACTCTTTATCTAAATTCCCGGATCTAGAATATCTGTCTCACGGACTACTTGATACCTTACTCCAAACACTGTATCATGTCCTCTGTCCCTAGTTCTGGTAGGGGTACCTTTTCTTTACGTTTTTTCGTTTTACCGACAGACCCTTCCGGAATGTTTATCGACACTCTTCTTCTCTCCGTTTTTCGTTTCTCTTTTCCTTTCTATATTCGTAGACTTACGTCTCAAGGTTTCTTATCATTCTTCTCTATTCTTTCGGAAGAAGTCGCTAGTTACGTTTCTTTATCTTCTTTTTTGTTTTACCCTTACTGATCTGTAGAGAAGTTCTTTTAATTTCTGTGGTTCCCTTGTAAAGTACGTTTCTACCCGAGCTATTTCCTGTCTTTACTATGCCTGGATTGTCTTCGTCTTCTGTAATTCTCCTCCACCGTTCTTATGTACCTTCTTGACATGTTTTTTCTAGAAGTACTGGTTCTATTAGTACTACTACACTAGTGATTAGATCTCGGTCTGTAGAACCTTACACTTCAGTTCACCCGGAATCTTTCGTAGTGATACTTGTTACGATCACCTCCACTACCTTAAGGTCACCTCGACAAAGTTTAGGACTTTCTACTACGACACTTTCACGACGTGAGTTATACGGTCGTTTAAACCTTTTGAGTCGTCACCGGTGTCCTGACCTTTTCCAGTCAAAAGTAAGGTCAGGGTTTCTTTCCGTTACGGTTTCTTACGAGTTTGTTGGCGTGTTAACACGAGTAGAGTGTACGATCATTTCACTACGAGTTTTAAGAGGTTCGGTCCGAAGTCGTTATACACTTGGCACTTGGGGGACTACAAGTTCGACCAAAGTCTTTTCCGTCTCCTTGGTCTCTAGTTTAACGGTTGTAGACGACCTAGTAACTTTTTCGTTCTCTAAAGGACTTTTTGTAGTTAAAGACGAAAGAACTGATAAGGTTTCGGAAACTGACACACCTAGTGTTCTTTGACACCTTTTAAGACTTTCTCTACCCTTATGGTCTGGTGGATTGGACAGAGAACTCTTTAAACATACGTACAGTCCTTCGTTGTCAATCTTGACCTGTACCTTGTTGTCTGACCAAGGTTTATCCTTTTCCTCATGCAGTTCCGACATATAACAGTGGGACGAATAAATTGAAGATACGTCTCATGTAGTACTCTTTGCGACCTGACCTTCTTTGTGGTCGACCTTAGTTCTAACGGCCCTCTTTACAGTTATTGAAGTCTATACGTCTACTGTGGTGGGAAAACCGTCTTTCACTTCTCCTCGGTTTTTCGGAGAACTACTTTCACTTTCTCCTCTCACTTTTTCAACCGAATTTCGAGTTGTAAGTCTTTTCCTTCTAGTACCGTAAACCAGGGTAGTGAAGTACCCTTTATCTACCCCTTTGTCACATTTGTCACAGTCTGAAGTAAAAAAACCCGAGGTTTAGTGACGTCTACCACTGACGTCGGTACTTTACTTTTCTGCGAATGAGGAACCTTCTTTTCAATACTGGTTGGATCTATCACATAAGTTTTTGTCTCTGTAATGAAACGACTGATTCCAGGCAGATCAGTTCCGATACCAAAAAGGACACCAGTACATACCTACACTCTCAACCTGACACTTCTTCCGACTCGTGGCTTCTTAACTACGAAAACTTGACACCACGACCTCTTCTGAGAACTCTTAGGGAACCCGACGTTCCTCTAGGTTGGTCAGGTAAGACTTCCTCTAGTTGGGACCCACAAGAAACCTTCCTTACTACGATTTCGACTTTGAGGTCATGAAACCGGTGGAGTACGCTTCTCAACTGAGTAACCTTTTCTGAGACTACGACGCTCCCTAACCCCCGTTCTCCTTTTCCCCTGCTGTCTCCTACTCTACCGACCTACCGTAGTGCCTGAGCTACCTGCACTCAGACTCACTTGAGGTCCTCCACCACTACCTGTCCCTCCGGACCGCACGACGTTAAGTACCCCAGCGTTTCTCAGTCTGTGCTGACTCTCTGACTTGACTTGACTTGACTTGAATATACAAGATAAAGGTGAACTCAGTTAAACTATTTAATATAAAAACATCCTGGAAATGGGAAAATAGGTTAAAATTTGGAAAAAATTAAATGACCGAATTAAACATCATAAGATAATTGGACAAAGAGTCGACATTAAGAATGAAGAATGAAAAATACAAGTTATAATACACACACATCGAAAAATTTAAAAAAATCTAAAATTTAGTCAAAGGGGTCTTAAAATAATTAAAACGATAGTTTTAAATACCGAAAATTTCATAAAATAATTAAAGACGAGATAAAAATAATAAAGGATGATGATGAAATTGACAAAAAAAGGTAAAATTTGAAGGTATAAACTTATGAATTGGATTAAAAGTCGGGGGTAAGAAAAGATTTTGTTTGTTCCGATATATAAACAGGATTCGTGACGTAATTACGTGGGTTTTCAAAAGTACACATCACAAGAAAAAAAAAATTGTAAAATGAATGATTTACTTTTTATACATCGAGGTTTCTTAAAATTAAAAAATAACCTTACGTCGTCATGATCGACATCGATGTCGTTGATAGAATATTGGTTTTCTTATTATCTCTGTTACTTGTCATGAATCATAAACCGATGAAGAACAGAAGAACAATACACTCTTTTTATTAAAAGATACAATTCAACGATACGTATATAATATTTACCTCAGTGTATGTTACTTTAACTATAGAAAAAAGGAGGATAAGATAGTCCACTATTAGGGTGGATGAAAAGAGGGAGATAACTAAAACTTTGACATGTGAATAAAAACTGAGAAGTGAAAAATAAGAATTTACAAATCCTTTATTAACTGAATTGACATCCAATTTTTATAACGACAGAGGTGAAAGGATACAAAATTATTTGAATACTACGAAGCGAGAGATAACGAGAGTAATTACAAAGGGTAGCACGTTTGTGTATAAGAATAAAAAACCAAGGTAGAACAAAAATGAGGTAAATGTTACTGATAATAGTGACGTAAATAACCAGTTTGGTACTAATCTAAACGGTTATAAAAATGTTTACAGAAAAACATTAGAAAGAAGACCGAAATGAAAGAAGAATGATCTTAAGTAGGATATCACGTCATTCCAGATGTTTTAAATTTCAAAATCGGAAACATAAGGACTATTCTATAAATAAATTCAAAGTGTAAACTTACTCAAAATCGAAATACGTCTTAAGATTCGATTATAAATGTAAAGGAGTCGTGAAATTTTTACAATGACGTGACAGAGACCTAAGGTAACACCAGGAGTCGTTAGAGGAGAGTAGATTCACGAGGAAACACACCGAAAAGAGACGTTGACGAAAATACGAAGAAAAGAAAACTAAAAGTAAGAAGACAAAGAACAGGATCGTCAGAATCGTCGTCGTGAGCTACTTGGGTCGTGGAGTCACCTTCGAAGACGACAGATCCTCGGAGTCGTCGGTTAGAGATCGTCATTCTCAACGACGATGACGAATCAGTGAAGTCAGCACAGGCTGAGACACGTTGGGGTATCTGCCGTCGGGTGGTCCGAGGGGGTAGGCACCCTAAGAGGTCCGTTCTTGAGACCTCACCCAACGGTAAAGGAAGAGGTTACGTACTTTCACTTTTACTTTCACTTCAGCGAGTCAACACAGGCTGAGAATCGTTGGGGTACCTGACGTCGGGTGGTCCTAGGAGGTAGGTACCCTAAAAGGTCCGTTCTCATGACCTCACCCCAAGGTAACGGAAGAGGTTCGTCATTCTCATCTTCTGTTGTTAATATCATATCTATACCGCCGGGGTTGTCATCCATACACGCGAGGGTCTATAAAGTCACACACAGGAATCCTCCTACCCAACAACCTAAGGATGTTATACCAACATAGAATCACGAAGGTTGTCTTTGTCGTTGTGCACCTATTGTGATGGAAGGGACACCGAGGGGATCGAAAGTTTGTATGACATTTGTTAAGAGATATAATATACGAAAACAAACTTTATAAATCAAAATAAATACAAAAGGGTCTATAATTAATTATGTAAGATCTATCCTTGTATCCTCTTCCGTTACCGTAGGGTGAGGTCATGAGAACGGACCTTTTGGGGTACCCGTCTCCTCGGACCTTCCGACGTCAGGTACCCCAGTGATTCTCAGTCTATACTGACTTACTGAAGTGAAAGTAAAAAGTGAAAGTACGTAACCTCTTCCTTTACCGTTGGGTGAGGTCACAAGAACGGACCTCTTAGGGTCCCTGCCCCCTCGGACCACCCGACGGCCGAGACCCTAACGTGTCTCAGCCTGTGCTGACTTCGCTGAATCGTCGTCGTCGTCGTCTATGGTTGTATCTTCTAATATAATTATACCCTTCTAGTATGCAGGGACAGGGAAACATTAGTCATAATCAGTACATTGAACGAAGTTAGTCACTTTACTTTCGTCTTGACTGTACATGTTATCGAATCACCTTTGAAAATCTCAGTAATGTGTCAAAATGTGATAAAAGAAGAGGGAAACACTGTTATGATTGTTACGGGATCCCTTCTTTACGGGTAGTCAAATCTAAAGCCTCACGTGTGCACTTGGACTTCATGTCATTTGGATATTACCTATACATTGTACTTGTTCTTTATATAGAGACAACAACATTCTATGATTAAAAAAAATCAATAAACAATGACGTCACGTTAAATCGAATTCTACTGACTATGTAAAACCCAAATAAAAATAAATAATACAAACTCTCAGTGAAATAAATAATAAATAAGACTCCTTATTCCAACTTTAAAACTTTTTAAGACAGTGATTACGAAACTAATAACGGAAGGAGATGAGAGTTTGGAGAGAAAGATTTTGACTTTAAATTTTAAACAACTGAAAAGTAATTACACGATTAAAGGTATACAAACACTTAAAAGATTGAATAGAGGATAACAACTAAAAAGTAAAATAAGATAACACGAACCTTTTCTATAAATTATAGTTAGAAAATTTTAAACAATTCTGAAGAAACACTGGATTATACACTATATAAAACCTTTTATAAGGTACCCACGAACTCTTCTTCCAAATAAGACAACCACCTGACCAGATACATTCACATAATCCATGTAAACTGTATCACAAGTTCAGGAGTCAAAGGAATAAAAGACAAATACACAAGATAGGTGATGACTTTCACCTCATAATCTTTAGAGGATGACAATAACATGACGACAAACACAGAGGGAAATCAAAAAAGTTACAAAAGAAAGATAAAATCCACGAAACTACAACCCACGTATAAATAAATATTAACAATATAGAAAGACTATTCAACTAGTTAAATAGTAATATATTACAGGACACAGAGATCAGTGTCAAAAAATGAATTTCGTAAAAAGAATATATTTATATCAACCGGGACGAGAGATTATCAATAGTAAAATTACCTTATGAGAAAAGATAGGAGAGTGAAGGTCGAAAAAACACAGAAAATTAGATTTCACTCAGGGAATATCTGTCATATACAACTCAAAACAGGAAAACAGGTACGTCGGTGAGATACAAAATATAAAATTCCCTTCAAATTAGGTGAACACAAATTTCATTAACTATCTACTCATGAATGAAAACGGTCGAACAATAAAAAAAGAAAAAATACTAAGAAATTAAGGGGAAAAGAATACCAGAAAAAAAAAAGTACCAAAGTAACTAAAAAACAAAAGAAACCATCACTATACGAGACTAAGGAAAAAGGATACACATAAAAGACTTCCATAAAAGTAACACTAATAGTACTCTAAATGTATTTTGTACAATATCAATGTCGTCAGATAAAAATTTTCTATTGATAAGTTGTACGTATGTTCTTAAGAACTGAAAATATCTGGGAGTATGTGTAATATAATAATTATAGTGTTAGACGTACAAGTATAGTAATTGTCTATAAACATCAATATCAATAGATTTATAAAACCAAAACTAAAGATGTGATTTTAATTTAACTAAATGTATGGTGGTAATGTCCCAATGTCATTAGAAAGAGGTGAATGAGTATATATATAAAATATAAAAGTAACAAAAAGTATAACGAGTAATCACAGAAAATTAAAGTCACACCTCTTGATTGAATTCACAAAGAACATTCGGTTCAGATCACCAAATCATCATTACTCGAGGGATTCGAAAAGGAACAGACCTCTTCAAAAATAGAGAGGTAAAACTACCTGTCAAAATAGTCTATATTATAAAAACCAACCGTCCAAAAAAAAAGAAAAAAGACAGTAAGTCGTGAAACTTATATAGTAGGGTAAAAGAAGACATTTGAAAGAAAAATTTTCAGGTGACTTCTATAGTACCCCCAACAGAACATACACTTCAGTGAAAAGGGAACAACAAAAGTTTTAAAATAAAAACGGAAAAATTGTCAAACTACTACACAGGATTACAGTTAAAGAAAAACTCTAAATACTTAGGAATTACAGATAAACATTGAGGAATCTAAACTTTTCAAAAGTCTGTAATAAATAGATTCATTAGAAAGACAGAGTTAGAGAAGGAAGGAGAGAGTGAGAAGAGGAACACCACCACCACCACCAAATCAGTGATTCAACACAGGTTGAGAACGTTGGGGTACCTGACATCGGACGGTCCGAGGAGACAGGTTCTCTAAGAGGTCCGTTCTTATGACCTCACCCAACGGTAAAGAAGAAGAACCTCTTGAGAGTACTCAGATACCGAAGGGCATTCAAGGTGTCCTAGAAGGGAGAAAAAAGTAAGACAAAAAAAAAAACAACAACAACAAAACAAGAGACAGACTTATTCAAAGTTTACTCGACAGAAACTCCCTCTACTAAAAAAAAAAGAAGACGAATTGGATCGGATGACAACTTTGATAACTTGAAAAGTTGAGTCAATAACGTAAGAAATCAAGGTCTTACAGGCAAACCAAGAAAAAGAAAAAAACAAACAAACAACTATAAGAGTAAAACAAGTCTAATAGTAAAGGACTAAAGTAAATCAACAGATGGATACAAGAGTAGATAGAATGATTTGAAATTCTGTTAATAAAATTTAAGAGACAATCCAGTAAGTGTCTACGGGTAACGAGACCTCAATCAATGACCTCTAAACGAAACAATACAAAAAGTCAACGTAGTATAAAAGGTCTAAGAAGTACAAGGAAGATCGTAACACAACCTCAGACGTGTACATTTCTTTCTTGGTGGAAAAGGAGTAAAAATTCCCGACCGAAATCATCTATATCTCGAAGTGTTAGTCGAATCGTTCTCTAAGATCCTTGAAGAGTTTCTACTAGAACCTACGAGTGTGAAGTTCGGAGAAGTGAGTACTCCCATTATAAGTCTCAACACGTAGAAGAACGTTAGAGTCTCTCGGAGCGACCGTCCTCATTCACCAGGAGGAGGAAAAAAACAACAACAACAAGAATCGAGGAGGTCTATAGACCTGGAACGGTCAAGGTAGTCACGAGACACACTTCATTCTGTCTTTGTTCAGAAATCGGTCAACTGATTTTTCGTATCCTATAACTTTTGTGTGAAGTGAGAAAGAAAGAGAGGTCCCGTTTTGACACCCGGTTTAACTAGAGAGAACCATGACTTGACATGACTCAACACTCTACCCAACCGTGTCCACTTTGTCCATTTTAATGAAAAAATAGGTAAAGTTAAGTCGACAAGAATCACGACATAAGTAGACCCCTTACCATTTAAGAATTGACCTTAGACAAAAAGAGTATTCCCATAAACTAGGTAAATCACAACAATTTAGTCACAAAGACACATATCTATCCGACCCTGTAGAATAAATCGGTAAAACAACTACAGTAGAGAGTGTAAGGAGAACCACTGTCTGAAAGATGTGGACACTTAAACTAGAAATAGGTCCGTTAAAAAGTACTTTAGTCATTAAAAAGTACTATTCGTAACTAAGTTAATGGATTAAAATGAATCAACGAAATAAAACCATCTTTAATGAGTGTACAATTTTGATATAAAATTCGTCAGGGAATTTTACGATTTATATACCAAGTCAAGTCAAGTCAAATTAGTGAGTAAGTACAGGATGAGAAACGCTGGGGTACTTAGTGTCGTGCTGTCCGGAGGGACAGGTAGTGGTTGAGGATCTCAAATGAGTTTGTGTACAGGTAACTCAGTCACTACGGTAGGTCGGTAGAGTAGGAGCCAGTAGGGGAAGAGGAGGACGGGGGTTAGGGAGGGTCGTAGTCCCAGAAAAGGTTGCTCAGTCGAGAAGTGTACTCCACCGGTTTCATAACCTCAAAGTCGAAGTCGTAGTCAGGAAGGTTACTTGTGGGTCCTGACTAGAAATCCTACCTGACTAACCTGAGGAACGTCAGGTTCCCTGAGAGTTCTCAGAAGAGGTTGTGGTGTGAAGTTTTCGTAGTTAAGAAGTCACGAGTCGGAAGAAGTGTCAGGTTGAGAGTGTAGGTATGTACTGGTGACCTTTTTTGTATCGGAACTGATCTAGCTGGAAACAACCATTTCATTATAGAGACAAAAAGTTATACGACAGATCCAACCAGTATTGAAAGGAAGGTTCCTCATTCGTAGAAAATTAAAGTACCGACGTTAATGGTAGACGTCACTAAAACATCGGGGGGTTTTATTTCAGACTATGAAAAAGGTGACAAAGGGGTAGATAAAGGGTTCTTCACTACCCTGGTCTACGGTACTAGAAGGAAAAGACTTATAACTCGAAATTCGGTTGTAAAAGCGAGAGGAGAAAGTGAAAGTAATTCTCCGAGAAATCAAGGAGAAGTGAAAGACGGTATTCCCACTACAGTAGACGTATAGACTCCAATAACTATAAAGAGGGCCGTTAGAACTAGGGTCGACCACGAAGAAGGTCGGGTCGTAAAGAGTACTACATGAGACGTATCTTCAATTTATTCGTCCCACTGTTATATGTCGGAACTGCATGAGGAAAAGGATAAACCCTGGTCAGATAGCAAGGTACAGGGCAAGATTGCCAACGAAGGACTGGACATATATCTAAAGAGTTTTCTGTCCAGTCCACCAGACCATAAGGGTACAGAAAGTCTTAAAAGGTGTCACATAACACCAGGTGTGTCAGTTTCCGAAACCGTATCAGTTATTTCGTCTTTATCTACAAAAAGACCTTGAGAAAACAAAAAAGGTACTAGGTCGTCTACAACCGTTAAACTAGAGACCAAGGAGAGTAAAATTAATGATCGTAAATTTATGACCGATCCATGTAACAACCGTGACACCTTCTAATTTACACTTAATAAGAAATTTCTTACTTTGAAATTCTTTAAAGTATTTATAGTCTAGACAAGTGAGTGACTAAATTTAATCAGTAAGAGTTAGAACTTCTGAGTATTTACGACTCATACAGTAACATAAAGGGACTTCTTAAATGTCTGAAGTCAAACTCTTTCACTTTACAATCAACGAGTCAGTACAGACTGAGAAACTTTGAGGTACCTGACATCGGGTGGTCGGAGGAGGTAGGTACCTTAAGAGGTCTGTTCTTATGACCTCACCCAATGGTAAGGGAAGAGACCTCTAGAAGGGTTGGGTCCCTAGTTTGGGTCCACAGTACGTAACGTCCACCTAAGAAATGGTCGAGTCGGTGGTCCCTTCGGGGAACTAAAGGTAATCTCCGAAGAGTTCTATGAAGTATTTTACAATATGTCGACTTGTACCGATTTAAAAGAATAAAATCGTGAAATTCTGTAAATAACAATCCCTATTAATACAAAAACAATTTGAATTACTATTAACATACGTTTAAAATCTTAAACGGTGTCCGAATGATAAACACCATTTGAATACCCTTATCAATAAAAAGGAAAAAAAAAAGACAAACACCTTTTGACAGTCATAGTCCTTAGTGACAGACCGAGTTTTAACGTCGACACCAACAGAAGAGTCTAATGATCTTTTAATTTCGTGTCAAACATCGTTTGAACTTTTAATAATATGTCGTTTCTGAACAATGATTCTTTATGTCAATTACTTATTTTCGTTTTCTTTTTCTCGAATTTTTTTCTTTCTAGTCCTTTGACAATTTAATTGATCGATCAGAATAGAATTTTTTTTTTTCATTATCCACGATAGAAACTTCATAGAAAAGTACCTACCTTAAAAAAGTCAAAGAGAAGAAAAATTTTTCAATTGGTGAAACAACCATTAAAAAATAAAGATACATATCTATTTCAAGCCTCTTTTTTAAATTCGGTTTATGTGTACACATGTTTTATACAGAGATATTTAGTCAAATATCACCTATCTTTAACTTTACGTCAGTTTCCATGACAAGATTCTATGACATTATCTTCGGTAGTGAGATGAAGTTAATTCACTGGACTATGTATTCTTTTATTAAGTTATGTCTACTTATTGTCGTTTAAAATGTTATAAGTAAAAGTGTTGAAAGAATTTATACTTGTACATACATAAGAACAGTTCTCGATCTAAAGTAAAACACTTTAAATAATTTTCAACCTTACCATAGACAGACAGAAACATAATAAAAAATATATACCTGTTAATTGATGAAATTTTATGAGTGAAATTAAGAATATTTCTAAAATTTCATCACACTACTAAGATACTGAGTACGTTGTTACGAGAGATTTTATTTTAGTCTGTTTTATTTCTGTGTAAACCATAAGACTCTAATAAGTAGTAATTCAATTTGATCAAAAGTAAAATACAAGTTCCAATTATCAATTAAATTAATAAATTTCTTCGATAAAATTCATAATGAATAAATTTTTCATTCATAAAAAGAGAAGTGATCACATACGACTCAGAAGAGTTAGAAGTAGACAGGGGACTGACAAGAGAGAGTCTTAAACTGAATTAAATTTAGTCAAAGAAAGGGTGACAATCATGAAGGTTGTGTTTTCAAAAGGAGTAGTACAGTTTGACTGAATAAAAAAGTACTTGATTTAAAAGGATCTAGAAAACCGGTGAATTCTAGTAACTTTTCAGTACCTCCCAAAACTCTTTTATTTACCTTTAGATCAAAGAAGGACCACTTGACAGTCAATATTAACCGGAAGTATAAAAGTATTCTGTTTTATCTGTTAAACTAAATCTGTATCAGTTAAGAATTTTCTTACAAACTCAACCAATATGTATTTTTATTAGTTCAAAGATTTGCACATTTTACGTGTGTCAAAGATTTTAAGTCGTTTACTAAAAGGTCCTTTAGTACTTTTTACCGAGAAGAATATTTAAGACGTGTACTATTTACAATTTTCCATATAATTAAAACGATTGTAACCCGATAATACTCTCACTGTTTTATTTAAATTCTTTTTTGGAGACCCATTTTAAACTGTAGGGTTTAAACCAACATATAACGAAGAAATTTATTATTAATATATTTAATTAAATAACGTATATCTAAAAATTCTATTTATTATTAAATGTGAACGTATTGTATTTACATGTTTTATTAGACAAAAAAGAATGGATTTTTACAACCATATGATAACTTATTTATTTATTGTCTTAAACTCCGTAGAGGATCTTGTGACTGGGTGTGAATCTGTAGGAAGGATTTAAACGAGGAATTAAAGAAATTAAAATTCCAATACTAAAAAATTTTTTGAAATTATCTTTGAATGTACTATCCTTTAAAATTAGATACTATTAAAATTACAGATAATAATGAAACTAAAAAATTTTCAGACTTTTATTATCATCACATTATTAAATCGTACAGTACTATAATAAATTAAATATTAAACACGCCCAACGTAACCCTTTCTTTATATCTGAAATAGACTCTATCTAAGAGAGTTTACATGACGTTTACAACTTTTTTGTGATACCTGTTTATAAAGTGAACCTGAACCTTCATCATTTACGGAACGTTTTTACGGACAGTCGTTTAAATTCCATAAAAAAATACCGACCACCTTACCTGACTCTCCTATAAGAGATAAAATTATAATTTATACATCCTTTCATCCGGTGATTGAATGTTATTTCTCTAAATATTACCCAGTGTCGTGTTAAGGAACGGAACGGAGTCATACATTTATTATAATTATTTGTTGACAAAACACAATTAACATGTCTTTCCTATTATAAGTACCACAATAGGATCTCCTGACTTATAGTTTTAAACTAAACCAAGTCCTTTTTTGCCACCACGGCAACTGTGATTTAATTCCCACTCGACTTCACAACTGGGTCGTCTTCCGTCTCTAAAACTCAGGGTAACACCATCTCACACCCGAAGGGACTACCGAGACACCATTTCTTAGACGGACGTTACGTCCTCTGACCCGAAGTTAGGGACCCCGACCTGACCCCAAGTTAGGGGACCTCCTTCCGTGACGTTGGGTGAGATTATGAGAACGGATCTCTTAGGAACTCATGTCTTCTCGGACCTCCCGACGTCAGGCATCACAACGTCTCAGCCTCGTCGCAACCATCTAACGTTCAATCATATAAGTCTACCTTTCACTTTGGGGTGTTAATCACGACGGAACTACGAATTAGCTACTTTGACCTTTTAAAATTTACAACTTTTTTTCATCTCTTTATTCCTTCTTATACACACTCTCTCAGTACCTAAACTACGTGGATGGAAAGAAGATCATTTTAAAGACAATCTGAAATCCGTAATTAATATTTTTTCTTTCTTTTGGAAACCCAACTCCATATATTAAATAGACGACTATTTAACGGTAAAACTAGATGTTTATATTGTAAAAGTGTACAAAGTCGTATTATACTTTATAGATTGAACCAGACTGAAAATTACTCACAAGTCATAATCAATGAACGATGAAAAAAAAGTGTATTACGCTATATCTCCAACCGGTATTTCAACGAACATCATCAGAGAACACTAGGAAACATAAAGAGACCACAGTCAACATTCAAGAGGAAAAAGTAAAACCTAAAATAACTAAACTCAGGAGAAAAAAGAATTACTCAGACCGATTTTCAAATAGTTATATCAATAAAAAAAGAGAGAATAAAATCGTAAGATGTCAGGACATCTCTAAGATCCCAAAGTCTCAGGACAACCTTTTTCTTGCCTTTCGTTTGAAAGACTTCTGTTCTTGTTCTGTCATTTTCTTAGAGTCGTAGGTCGTTTAAAAATAACTTGGAAATGTTTACCGTGTCCCTTCGTCTTATCTGTAGGAGTCCCTTGCACCGGTCTTCACCGGTAATTTATCCTACTTTAGAGAAGTTTCGGGGTCCAAACAGAAATTTATAGTGTACTACCAGTGTCAGATACTATACAGGTTATCAAAAAAGACAACAAGAAATCGAGAGTCTCCTATCTAGGTTTTACAAGAGTTGGCAGGGTAGGGTTTGTGTCTGTTCGTAGTTGATACACTCCACTACCTATACAAGTAATGGAACTGAAACCAATAAGGTGATATATATATGTATATATATACATACATACATATACCTTTCCCCTACCTTTCGTTCGTAAGTGCGAATCAACGAGCCAGTATAGACTGAGAAACAGTGGGAACCCTGACATCGGGTGGCACGAGGAGACAAGTACCTTAAGAGGTCCGTTCTTTCGACTCACCGACAAAGGAAGAGGTCCCCTAGAAGAACTGGGTCCCTAACTCGGACACAGAGTATACAGACGACATAACGTCCACCTAATACTAGTACACCATGTGAAATCTATATGTTTTAATATGAATAGTTAATAAGGAGTCATTTTAACCCCCTTTTTCTTCTCTTGTTACATGTCACACCCAAAAAGTAGTTCTTATACACCAGATAGTTAATTTATTAAGACCCAAATGTTTGACCTAATTTAGTCCTTTGTTCCAATTGAGAAGTAAAACTCCTGACTTCTGTCCGAAACGTAAATAAGGATCTCTGGTTTGTCAGCTAATCGATAACGGTGTCTAGGGATATCTACAATACAAAGACTAATGAATAGATCGATACTTCTAATAACACTATTGGGGTGTAAATGGAATAGAAACCACGAATGTTCGACGAAGAACCATAAACGGTGAGAGCTTAGGGGAATGGAGTTAATTTTGGATGAATTTAAAGTAGACTTTGTCAAAATAAGAGTCAGAAGTAGGTATTTCACATCGTTTATTTTACGAACATCGTTACTGATCCGAAGGGAGTGATAGCTAAAACGTCACGGAAACATTACTGTTTTGAGGGACCCGTACTCTCATTTTAAAATTTTACGAAATTTCACCATATTACTATTTGATGGTCAATTATGTATTCAGGTATATCGAGGGAAGAAATATTAATAGGTCCTGAACAGAGTTACGGTTTTGATATAAGCACACGTATATGTATACAAATATACATTCGAAGATAATCCTTCATAATCTTTATGTACGGATATAAGTATATAACATGTCACAAACTATCATCCACAGTATAAAAGAGGAAACTACCAGTATAAGGACTAAAGTTATCATCGTTTTACCTTTACTATGTTTATCCACTTTAAACTTATATCGTATTACGAGTTTTCGAACAAAAAATAGTCTATATAAAAATAAATAAAGCCTTAGAAACTGGACGTCGGATAATAAATTTGTCCCGATGAGACTAGGAAACCAACCCTTCTAGGGAACCTCTTCATTTATCATTGGGTGAGGTCATAAGAACCGACCCTTTAAGGTATCTCCTTGGCCCACCCGATGTCAGGTACCCTAGCGTTCTCTTAACCTGTACTGAATCGTTGATTTGTTGTCGTTAACTAATGGTCAGGAAAACCTAAACAAACTCATCGGACTTCAACGGTTATTGAGATCTCATGAAAAGAGTAGGAACGCAAGAAATGATTATACGTAGTGAAAACTGCGTATACATACGTAAACTACGAAATGTATGTATGTATAAGATATACGGACGTCATATCTTACGTTTGACTATTGTTTTTAACCTCAACTTTCCTTATATCTGTCAATCACCTCTTAATATGATGTCGGATTCGTAGTTGTCACCGATATTTATTATCGATACCTTCGAAAACAGTTTGGATCACACAATTCCTTTTCCTTCCTTGTCTCTCTCTCTCTTTGACGTTGTTCTTTCGTCCTTTTCGTTTACCTTCTCATCCTATTTTTACTTTTATTTCTAAATTATTATTCCCTTCTGTTCCGTCAACCGAAGGTTTAGCTAACAGGTAAGGACACGTGTAGTCTTCCAACAAGACTCCCTTCTAATCCGACTCTGAATCCATAATTTTATACGCGGACTGATATTAAAGGATTAACAGAAACGGTAGAGGAGTTAGGCACACACGTAAATCGAGGGAGACAACCTAACCATAGCAAATGTGTGTTACTATGAACGAAAAACTTCTACACCGGTTTGTTTTAAGGCAAGGTTATAAAATGTGAGTTTTCTACTCCTTTTACTAGAGAAGAATCACAAAGATGTAAACATATTTGGGAGATTCGTGGTTGGTTCTACTTGACAAACGTGTTGAGTGCTGAAAAAGAGGTCCAGAAATAAGATCATTTCTTTAGATTCCTAAAACATAGAAATGGTGTGACTGAGAGGGTATAGTTGATAAGTTTTAACGTTGGTGTAATTCCCTCTTGAAACCTTTAAAAGGATAATGTTCCGTTAGTGTTATTAAAAGTCAGTGATCTGGAGAACACTAAGATACTGAAATTACATTATTGTTTAAGAAGTAAGGGTCTACCCACTTTCCATGTTTAAAAATATTATCGAATTCAGTACAAACCTCTATTTTGTACTCCTGATCCTTGAGGATCAAAACCTTCTAAAACCTCGTCAATATTGTTACCTATATTTTTACAAAGTGGATACTTACGAAGTATTGTACGTTACACAGATACGGAACAAAGAATGAAACACCTCAGAGAGAGTTAGTAAAAAAAGAAATCAAATGATTGAAATTCCTTATCTCCTTGAATATTAAAGTAAAAGTACTTTAAGTGTTTGAAATGAGTGAAAAACAAAGAGGATGCATCGTGCTAACTAAAGAATTTGATGATGTCACACCCAATCTCTTACGTTGACTGACCCAGTATTCTAAAGACCCTACAGGGTCTCAAATCTACGTACGACCTGAGAAGACAACGGATCTCATCTTATTTGACTACCTACTTGGGACGACAAAGTGGGTTCCGGAGTCACAAGTAGAACAACTCTTACTGTTACCGGATAATATATAACTGAGTCCCCGCCGCGGCCTCCGGTTCCCACCGTCGTCCTTCTTCGTTGGGGTACGGGTTCCGATCCCTACCACCGGCACTCCCCGTTGGGGTACAGGTTCCTCACCACCGACACGTCCACGTCCTCCCGGATCTCCTCGGTAGGGTGCAACTTCCAGTCCTTCCCGTCACCCTCCTCTATGGGGAGTAGGTTCCATTCCTCGTCGCCGACACGAAACGACCTTGTCGGCAATTCTCTATGGGGTGCGGGTTCCATTCTCTTTGGGTTCATTCTACCATCCACAACGTTCTCCCGTAGTCTCCCGTCTGTGTGACTTTGGTATGAGTGTCTTTAGATCAGTTAGATTAGTGTGATCCTGGTGTCGGAACGGATTGAGTTACTTTGATTCGGTACGGACACCCCGTTGGGTTCTGCTCACCCAGTACCACCTCTCCAGACTGTCTAACACCAGGTGACCTCTTCCCTTACCGTTTGGTGAAGACATAAGAACGGACTCTTGGGGTACTTGACATACTTTTCCGTTTTACTATCCTATGACTTTCTACCTGAGGGGTCCAGTCATCCACGGGTTATACGATGACCTCTAGTCACCTCTTTATTGAGGTCTTTCTTACTTCCCAACCTCGTTTTCGTTTTTGTTATGGGTCGACATACACTGACCACTATCTTCGTTCTAGACTACGACATTTCTCGTTATAACGTATCCTTGGATCTTACAGTCCAGGTACTTAGTTCCGTTTAACCGTCACCAGTTTGTTCTCTACCGTTCTCACTTACAACTGTAAGATCCTTAGTCACCTGATTCAAGTCAAGTTAAGTCAGCGAGTCAGCACAGACTGAGAAACGCTGGGGTACTTAGCGTCGTACGGTCCGGAAGGGCAGGTAGTGGTTGAGGAACTCAAGTGAGTCTGAGTGCAGGTAGCTCAGGCACTACGGTAGGTCGGTAGAGTTGGAGCCAGCAGGGCAAGAGGAGGACGGGGGTTATGGAGGGTCGTAGTCTCAGAAAAGGGCACTCAGTTGAGAAACGTACTTCACTGGTTTCATGACCTCGAAGTCGAAATCGTAGTAAGGAAGGTTTCTTTAGGGTCCCAACTAGAGGAAGTCTTACCTGACCAACCTAGAGGAACGTCAGGTTCCCTGAGAGTTCTCAGAAGAGGTTGTGGTGTCAAGTTTTCGTAGTTAAGAAGCCGTGAGTCGGAAGAAGTGTCAGGTTGAGAGTGTAGGTATGTACTGATGTCCTTTTTTGTATCGGAACTGATCTACCTGGAATCAGCCGTTTCATTACAGAGACAAAAACTTATATGATAGATCTAACCAGTATTGAAAAGTAGGTTCCTCATTCGTAGAGAATTAAAGTACCGACGTCAGTGGTAGACGTCACTAAAACCTCGGGGGGTTTTTATTTCAGACTGTGACAAAGATGACAAAGGGGTAGATTAACTACCCTGGTCTACGGTACTAGAAGCAAAAGACTTACAACTCGAAATTCGGTTGAAAAAGTGAGAGGAGAAAGTGAAAGTAGTTCTCCGAAAAATCAAGGAGAAGGGAAAGACGGTATTCCCACCACAGTAGACATATAGGCTCCAATAACTATAAAGAGGACCGTCAGAACTGAGGTCGAACACGAAGAAGGTCGGTTCGTAAAGAGTACTACATGAGACGTGTATTCAATTTATTCGTCCCCCTGTTATATGTCGGAACTGTATGAGACAGACACACCCGTAGATAAAGTACAGAGAGACAAATGTCTAGACCAAAATAACGTAAGTGTACTAGGAAATATCTACGGGTCGTTATACTGAAATCCGAGGTATTGGAAGATACTGACCGTGGATGACGACTGAATTACACCAAAGACACATGATGTAAAAGTAAGAGTTCCCTTTCTCATACTAATAGAGTCGAACACAGTACATGTGTGAAGTCTAAATTAGTTCTTTGACCCAACAGCCGGCTCTTGTCCCTACAAAGTTATACGTGAAGGACTTTCCAACAGAGTCTGAGAGGTTGTTCTCCACATCCTTTTTTTCGTTACTGTCTATCTTGTAATTGTAGATGAAATTATACGTTTGTTACGAAAAATTCAAAAACAAATAAAGTGAATAAAAACCGACACGGTCCAGAAGCGACGATGTCCCGAAAGGGACCGACACCCGTCGCCCCCGAGGAGAGATCAACACCACGTACCCGGAGAGTAACGTCACCGAAGAGGACAACACCTCGTGTCCGAGATCCCGAACGTCCGTCGTCGACACCGAGGACCCGAACCAGTCACACCGAGGACCAAAGATCTCAAGTTCGAGTTCTCAACACCGATCACCCGAATCAACGAGGTGTCGTACGTCCCAGAAGGACCTAGTCCCTAGTTTGGGTGCAGTACCGTAACGGTAATTCGGTAGTCCCTTCGGAACGATTGTTAAGAAAATTTTTTCTTTTAATACAAATTTTTTCGGATTAAGATGGTGATTTTCAATTTAACTTTTGGCTTCACAAAAAAGTTGTTTTGGTTATATTTAAGTGAGTTCATCTATGGTCCCTTATAGAGTTTCATCATTTTGATTGGATGGTCAAATAAAAAAAAGGTCCCATAGAGATTTTAAAGATTTTATACTCTCAACAACTGTTGTCGAAAGAAAGGATATTATATCAGTTAAAGGATAATGACTTTAAGACTGTAATAAGGTGAGAACCGACTTGTCGTCACATCGTTATCTTTCAATCTTACATTGTTTCTGTTGCACTTTCAAAACTTTATATAAAACTCAAGAGAACTGTGGTAAACATGTCTGTTTACCTTAATGACCTCCTAAACATGTTAAAATGTCAGACATAATCCAAAGTCTTGAACGTATGTATGTTTATAAGTAAGTCAACGTATCTCTTTTAAATCTCGGTTGTTATTGAAACCATAAATAATTTTCGTCCAGTGAGAAAATTGTCACTTTACAAAACACGATTTTCGTCCTTATCAAGTGAAATGATCTAAGCAATTCCGAGTTTCTTATGTCCTAACCAAAAACCGTTCTTATTAAATATCGTGAGTTTTATGAGGATTTCGGTTTGTAACAATACAAAAAATTTTTCTGTTCCTATGGATAGTCTATCGTGACAAGTATATTTCTTTCATAGACAATTCCAATTTCACTTATCCTTGATAAAACAGAATAATGTTAGTTCAATATAGAATCTCTGTTACTATTTAATAATTATCACTGGTAATTGGTCATCCACACAATTTTATGACTTGAAAAGATATGAAAATAGATGATAAAGATGATTTAAGTTAAAGATTGTAAAAAGTGATAGATTGATTAACAGAATTATAAGATGAAAGATGTTGTGAGACAATTTCCTTCTTTCTTACTTGATTAATTATTAGTAGCACGTATAATTTTATTCGGTCGACGAAACGTATTCATTCGTATAAATTAGAAATGTTGTGTTGTTGTATGACATCTACTGTCACATTGTAGCTTGTTGTGTTTAAACTTGACTGATCCAGGTGAATATACACCTAAATAAAAGTACTTTATGTATAATGTCATGATGGATTCGGTGTCAACCAACTTAGACGTTTACGTCTTGGAACCCATGTCTCCTCTCCGAGATTTCAATAGGACCCTAAAAGGTGGAGAACCTCCCAGTCACAGGGTTGGAGATCTGATAAGTTCCTAGTTGACATAATATAATAAATGTCTTCTTTTTATAACTCATAGTCTTTCTAATCGATTAAATAAATTTTAGTTTATTTATTCTAGACTTATAGATATTTCAGGAAAAATTTTTAGGGATATACGACACAATTACTAAAGAGTAAAGAATAATATAACTCAACTTACACGAGTCGGACCGAAAGTGTTAGAAGAATCAATTAGTCGGAAGTAGATATGATGAGAGGTTGTCCATCGAAGAAAAAGTCAATAACCAGATGAAGGTGGAGGTCCGGAATAAAATAGGTAAGATCTCGATCTTCTAAGTTAGGGAGAACATATAGTTTGGTTTTGAATTTATGAGGTACTGTTCGAGATGGGAATACTGTCCATGGTGAGGGACGGGAAACAAAGACGAGACAACAGACGGACGACAAAGGGGTGCAGAGAAAAAAACGAGATTGTCTGTAGAGAAGTCCGAAGAGTCGGACAGAAGAAAAGAAGGTATCGTAGAGTAGATCGCACATGGACAATGAGATAGAGAGTGATAGACTCTTCTTTTACCCGACGAAGAGGAGGACTTAGAAATATATGATGTGTTAATCAATGGTGTACCGGTATGATATCACATGTTTACATACATGTGATATCCCACCTCTTTACATACATTAGATTATCCTGACTAAATCGTGGACGAAAATACTTACAAAGTTAAGAGACTTCTTTGTTTAAGGTGCACTTTCGTCTAAAAATAAAGTTACACTTTTATATTCCTCTTGAAAAAACAAAAGAAACAATATGTGTGTGTGTGCGTTAACACGATGAGATATAGTATTACCTATCGTCTTTCGTTTCCTCTTCTCTCTAAAACATGAACCGGTTCATATATAGGAAGTTATTGGATAAAGACGGGGAGATGAAGACCTTAACAATAGATTAAAGAACGAAATACACTGACTGTAATTTAGTTCCAAGACTTTTATTATATCAGTTAATTTATTTTAACCCTTCTTAGAACGTACCATTAAACTCCTTTAATTACTGAAAATTGGAAGTACAGTCTTTATCGCTAGGAGGTTTTTCTAGTCTCGGATCCTAGAGCACTGAACCGACGGTCTAAATTCTTAGTAGTTGACGAAACACCAAAGTCTGTGGTAAAGGGGTGGGGTGGGGGGGGTCACTTAATGACGAATGTACCTCGTTAACATTAAGTACAAAAGGATATAAATCGACGTAAGGTTTCTTAAAGTTTTCGTAAAGGGACTCGAGTAAAAGGGTAGGAGTCAGACTCCCGTACGTCGTTCTCCCCTTAAAACTACTTACATGATTATAAAACATAGAACCTTACATCTAGTCCCCATAAAAGTATCTCTCCACTTTTTCCTGACCACCCTTGTTTTTACTAAAGAAGACCCTTAGGAGTGACATCGACTAGTACAAAAACATAACTTAAATACTAAACACGTGTAGTTCTCTCCTAAGATATAACTGTACGGAGAGGGGAAGCTAGAAAATAAAATAGACTTGGATACGTACATTTAGTCTCTTCCTTTACCGTGGGGTGAGATCATGAGAACGGACCTTTTAGGGTACCTACCTCCTAGGACCATCCGACGTCAGGTACCCCAGCGCTTCTCAGCCTGTGCTGACTCGCTGAAGTGAAAGTGAAAAGGGAAAGTACGTAACCTCTTCCTTTACCGTTGGGTGAGGTCACAAGAACGGACCTCTTAGGGTCCCTACCCCCTCGGACCACCCGACGGCAGATACCCCAGCGTGTCTCAGTCTGTGCTGACTTCGTTGAATCGTCGTCGTCGTCGTCGTACGTATATTTATGTAGTATAAAATGGAAAGATAATTACGACAACAATAACAAGTCAACGATTCAGTACAGGTTGAGACATACTGGGGTACCTGATGTCGTATGATCCGAGGAGACAGTAGGTGACAGAGGGTCCTAAACGAGTTTAAGTACAGGTAACTCAGTCACTACGATAGATTAGTAGAGTAGGAGACAGCGGGAGAAGAAGACGGGAGTTATAAAGGGTCGTGATCCCAGAAAAGGTTACTCAGTCTAGAAGTGTAGTCCACCGGTTTTATAACCTCGAAGTCGAAATCGTAGTCACGAAGGTTACTTATTTCAACCCTTTTGTCGGAGAATGATACCCGTCATTGACGTCGGTAGTTTAATTTTCTGAGAACGAGGAACCTTCCTTACGAGAGGTACGTCAGGTTCCCTTAGAGTTCTCAGGAGAGATCCTGGTGTCAAGCTTTTGTGGTCAAGAAGCCGCGAGTCAGAAGAAATACCACGTTGAGAGTACAGACAGGTACTGATGACCTTTTCGGTATCGAAACTCGTATGTCTAAAAACAGTAGTTTGACTACAAAGATGAAAAGTTATACGACAGACTCAAACAGTCTCGTAAGGAAGGTTCCTCGTTCTCAGAAAATTAAAATACCTACGCCAATGACAGGTGTCATTCCCCGACAAAAGGGTTGAACGGACGTTCAACCCTTTCTTCTATCTCCGGTGATTTTCTGTTTTCCTCTTGTCTCCTTATTAGTCAACAAGATTAAATTCTTAATTAGAGTAAAGGGAGGTATTGATCCTATCTTTTATAAGTCATCGATAAACTGGGGTTTTGGTCGTTTGTCCCTCAGGTATTGGAGTTTTTTCCTTACACAATCGAAAGGAGCCCAGACTGAAGGAAGAAAAACTCTCACGTGTATTCACACACAGTAGGAAGGATTGTCCAGCTCCGTCTCTCTGGCCGTCATATTGAGGAGTCAGAGTCTAGTTACTTCCACGAACTTTTGACCACGGAGTTATAGAAAACGTTCTTTAAGAATTGAGAACATCAACATGTATAGGTCCAAAAAAAAAGAAAGAGAGAAATCCAAAAACAATGTGATGTAAACATTAAGTTTTAATTGGGGATTACGATGTTTCCTTTAGAACAGTAGTTTTAATCCGGTTCCCATCTAAATTAGTTGAGGTTAACCTTTAAAGTAAGGTTTTTAGTTATAAAATATTGGACACTAACCATACTTGAACATAAAGGTTATAGATAGTAAATCTACATCCTTTAAACAGTGATGATAAGATGATAAATAAAAAAGGTTATCTTAAAAAACTATCTAAGGTTCCTAAAATACTATCAATATATTAAAGATAAAATGAGTTTATTAGCGAAAAATTAACTGAATTTCTGACACAACTCACTCCGGTATAAAATAGAGGAAACTTGACAGGAAGATATTTAATTATAAGTAAAATTTTAAAACAAAACAAAACCGTAGTCTTCTAATATTATGTAAAAACAACTTACTTATTTACTAATTAATCAAGACTCATACTTACCAGTTTATTATTCGTGCGAAAAAATGGGAAATTTTCTTCAAAACAAATATTAAAAAATAGTTATTTATTTAAAGGAGTATATACTGAGTATAAAGTACTCATTGAATGTGTCCGTGTATTATTTGTAAAACCATTGTATTCTGATATAATCTGAGTTGGGAACAGTAGGTAGTTGAAAGTCAGATCAACACTCAAGGACCCTTTATGAAGTCAAAACTGTGATGTCTTTAGAGTGCGGTCTTAAAAAAAAAAAACGATCATGGTTAATTTCTATAAAAGGGAGTTCAAAGTACTCCGGTTTCATATGTTGCAGACGTTTAATGGACTGAGGTCTTTACTCTAGAACACAGTCGTAGTGTTTTTTTCGGATTTCAATGGTTGGTATCGTAAAAGTTTCCAGTTTGTAGGAAGGGATCACCGGGGTCACCTATATGTTTTTAGTCTCCTACTTTTTCACCGTAAGGAGTGGACAGAGGTGTATAAAGGAACAGTCTGGACGAAGTGGAATCGAAACGACCGTCGGTTACACGAACCTGATCTTTTCGTCTTTATTACAGTTTTCAGAAAAGTTTCAGGTTCTTCGAAAACGAAAGAAACACGTCCTCGAAGTCATATCGACTTCTATATATCTAAAGGTAAAAGATTAATTTTTTTTTTTACTGACGAAGATTACGATTGGTCATTCTTCAATGACTGTCACAGTCTTTGGACCTTGAATTACCTAGTTACTCTTCCCTGAAGACCGGAAAGTCCGTCTCCTCCTAGACTTCTTCGACTCGGTACCTTCGGGTGGTTCTGGTGCTTCGTCATTGCGACGGTGAGACAAAGATAGGGGCGATGTCTTCTGTACCCTTTGTAAAAAATAAGTCAAGAGCTGAACACCACTCCTTAATTCGGGTTTCTAAAAACAGTTGGTACGTAAAACTAAATGATTTGTAAGTTCTTACGTGAAAGAAAGGAAGGAAGGTATCTAAAGACAGTACTAAAATAATTTTTTTTTACGTACTAAAACACAGATGATCAAGTAAGGGTCTTCACGAATGTACACATATTATGTAAGTGTCAGGAAAGAAATCGAGAGACTCCTGCCGTCGTGTGACTTCGTCCCTCTGTCACCACACTTGTGGTTTGCTTTAGTTCGTTAACGGCCATAGATTGTCCGAAACGACGACCCCGGAGCATTTCTATTTATGAGTAGGTAGGTCGCGGAAGTAAAGACATTACAGAGTGACAGGTTGAATTATTTACGAAAGAACGACCAAAAAACCGTAGAGAAACTTACTCCTTACATTTGACTTTTCCGGATCCTCTGTTTTTGACCGTGTTTTGAGTTACTACTTATTATAGTCCTCTGTGTGTCTGATCGAGTCATCAGGGTATTCGTCACGGTACCCGAGATGGTTTCATGTCTACCTAAACGACGGACCCTACCCCGACAATATATTAAAGGTCTATGTACTTTTTTATTCTCTTTTTTATTCCTGTTTTGGTCCAGATTAAAACACGTTTACCACCTATTCATATTTTGTTCTCTAAATATCTTTCCGATAATTTCTGTTAAATTTCAAATCATTTGTCTTGGTAGTAGTATATATTCCCGAAGGGACCACCGAGTCTACCATTTCTTACACGGAGGTTACCCCCCTTTTGGACCCAAGTCAGGGACTCAGCCCTTCTAAAAGACCTCGTCTCTTACTGTTGGGTAAGGTCATTAGAACGGACCTCTTAAGGTACCTGTCTCCTCGGACCTCCCGATGTCAGGTACCCTAGTGTTTCACAGTCTGTACTGACTCTCTGATTGTGTGTGTTGTGTTGTTGTATATAAATTAGAAATCTATAACTTTTTCCCTTTTGTATTACACACAAAAAGATTCTTATGAAGTTTTTAAACCCTCTTTGAAGGTCGTTTTAATCCGTCTTTGATTATAAATCAAAAGAGACATAAATATGATACAGTACTTGATAATGACAAATTTTCAGATTTTTCGGGGACCTTTTAATACGAGTAGAAAGGGTTTGACTTATGGTGAATTTTTTTTTTAAGTAGAACCACGACTTCTCAGACTGATTTGAAGTCAAGTTTGTAATAATGGGTTTCTTCGGGAGACAAAAAGTATAAATTTCAAAGATAAAAGAAAAGTGTATAATCTCTCGAAAAGGGTTCGATAGGACAAGTTTAGAGACTAAGCTTAAAAGTGGAGTAAACGGGTCTATTAGACTTTACTCATAGACAATTGAGTCTGGATGGGTCATCCACCCATCAAACCAATGATTGATAGGAAATCCGGAAACCCTTTCGTTAAAACACGTGTCACCTACCTTCACTCCCTAACCTCTGTCACAAGGGCACCCGTCGAAAGGGGATCCTAGGGACCTCCCTTCAATCTAACCTGTCACTCCGTTACTTCTTATACAATGAATTGCAAAGGTCCCAAGAAGGTTCAGTCATTGTTTCTAGGAATATTGATCTTTCAAAGGGAGTACAAGGTTCTACTAAAAACCTTGAGATGGGAAAGATAGGTAGTCTTCGTTCCTCTCTCTCCACTTGGGAGAGAGTGACAAACTTGAAAAGGAATGTTAGGCGACCGGTCTTGACTCCCCATGTGGTACAAAGTTCTTTCCGACTCTTTACGACGGCAAAGAGGTTTATCGGTACCCAAATCGTTTTGTATTTTTTTACTCTAAGATTCCTTATTTCTCTGATACCTTGGTGTTGATCTCTCTTTACGACCACGTACCGTTACTCTGTGTCGTGTCGTTTTATCATTATTATTCATCATTCCAAGTTTGGGTCTTGACAAACTAAAGATTCGGGGACGGGAGAGACAACGGTGTCATTCCAAATAACTTCTTTTCTTATAAAATGATATTTACTCACGTAGACACAAGTGTACGTGTATACCCATTCGCCAGTCGTGTCTTTTATCAATTCTCGTATTAAAACCTTAGTCGTCGGGACCCAAGGTTAAAACCGAGACGGCCCTGACCCCGATCCCACGTTTACTCCGTAAGTGGAGTCCGAGACTTAAATCCCTCTACGGTTTTTTGAGTCATTAGGTCTATTTATTATGAACTGACGTTACGAAAATTTTCAGTTTTAATTACGTTTTTTATTAGGAACTACTTATTCGATACATGTGTTAAATTTATTTCAGGTCTAGCCTGGGACTTTTTTTTTTTTTTTTGGTCTGATACCTATAGCCCCCTGTTTATCGTCATACACAGAGTCATTTTTTTTTACGATATTGACAAATAAATTTATTTCTTTTACGTACAAATATTACAAGTAGTAACAAGAAGTTTTTATTTTTATTGAGAAGATTTAAAACGACCACATAACCTTAATCCAGTCGAAATGTAAGGGACCCTCCTTCAATGAGGGTCAGTTTTAAAATACTCAAAAATACACGAAAATTATCAGTAAGTATTAGACAATTATCAAATAGAGTATATAATTTTACTGAAGGGACTACCAGGTGACCAATTCTTAGACAAACCCCTTGATTCTAGGACGTACAGTGTTTCGTACTAGTTTTTTATTTTACTTCAAAAGATTTATCACTGTAAAGTCACTCGTGTATGTAAAAGGTTGAGTTTGATAAATGGAGACATCTATTAATATTGTAGAATTCAAAATGAATTTAAGAAACAACAACAAGTAACGGGTCAGTACAAGTTGAAACGCTGGGGTACCTGACGTCGTGTGGTCCGGAGGGACAGGGAGTGGTAGAGGGTTTCAAACGGGTTCAAGTACAGGTAACGTAGTCACTAAGGTAGATCGGTAGAGTAGGAGACTACAGGAGAAGAGGAAGACGGGAGTTAGAATGGGTCGTAGTCCCTGAAAAGGTTACTCAGTGGACAAACGTAGTCTACTAGTTTTATGATCTCAAAGTCGAAGTCGTAGTCAGCAAGATTACTCATAAGTCTCAACAAAATGGAATTCTCACTGACCAAATCTTAACTTAAGATTTATATCGGATAAACACCCGAAGTTTACACCGCGATCACCATTTCTTGGGTACGTCTTCTACATTCTCTACGTCCAAACTAGGGACCCAGTCCTTCTAGAGAACCTCGTCCGTACCGTTGGATAAGGTTACAGGAACGGACCTCTTAGGGTACCTGTCTCCTCGGACCACCCGATGTCAGGTATCTCAACGTTTTCTCAACCTTTACTGACTTCACTAAATCGTACGCATTGGATAAGAATCAAACAGGGAAACAACGAATACCGGGTATTCTTGTCAATATTCGTGATACACTTTTAACATACAATCATGTACTTTCAATCCTCCCATGGACGTAAACGACCTCAGTTCCTGAGTACTTATTAAGACTGTTCAGAAAACCGGTTTGACTTACACAGTTGAAGAACGTCTTGACGAAAGATATTCTTTCTCGTTCTTTCCATGTTAACCCGACACCAAGTATGAATCAGTGAAATTAGGATTTGTGATAATTCAACGGTTATTCTGTCACAAGATATCTCTATGAGTACCCACAAATGGTACACTCGACCGGACCCTTACGTCACCACCCATTTTAGGTACTGTTATCGGGAGTTTGATGAACACTAAGTTGAAATCTTAAAAATATTTTGTCCGTAGTTTTGTAAGTATTAGTAATTCTACTATGTAAATGTAAGATTATCAACACAAACATTTACCGTCTTTGTTCCCTTTCATACTCTTCAAATAGGAAAAATGGTACGAATTCTTTTTTCTTCGAAACCTGGTCGTGTTGTATTACGTACATATCTCATTCGAAGTTAAGGTAATTCTTACATGTATCACATCGACATTTTATTCGTGTTACGACCCTGTCACAAATTTCGTATGAGCTGTGGAATACCCACTTTCTGTCCACAACCACTGAAGTGCGTCGAGACGAAGGAAGGGTGACTGAGACGAAACGATACCGTAGAACGAATGGATAACGACACATTGTTTAATGGGGGTTTGACTTATCGACTTTCGTCATCCGTAATTAGTACAATATTAGGGTTACTAAGTCCTTTAGTTCGGTACTGAAACGACCTCTAAAGAGGGTCACAACCGACCCTGATGTCGGTAAAGTTTCCAGAAAACTCTCTCTTAGACGAAAGTTCAAGTAAGTATACCGACAACTGACCGGAGTGCAGGAATGACCGAGAAGTAACTCTGTAGTTGAGGAACGGTACATCCAGAAAGGTGTGCCGGCGAACGTTATCACGCCAACCGGAAGGAATTTCACTCATTAACTCACTCGCCTTCTTCCTCATGGGATCTTCCGACTGTGACAGAGAAATAATAGATTAAAACCTTCGTTCAAATGTAGTGAAACCGGTAAAGATAAGTAAGTTCCCGGTCGGGTGTGGGTTTTCCTCCTTTAAGTTGTGTCTACGTTTATAGTCCTCCGTCTTTTAGTAACCTCCCGTAAATCTCTTAAAGATGGTGTAGAACACTTAGTTGGACTGTACATTCTTTCGTGTACCTGAGATCCCTGTCAGGAGTCTGAATTGCATCTTAGACGCGAGATATGGAAGGATTGACATACTTGTATCCGTTCCGAGGTTAAAGACAACACTTCTATTTATTTACTCACGATTCTATACGATAGTAGGGAGTCAACTTTTATGTATTTTTACCTGTCAGAAGTCATTGAAACTACTAACACAAATCCTAATTTATCATATTGAACATGAATTGGACATCCTCCGTACGTCGTCCATAGAGGGACAGTGACCATCTTCATTGTCTAATAAACATTTAAGTTCTTTTCGTCGATAGGTCACTGACAGGGTACTTGAAGGAGGTAAGTCGTAACCACGGAAGAACGTCTTATTGGTTGTATAAATATAGAAGTCTTAAGTCATTTTCACCACCAATAAAACCTGGTAAAAGACAGTCTTCGTCCTATAATACTGGGTTGACTTTCCTCTATAAAAAAGTCTCCAAAAAAAGAGAAGGACCATGAACTCAAGTCGGTTCTATGTCGTTAAGGAGTAATAGGGGTCAATTATCAATCTGGAGATTTGCCAGATGAAACATAAGTCATTACTGTTGTATTGACCTCACAAAACTATTAAAGATCTACAATGTAAAATCTTCTTCCGTACCTGTTGACCCTTATACAGGTCTTCCTTACTAGTCTAACTACTCACCTGACATTTTAGTCGGTGTACAGTATAATTTCTACTTGATAATCTTTCTCTTATAGGTAAATCTCGTCTCCTCTGATAACACCATATACCACGTACGTACACACACATTATTGAAGTCAGCACAGGTTTGACCCTATAATACCTGACATCGGACGATCCGAGGAGACAGGTACCCTAAGAGGTCCGGTCTTATGACCTCACCCGACGGTACGGGAGGAGGTCCCCTAGAAGGGGTGGGTTCCTAGTCTGGGTGCAGACGACGTCGAGGACGTAACGTCTGTATAAGAAAGGGCGACTCGGTGACACCTTCTGGATGCCATATACCATTGGTGGAAGTCTATAAAATTTGACACTACAATTTCTTTCTAATATGTCTATAAACAATAAAACTTTCAATAGCGACTGTGTTTATACAAAGATCCAGTAATCTCTCTTTTAAAAGCCTTTCTCCATTTTACCTGTCTTAACATAAACTTAGAGTCAAGACGAAGGATTGTTGACTGGAATTCTTCAAGTAAATAGAGATTCAGAACCAAAGACTTAGACATTTAAGTGTTATTGTAACTATATAATACCGAGACAGTAAACGGTGCGTGACTTGTCCAACGAAACATATACCGTGATTACCACGATTTCTACCAAAAATAAAAAAGAAAACGTGTATTCACCCCTCGACATACCGTCATTCAAAGTTGGTAAACGACCTCAAAGAGAAGCCAAACACAAACGTGAACTTCGTTCGACCACGTCTTATAGATTGACGTCAATGAAGGACACACTAGTTTAGACGATAATTATTATAGAGTGAAAATATACCAAGTATCAGATAAGTCTCGTCTTTAACTTTTGCTCATGTACCTCACCTGAAAATTTGAGGGTTCTGTTGCTCTACAATACTAAATATCCTAAGTAGTTAAAGAGAAGTGTTTATGAAAATCGATTAATTTTCCAATTTCTTTTTTAAGTTCAGAATCATCCCTACAACTTCACTGTAGTCCACCAAAAAAAAGAAGAAGAAGAAGAATACCGGTTATAATCTTTTGATACTCTTAAGTCTAAAAAGAAACTATTTCACAACTATTCCAGTGTACTGGAGACTCATAGTCTTTAAAAAGGATACTTTACTCTTTTCATGTTATCCACCAAAGAGAATCAAAGTAAATCGACTTAGACTTATTTATCTGTCTTTTAATGAGATACTTCACCCATACTGTTTAATTATCTGAAAGAACCCAAAATGAAGAATACAAGTGTATAGTACTTAATACATTTACTTCACAGTAGTGCAAAATATAAATAAATATGAACAGGTTACACCACAAAACGAGTCCAACGTATCCAAATAAGGTAATCCTGAACTCACCTTTAGTAGTGTATATAGTCAAACGTTCATGTCACCAAAACTGGTATTTATATTGATGTTTCAAATTTTAAAAAATTTAATATGTTGTAAACAACAGAATTCTTCCTAAAATTAAAAATAAATATTAATTTTCTTTGTCATTCGATTTCAATGTATTTATTTTCCTTTTGTTTCCTAATCCTAATATTGTTTAATTTTACTATTAAGTTATATTAAAAATTCTTTATTTCCTTATAAACTTGGATTTATAAATTTTACATGTTACGTACACTTTTTTTTTAGGTTCTACCAATCGCGATTCTATAATTCTATAATAACCTGAACTTTCTCTCTATTTTTTAGGAAATGTGTTATCATTTTCTTTATTTACAGTAGACATTATCCCCTTCCTAGTCTGTCAGGGTCTAAAGGGTGTGTCGTAAGTTCCTGTAAGTTACTTATTTTAAATGAATCCTTTGAATTATTTTATTCGAAATGAATTCCTAAAGTATAGGTCACTTTCATAAGAAGTTCATCATTTTTTGTCTATTTTTTTAATATTAATAAACGTACGTTTTTAAAAAACTCGAAAAAACCTCTTTAGTTAATCTTCTACTTCAAGTAGAGTGGTGTACTATTTATTCCATTGATGTCGTTTTTTAAGTACACTCATGTGACCATTTACAACTTGATGTAGATTCTATGTCTCTTTTTGTAAAATGTCATGAACAAGAATTAAGACTGCATAATTGACGTCCATAGTACCACTGTCTACTTTTACATTTATACTATACGGAAGTGTTATATGTGTAATTGGAGTTTTAAATTTTCACCCCGAATGTCTTTCGAACTCAAGTGAAGTACATTTATGACCCCTCGTTTACTGAAGTAAGGTTTGACCTTATTTAGTTCCTTGTCTTCATATTTAACTAAATTATATAATTTCATTTGTAATTCTTTGATTCAAATAATTGATTTAAATTTGCTACCTTATTCCCCTCCCATTCTTTTTCTTTACACGTGCGAGTCAGTGTGGACTAAGACCTGGGATACATCGGGTGGTCCGAGGAGACAGCTACCCTAGAAAGTCCGTTCCTATGACCTCGTCCAATAGTAAAGGATGAGGTCTCATAGAAGGGTTGGGTCCCTAGTTTTGACTCAGAGGGTGTAGAGGACGTAACCGTCCACCTAAGAAGTGGTGACTCGGTGGACCCTTCGGGATTCTTTTTCTTTTTCAATACGACGTATACTATTTCCTTGTTTCCTGTGTCAACAACAACAAAAAAAGGACATAAAAATTTTATGTCTCGACTTTCATTCTAACAACAAGTCAGTGATTCAGTATAGACTAAGAAAACGTTGGGGTACCTGATATCGTTCGGTCCGAGGAGACAGGCACCCTAAAGCGTCCGTTCTTATGACTTCACCTAAGGGTAAGGGAGGAGATCCCGTAGAAGGGTTGGGTCCCTAGTTTGGGTGTAGAGGACTCAGAGGACGTAACCCTCCACTTAAGAAATGGTGACTCTGTGGTCCTTTCTATAGTTCAATATTCTCATTAGGTATATTATTATAATTTTTTAGTCATAAAATTATTAATGTTTATATGTGTGGTACATTCCTTTTTCGTAATGTAAGACTTTCTAGAAAACTTTTGATATTTTTATCTTTTTTATTGTTTTTCACTTCAGTCTTGATTCTGGTCTGTATAAGTGTAATAGTTTATAGTTTACGAATAAATACCAACGGTCCCCCTCCCCTCTCGATTCTCTCAAATCCTTTTAGTTCGTGTGTGACGATATAAGTTTTACCTAATGGTTGTCCCGGATGACATGTCGTGTGTCTCGAGACGAGTCACGATACACAGTCGGCCTACTCTTCCGCTAAACTCCCTCTTACCCATGTTCATATATACCGACCCAGTAAAACGATAAGTGGACTTTTATGGTGTTGTAACGATCAATCTACATGGGGGTATGTTTTATTTTTCCAATTTCAAACACTCCTTTTCTGAGATACTCTCATCCCCGTTTTTTATTTTTACCAAATTTTCTTTTCCGGTGAAAATAAAATTTTTATTATCAATATCTTACTAAGTACTTCGCTTTGGATTGAGACATGATACAGATACTATGTGTACATTTTAGATTTTTTTTTTTTTCATTCATTTTATAAATGTTCATCCGTTATATATCGTTCGTTTGCTTTTATTTGTTTTCCATAGTCTTTACCGTCACATCGAACACCGTCTTGTTAGAAACTAAAGCCATATTTACATATTTGTTCTTAATACATGTGTATGTGTGTATGCGTGTACGGGTTAGACAAAACTCTGCGACCCCTTGATTCGTATTGCTAGAGTCCCTCTCAGTTTCTATGGTCTCTGTTCTCACCATTTTTGTCTTTGTGTCCTTTTTTTTTTTTTTTTGGGTGGTGAAAAGGAAAACTGTAAACAGTAAAACACTCGACGTCGATTTTCTTACTCTTTGATCCCTCAGAGGGCGTCAGGAGAGTCTTAGACCTTTGTTTTTAACCTGAAGGCCTGGAAGGCTCCTCTTTTTAGACTGTATATGAGGTTCGACGGTCTACTTTGAAAATGACCCGACGAGAAACTTTCATTCCCTCTTTGTGTGTTCTGATTGGGAGGATTTCTTAAATCTTTTCTAAGTCAAGGACTAACCTAAGTTCAATAGACGGAAGTCGGACAAACGTATTTTGTTTTTTTACTTAGTAGAGAACCTCTTCTATTGTAGTAGAGTTTGAAGTTTAATAGGGACGTTCAGAAATGAATTTTACAACCGGTAAATCAGTTTTACAATGGTCTGTCTTTATCTCTGTCTTTTGTACTGTTTTCTTGTTTCTCCTTTTTGTCGGTTAACTTTGTCTTGGTGTCCTCTACGTCTACGACCTCAATAGCCTACGTTCGTTCTTGACTAACAAGAACCTGAAGACTCATCCTAGATTTTCCAATACAGTTCGGATATCAGAGTGTCAAGTATTGTTCCCTTTTTTCTATGTAATGTTTTTTATGAAAACTTTTCCGTGGTACCTTGACACCCTCGATACTCTTGTTTTACCACGATTTAATATATCTCTCCTTTTTGTAAGTCTCCACTCATCTATTTATCGTCAACTAAAAAAATATACTCCCTTAAACGGTCAAGAACCACACTCGACTTCAAACACCAAACCGAGTCTGTCTCTCTTTGTAAATCTTCTTCCTCTTTGGTTACATCGGAAATCTTCAGTGAACCCCTATCTCTCTGTTTTAACTTCCAAACTTCAGGTGTCTATGTATTGGTAAAAGGTGTTTTCTGTAAACGATATAAGATTCTGATACCTTCTCCGACTTTATATTTGATTTTAGAAAATTTTAAGTTTCACTTTAAATAACGGTAGAGTATCCTGAACCCTTTGTTTACGAACTTTTATCTTTTCCGTTCTTTGTTTGTTTGTTTTCTGGGACTACGACCCTTTCTAACTTCCGTCCTCCCCTTCCCCTGCTGGCTCCTACTCTGCCAACCCACCGTAGTGACTGAGTTACCTGTACTCAAACTCGTTTGAGGTCCTCTACCACTTCCTGTCCCTTTCGGACCGTACGACGTCAGGTACCCCAGTGTCTCTCAGCCTGTACTGACTCACTGATTTGTTTTTGTTTCTTTGTTCTCAGGATCTCATATCATATAGCCTTTTCTGGAACTACGACCCTTCCTAACTCCCGTCCTCCCCTTACCCCGTTGTCTCCTACTCCACCAATCTATCGTAGTGTCTGAGTTGTCTATCCTTAGACTCGTTTGAGACCCTCTATCACTTCCTGTCCCTTCGGACTGTACGACGTCAGGTACCCAAGCGTCTCTCAGCCTGTACTGACTCGTTGACTTGTTGTTTACCACGTAACGTGACTCCTAAATATCGGTGAAAAACGATTGGTTAGACTCGTACCGTTATTCAACTCTTTGGTCCGGAGACCGGCTGGTAAGTAGTAATCTCCTTATATAAACTTCTCATGTCATAAATATGTCGGAGTTTTTTTTTTTTTTTCAGAGGGTGTGTAACAAACCATCTATCATCCTCTTTTCCTATAAATATGTCACTTTTTTAGACTGTCAGAGGTAGAAGTGTTTCACAGATTTTAGTTGTAGTGGTTCTTTCGCCGTTTGTTTATAACACACGGAGAACTTTACCTTATAATTCTTCCTATGTAGTGAATATATCATAAGGATGGTCCTATTAGACTTAGATTAGACCATGCATTAGACTTAGATTAGTACTTTTTAATAGTCTGTTAGGTTTGACCTCTTGAAAGAAGTTTTATCGACCGTACGTAAGAAATTTTTTTTATTTCTTCAGTGAAATACTTTCTGTGTCACAACACAGACAACTATCACTACAAGAACCGATCCTTAAGACTTCGAGAGTGGGCCTGGGACATAAATGACATCGTTCAGGGTGTCTGTGATGGGGGTGATGGTGGTTCCGGTTACAACACCGACCTGATCGGAAACACCAAGAATAATACTGGTGTCCTGTGTAGAGTCGTTTTGATGGTCCCTTGTAATTTCTTTTTCTAAGTAATGAGGGTCCAGGAACCCGCATGTACCGTACGGACTCCCGGTGTGTCTCTCCAGTGTCCGTCTCTCTCTTCCTCCTTCGTACCTGGACCCCGAAACAGACATAATCCCAGGGTTTCTACTTCACGGACCCAAAGTACCCGAGTGAGAAACAACCACTTAAATTTCGTATTCTACCCTTTAATTTTACGTTTTTCCCTTTTCACCCTAGTGAAATTCGACAGTTAATAGATGTAAAGGATCCTGAAATACCTTCCTCCTCAAGTACTTACCCTCTTTGGACCAGGAATGGATCAGGACACCGATTATCGACATGGTATCTCGACTGTCACCAGATAAGTTCTACGTACAGACTTTACCTACGAAGTCGTCAGTCTTCAAATTACAGTCTGTAAATGTGATGTGTTTCTTTCTGAGTCCTAAAGAAGTCAAAAATCTAAGCAGAAATAGAATTATGAAGATCTAATTTCCTCTATTTTCTTGTATTGTTCATTTGTCCGTCCTAAAACGTGACCCTACGAACTAGTTTTTTTTTTTTTTATATATATATATATATATATATATACGATATTTCCTGTTGTAACTCTGTTGTCCAATTTATTAAAATATAATTACAAATTAAAAGACTTGAATTATTCCGATACAAAGTACATTCTTTTACAGGATAAAGAATCCTTTACATGTGACTTCATAAACTCCCCACTTCCCAGTACTGTTAGACTGTGAGTTCACAAAGTCGACTATGAATCGTACATACAGACACACATCTCTCTTCTTCTATACCGTTTTGTTATAATTGTCACCAGTGACATCCTCTCACATGTGCTCTCAAGTAACATTATAAGGACTTGAAAGAAAAGTCCTAAATTATAAAAAATCATTTTTTAATAAAAATTTTTTCGTACATTTGGAGACCTCTCCATACTTTATTCTTATTTTCGTTTGTCTCCATCTGAATCAGCACCATAAAGTCACTCTGACACGAGTAAGACTATTCAGTCGAGGAGTGACCTCTCATCACTAGACGCCGACGACGACGACGATTCAGTGTAGTCAGCACAGACTGAGACACGTTGGGGTATCTGTCGTCAGGTGGTCCGAGGAGACAGGGACCCTAAGAGGTCCGTTCTTGTGACCTCACTCAACGGTAAAGATCTGGACTTAGTATTCTCTAGAATTTAGAAGTCTGTCGTCCTTATACTATGAGGTAGTGTTAAACCTGGATGTGTTTCTTTATTTCTTACGACCTCTGTCTTCTTTTCTCCCATTTTTATTAACAAAAGAATGAAAATTAACGAGATTTTGAATTGACTAAAAGATTTTATCCCCAACCGTTTGAAACAGACATTTCGTAGTCTATCGTTCATAAAAAGTCGAAACACCCGGTTTACCTGAAACAACGTTAATGAGTTGAAACGGAAATATCATGATCTCGTCGGTATTTGTTGTGTATTCTTTATCCTTACCAACCTAAAGTTATTTTGAGGTAGGAAAACAGTTGTGTCCCATATATAAACACAGTATCCTTAGAGAGATACCACAAGGATTCACGGGATGAGATGTACAACCGGGAATGACAAAAGAAAAAAGACCGTGTGTAATAGAAGAGTTAGAAATAAATAAAAGAACAAAATAAAAGTCCTGAGTCAAGTCCGTAGTAGAAAAATTCCTGAGTAAAAGTTCTGGAAATAAAGATTGTCCGTTTCATCCAAAAGAAAGGTCAGATATACTGAGGTATCTTTGAACATGGAACATCGATATAGAGACTGAATTAAATACTAGAAACCTTCTATAAATTATAGGGATTTAGAGTTAAGAAAATAGATTCTATTATTGTCATAATGTCCCGACAACACTCTTATGAATACGTAATGAATTGTATCTCTGGTGAGGTATCTTTCGTAAATTTGGTACTTTTTACATATTATGAAACACTTCTACTACTGATAAGGAAATAGTAAGATGAATCACCACTTACTATTTCCGGTTCTCATTTAATATAAAACAAAATGTTATGAAAATATTTTATACAAACCAAACACATTTTCTTTCAATATTATTACATGAATCCATATAAACCTTAAAAACAATAAAATTTTCGTTATTCTACATAATTTAGTCTTCTTACACAGAATCAGTCATTCTATATACTTCTACGTCCATTCTATTCTTTTCTATTTACAATACCACAGACATTAAAGAGTTGGTGGTTTCATTTCATTCGGTTCTTGTATCAACCTCACCCTGGTTCACTTCGTCCCAGGTTTACTCGAGAAGTCGATGTTCAGGACTGACTTGACCTGTGTTCCGGGACAAGTGTGGTTTCTCATGTCGTCGATCACTTCCCTACCGAATTGATTATAGTAGGGTTCCCTCGTTCGTCTCCCCTCAAACCTTCCCTATCACTCATCTCCACTACTCTCGACTCGCCACTTACTTTCACTCGTTGTTTTACGTACGAACTTTTATAGAATCCACACCGTACACAGATATTAAAGAAATCAACCACAAAATTCTGGTGATATTTATTTTACTTATACCTCTGTGTCCAACGGAGTAGAAAATCATCGAGACGAATTTTTGTTTTTTTAATTAAGGACTTGTTTTTACTACTTGTCCCTTAACGTGTATTTAATCGAACCGATTTTAGAGGTCTCTCCTAATTTAGACGGGGTTCCTGTGTCCCATGTCTCAGTTTAAAAAAAATATAGAATGACTATAACACAGAATTAAAAATGAGTTTTATTGAGTGCACGTATAAATCATGGTTTCCTAAAAAAAATTTAGTTACAGGAGACATAACGGAAGGGGATCTGATGGATGTTCCTCGTTATTAGGAAAATCAATATGGAAAACCATAATCGGAAGTAAAGAGGTTAAAAGTATTGGGTTTATCGTACTAACACGGAGAAAAGGAACTAAATGTTAAAATTCTAGACTTTATTTGAAGAGTAATAAAACTTTTTCTTACATTTAAAGAAAGTACGTCTAATAATGGATGGTTACATCGTATAGTATTAATAATCCATTATTACATATTGATACTTACATATTTAAATATCATACTTAATCAGTAAGTCTGTTCAGACCGAGAAACGTTGGGGTACGGACATCAGGAGGTCCAAGGAGACAGGTACTCTAAGAGGTCCGTTCATATGACTACACCCATCAGTAAGAAAAGAAGTCCCTTAGAAGGACTGGATCCTTAACCTGGGACACGGAGGTCGTGACGTCCGTCGAAGAAATGGTCAACTCACTGTTCCCTTAGGTTCTTATGACCTCACCCATCGGATAGGGAAGAGGTCGTCTAGAAGGACTGGGTCCTTAACTTGGACCTAGAGGACGTAACGTCCGTCTAAGAAATGGTTGACTCGATGGTCCCTTCGGGATTAAATATGATGTGATACTAACTTAAAAGAGAGAATTCTAGAAAAAAAGACTTCAATTCTTAACAGAGTAAAAAATTGAATATATTGAAAGAAAATATGTATTGATAAAGGTTTATGAGGGAATCTAGGAAGTAATAGGCTATCCTGGTTCATGACGACACCTTTTTACAGAAAGACTATTCAGGAAGTATATTTTATGTAATAAGATGTGTCTTCAGCAACCTAGAAAGGAAATAGTGACTATAGTACTATAACGTATTTTCACACGTAATCACACCATGACAAAAACGTAAATAACACGGTTTAGTAATCTTTGACCTATTAAAGAAGGGAATATATACCTAAAGAAAGAGACATACAAACTATTAAAATAAAGAATATAAAAGAGAAAAAGACCTTGTGGTGATGGGACTATCACTCGTGGGACCTAACCAAAAGGATTTATAAAATAGTAAAATCAGGTTAAAGGATAAACGAAACAAAAGATTTTTATATTAACTATAATAAAAAATTTGATCTTAAATTTTATCAGTAGATCACATGAAATTCAAACTAATTAAAAGAATAAAGAGTCTATAAAATATCTAAATAATATAGGGGACCTCTTCCCTTACCGTTACGTGAGGTCATAAAAGCTGACCCTTTAGGGGCCCTGTCTCCTCGGACCACCCGATACCCCGACGTTCACAGTCTGTGGTGACTCACTGATTGTGAAAGTGAGAGTGAATAATAAGAGTCCTATAAAAAAAAATTCAAAAAACGGGATGTAAATAAGACGAATGAGAACCCAAAAAAAAAAAAAGAAAAGAAAAGAAAAAGTACAATATCTGAAAGAAATCTACAGATGTTTAGTATTAAAAGGTACTTATAAATTCTTACTCTATGAATTCTCTAAAGATAAAAACCGGTATTTCCTTATTGACCCTGGTCTAAATAGAAGGGTGGAATTGTTTCTTTTGTTTACACTGTCTATACTATATTACGAAGAGTCTGTGGCATGTTGTCCGTTTGTTTATTCTACCTATTTAGTCGACTGACATCACAAAAGTCCCTCAACACGTCCTTCACCCTTGGGCTTCTCTTGAGTTCGTAGAGTTATTCAACTCCTCTGTCTCAAATCGTATCAGTCCAATGTAACATCCCATTTTATAGTCTCTCTTTCTCTCTCTCTTGAGGTCCTTTAACGTCTCCCTAGGGGACTCAGAAACCGACTCATGACAAAATAATGTTACTCCTTTTATCGGTCGAATACGTTTCTTACCGAACTCTCTTCATCTTTTTAGGAGTTGGAGTATGTCCCGATTCTTATTAAAGACAAGAGTGAGTAGTCTTACTTTTCTGAAGAACTAAGTATTTTATGGTCGATCTCAAGAGTCTCCTCAGAATGGAGTCTTCTACCCGATTTAATCGATTTCTATCCTAAAACGGTTCTCTTGCGTGACCAGTATCGTTTGTGGGAGAAGGTTGTTGTGTTCTCTTCGGAGATGTGTACCTGTAGTGGTCTACCAGTTATGGTGTTAGTCTAATTAATATAAGAAACGTCAGTTTCTACCTCTGAGAGATACGTCAGTCGTTTTTGTTCTGATCCTCGACTGACACCGTGTCTGGTACTTTAGGCGTAACAGTCTAAGTCTGAATTTAACTTCTTTCATCCCTTTTGGTGATCTAGTAAGTCCATACTGGATTTAGTTTAGGGAATGTTGACATGTCACCTTCACTGTTTATCTAAGTTCCCTAATCTAGACTATCTGTCTCACGGACTTCTTGATGCCTGTCTCTAAGCACTGTCATAAGTCCTCCGTACCTAGTTCTGGTAGGGGTTCTTTTTCTTTACGTTTTTCCGTTTTACCAACAGACTCCTCCGGAATGTTTATCTACACTTATCTTCTCTTCGTTTTCCGTTTCCTCTTTTCCTCTCGACATGAGTAAACTTACGTCTTAAGGTTTCTTATCGATCCTCTCTATTCTTTCAGAAGGAGTCTTTAGTCACGTTTCTTTATCTCCTTTTGTTATCTTACCCTTTCAGATCTCTAGAGAAATTCTTTTAATCTCTATGGTTCCCTTGTAAAGTACGTTTCTACCCGAGTTATTTCCTGTCTTTACCATACCTGGATTGTCTTCGTCTTGTGTAATTCTTCTCCACCGTTTTTATGTGTCTTCTTGATATGTTTTTTATAGAAGTGTTGGGTCTATTAGTGCTACCACACTAGTGGTTGGATCTTCTGTAGGACCTTACACTTCAGTTCACCCGGAATCCCTCGTAGTGATGCTTGTTTCGATCACCTCCACTACCTTAAGGTGAACTCGATAAAGTTTAGTATTTTCTACTACGACACTTTCACGACGTGAGTTATACGGTCGTTTAAACCTTTTGAGTCGTCACCGGTGTCCTGACCGTTTGCAGTCAAAAGTAAGGTTAAGATTTCTTTCTGTTACTGTTTCTGACGAGTTTGATGGTGTGTTAACATGAGTAGAGTGTGTGATCATTTCATTACGAGTTTTACAAGGTTCAGTCCGAAGTTGTCATACATTTGACACTTGAAGGTCTACAAGTTCGATCTAAATCTTTTCCGTCTCCTTGGTCTCTAGTTTAACGGTTGTAGACGACCTAGTACCTTTTTCGTTTACTCAAGGTCTTTTTGTAGATGAAGACAAAATAACTGATACGGTTTCGGAAACTGACAACTGGTGTTGGTTGAGACCTTTTAAGAATTTCTCTACCTTTATCTTCTCGTGGATTGGACGGAGAACTCTTGAGACATACGTCCAGTCCTTCGTTGGCAATCTTGACCTCTACCTTGTTGTCTGACCAAGGTTTATCCTTTTCCTTATGTAATTCTTACATATAACAGTGGGACGAATAAATTGAATATACGTCTCATGTAGTACTCTTTGCGACCCGACCTCCTTCGTGTTTGACCTTAGTTCTAACGTCCCTCTTTATAGTTATTGGAGTCTATACGTCTACTATGGTGTGAAACCGTCTTTCGTTTCTTCTTGATTTCTCGGAAAACAACTTTCACTTTCTCCTCTCACTTTTACGATCGAATTTTGAGTTGTAATTCTTTTGATTCTAGTACCGTAGACCAGAGTAGTGAAGTACCGTTTATCTACCCCTTTGTTACCTTTGTCACTGTCTGAAATAAAAACTCCCCGAGGTTTTAGTGACGTCTACCACTGACGTCGGTACTTTAATTTTCTACGAACGAGGAACCTTCTTTTTAATACTGGATCTGTCGTATAATTTTTCGTCTCTGTAATGAAACGGTTATTTCCAGGCAGATCAGTTTCGGTACCTCAGTACCAAAAAGATCCTCAGTACATACCTACACTTTCAATCTGATATTTTTTTCGACTTAAGATTTCTTAACTACGAAAACTTGACACTGTAACCTCGTTCTGAGAACTCTCGGGGAACCTGACGGTCCTCTAGTTTGGTCAGGTAGGATTTCCTTAGTCAGAACTTGTAAGTAACCTTCCTGACTACAACTTCGACTTCGAGGTCATGAAACCGGTGGATTACGCTTCTTGACCGAGTAACCTTTTCTGGGACTACGATTCTTTCTAACTCCCGTCCTCCTCTTCCCTTGCTGTCTCCTACTCTACCAACCTACCGTAGTGGCTGAGTTATCTGTACTCTGACTCATTTGAAGTCATCAACCGCTACCTGTTCCTCCGAACCGCACGACGTCAGGTATCTCAGTGTTTCACAGCCTATGCTGACTCGCTGACTTGACTTGACTGAACTCCCGAAGGGTCCACGGTGATCCCCATTTTAGACGGTTATGTCCTCTGCATTCTCTGTACCCAAGTTAGAGACTCAGTCCTTCTAGGGGACCTCCTCCCGTACCGTTGGGTGAGGTCATAAGAACGAACCTCTTAGGGTACCTTTCTCCTCGGATGGTCCGACATCAAGTATCCCGACGTTTCGGACATAAAGTTATGAGACAAGAATCATTAAATACATTATTATGTCTTTAAATCTTTCCACTATCTTCTAAACTTGTTGTGATAGTTAGTTAACTGGATTTTGTATATCCTGTGTGAGAGTTGTTTTCGTTTTATGTCTAAAAAAAGTTCACGTCTACTTTGTAAAGGTTAAATCTATGATACGATTCGTTATTTTTTTAATATACGTCATGGTTTTCCTTTGTGTTTAATAGTTACTTTTATATTTTTATAGAAGTCGAAATGATTGTTAGTTCGTTTACTTATGACTTTGGTGTCACTTAATAACCCAGTGAGTGTACCATTAACATTAAGGATTCTGTGGTTTACTATCATTCTTACACCTCTTCACTTTTGATTATAGTGAAAACCACCTTCCCGATTGACTATGGTTACAAAATTTTTAGTCAAACCACTATAAATGTATGTATCAGAGATTTTAACTTCTTGATGTTAGAATCAATATACGTACTATTCTGATTATATTTATGTTCCTTACACGAGCTCTTACAATTAACGTCTTACCAATTACAATTAAACGTTATTACTTTTATCTTTACTGGATTTATAGATACCCTTTTATCTATTTAGTCACCATAATATTTGTAAGTTACCTTATAGTATTACTGATTTTACTTCTTTGTTTTTAGTTGCACCGACTTAGGTCGTTTGTTTTATAATTCTATGTTTAGACCGACACTTTCGTATGTATGACACATGATGATAATAGTTTTCAAATTGTCGTCTCCCTAACTGTACGTACTGTCACACTCCTTAAGCCGTCTGGTGGGGGGTCAGTGTGGCTATCCTTAATAGTCTTGTGTTTTGTTGGTAAATGTCCAAGACTTTTACCAGGATCAACGAATGTCGTTTACTTCTTTGTGGAGAAGTTCCGTTAGATGTTTGTAAACCTTTCTTTTACAAAAACTTGACTTTGACTAGCGAGAGAGGGGACAAAGTTGAGTCTCTCCATCTTTAACACGAGGCGTCACCCGGTGGGTTCTCGTGTCCTGGGAGAAAGGGTGGTCGAAGGTCGATCTCCTGAAAAGGGGTTTATAGTGACTCTTTTGATCTCGGGGTTAGTAGGAACGGAATCGAGTATCCACCACCAAGGTCCAACTCTCACCGATTGGTTCTGGTAGAGGTTCAAGAGTCAAAAATCCCTCTACAGTAATTCTCTTTTCCCACGATGACACGGAACGAGGTCTCTGAAAAGGGTGAGTCTCTGAAACGGACCACCCTCCTCCTCCTTAGTCCTTCATCAGGAATCACAGAAGGTTTAATTGAGTGAGGTGAACGTTATCTCGTACCTCTTCAAGTTCGGAATCCCACGAGACTTTTCGTCACCGTAAACACCACTTTCAGTTGACCCTCCCCTGAGTATCTAAGTCATTTCTATGTTCGATTCGATATGTCCGACCGATTACAAAACCCCCTTTTTTCACCCCTTTCTCTATTGACTCTCCTTTGAGACCTCAGTCTTATTTAGAGTAGTAACTGATTGGAACCTGTGCGAGGAAGTCTCCTCGTATTTAAACTAACGGTTTCATACAACTATTTAGATACGGGTTCCTTTAACAACTTTTGTTATTTCGTTGACGTCCGACTCCGTCTTTTCTTCTTCTCTATGAAGTTGCCTCTATCCAATGGAAATAAGTCAGTTCCTTCCCGCTGTCAGCCGGATTTCTGGTCCGACTCTCGTTCTCCCTAGTCCCTTCGAAGTACAAATTTCCCTCCAAACACCTTCGCTATTTCCTTTACGATCAGTCCGCCCAACAAAACCCATAAGAAATCAACTCTACCGTAAACATCAACCCGTCCCCCACTATTCAAGGGACCCGTCCTCCACTATTCAGGGACCGTCTACATCCCCCATCTTCCAAAGACCTGTCCCCCACTATACAGGGTTCGTCTATGTTGACCGGACCTCGTAGTCCCGTCCTGTATTTCAACCCAAAACAAAAGAGACTTCAATCTACTAAGTCGTTCCCGGAAACTCTGACAACAAAAGAAAAGATCCGGATTACTGTAGAAGTCGTTGGTGGGTTGGTTACCCTCGATTTGTAGACCGGTCCCTTTTCCTTCTTTACTTAAGACCTTTTTTTTTTTTTTGGTGATAGGACACTCCTACTGTATGTATAGGTAGTTACCTGTTTACCTAGATTTTTTACTCGATACAAGTAGGTCGTACTTTTTCTTACTGGATGACTAAACGCAATATTATACTTTTACTTTCGACGAGTCAACACGGACTGAGAAACGTTGGGGTACCTGATATAAGAGGTCCGGTCTTATGACCTCACCCATCGGAAAGGGAAGAGGTCACGTAGAAGGGTCGGGTCCCTAACTTGGGTCCAGAAGGCGGGACGCCCACCTAAGAAATGGTCGACTTGGTGTTCCCTTCGGACACGTATTATACCTACTTGGAATTTTTGCACGACTCACTTTCTTCGATCAGTGTCTTTTTCGGGTATGTAACATCTACAGGTAAATATACATTATAGACCTTATCCCAGTAGATATCTCTGTCCAATGACTCCTTACTCGTTGAGGAGTTATAGGGGAGTTACCTGTACTTGAACCCGTTTGAGGTCCTCGATGTCTCCCTGTCCCTTCGGACCGTACGACGTCAGGTACCCCAAAGTTTCACAGTCTGTGGTGGACCGACAACTTGTTGTTGTTATTGTTGTCTATTTACTTACTTGATTTTAACCCTTTAATTTTTTCTCCTGTAGTAGTTTGTTTGGTGTTAAGTTCATACTAAAACCGGTCTTGATTCTTTAGTAAGTATCAATAAAACACTCCTTTTTTTTGGTGTTCTTTAGTCATAGTCTTGGGGTAACATATTTTGTGTATTAGGTAACACAAGTAAAGTTAAATATCTTAAATTTTATTTACTTTTCATGTTTCTGTTATGTGTCATAAAGAATTTATATGAATGTATACCTCATTTTTATCTTCTTTTAACTTCCTGGTACTTTCTTTCACTTTAGTAAGGTTGACTGAGAAACACTGAGGAGATAGGTACCCCTAAGAGGTCCGTTCTTATGACCTCACCCAACGGTACGGGAGGAGGTCCCCTAAAAGGGGGTGGGTCCCTAGTTTTGGCACAGAGAACGTAACGTCCGTCAAGGAAAATGGTAGACACGGTCGTCCTTCATTTTCGTCTTCTTTTGACTCCCCGATATCAAATACAACTTCTCTTTAAAGACAAGTCCGAAATTCCAAAGTTCATATCGCGGAAAGTCTCAATGCGACTGAAGAACGAAAAGAGATAGACGAGTGTGTAAAAGGGGTTTCCCTTGTCCTCACTTAATATACTAATCACTAAACTTCTTTCTCAACATGAACGAGAGGAGTCAGAGAGAGAGGCAAGAGAAGTTTAGACAGAGTCTTTCTTCCTGGTAAACGAAAGGAAGTGTCCCATTCCAAAACAGTCTTAAAGGCCAGTCCCCTCATTAGATTTCGACCACCAGAAAGGGAGACCAAGACAGACTGGGCACACAAACAGAAAATGAACGAAGCCGTGAGTCGACCCCTTTTCCTACAACGAATAGCCCGGGAAAGTGTTAAAGTGATCATGGAAAGGGAGTAAGTCGAGTCATAATGTATAAAACTGTAAAAAATACGGTAAGAAGTATATAAAAACGAACAAACTTTACACAATATTAAAAAAATTCCTCTATTTCCCACTTTGACTTTAACATTATACCTCACGACAATATATTCTCCTTTTGACCTCCTGAAATTCATCTAGACATTTCGAGTTATAAAGATGAATGTTCCAAACAAAAAAAAAAACTTTCTTTGTAAAGTACTTGGGTATTGTATCGTTCGATGATAAACGTTTACGAACTTTTCACCATATCAAGATACATTTGTAAATATCTTTGGTAACTCGTCCTTTTTTAAAATTCGGGTGCACCACTGTTACAGTATTGAAACACATAACTTTGATTTGGTTTTTGGAGACATAAATAAGATGAACTTCAAGGTATATAACAGTGTACGGTGTTTAATCTTTCGAGAAATTTTATTAAGGGTTTAAATCATACAAATTCTAATAAAAAAGTAACACTCTTTCGAACGTCTCCTGTGAGTACATACGAACGAGATTTTTTTTGTCTTTTCACGCTGGTGTTTCCTCTACTTTTTTCGTCGTCTCTCTTGATACGTGAAGACCGTTGTAAAAGAGACACAGTCACGAAGAGTCCGACAGAAACCACTTCCGATCGACAATTTAAAATTTATAAAATAAAGAAAAAAAAAAGTAAAAATTTGTAAATAAAACATGTAAAAGTTAAATAATAAAATCAAAGATTTTTATGTTAATTTTACTCAAGGGGATTTTAGTTTATCTTTTACATCTATATTTAGGTTTAGACAGAAGTGACTTAAGTTGACGTGTTTTAATAAGGTAGTTTAACACAGTCAAGTCAAGTCAAGTCAAGTCAGTGAGGCAGCACAGGCTGAGAAACGCTGGGGTACTTAGTGTCGTACTGTCCGGAGGGACAGGTAGTGGCAGAGGGCCTCAAGTGAGTCTGAGTGCAGGTAGCTCAGACACTACGGTAGGTCGGTAGAGTAGGAGACAGTAGGGGAAGAGGAGGACGGGGGTTAGGGAGGGTCGTAGTCTCAGAAAAGGTTACTCAGTTGAGAAGAGTAGTCCACCGGTTTCATGACCTCGAAGTCGAAATCGTAGTAAGGGAGGTTTCTTTAGGGTCCCAACTAGAGGAAGTCTTACCTGACCAACCTAGAGGAACGTCAGGTTCCCTGAGAGTTCTCAGAAGAGGTTGTGGCGTCAAGTTTTCGTAGTTAAGAAGCTGTTTGTAGAGATTTACTAATGAGTCTAAGACGCGAGTAGAGTGCCTGTCCATTTTGACCCGAATGTGACCGGATCCATGGTGACCAGATGAGTTGAGAACTAAGGAAAGAATGTAAGTAGAAGTGGAACTACTATCTCGTGTCAGACGGAGGAGAACTTAGAATCGACAAAACTAGAAATACAAAGTAAGTAATTTCACAAAGTAGGGTCAAAAGGAAAAAACTCCATAATCCGAGACTTGGTAAAAGAGAGAGAGAGAGAAGGGAGAATTATGTAGCGGAAAGTGTAGTCTAAAGGTTTCTTTTGTCGTGAAGAGGGGAAAAGAAGAGAAACACGTACTGGATCATAGGGACCATAGTTTGACTAGATTGTGTGTTGTAAATGTTCGATAGACAAAAGGAGGTAAGACGGAGAGAGAAGGAGAGTGAGAGATAGGAAAGGAAGTGTCTATCATATCATGAAATCAACTCATAGATGAGGCCTAGTCATTCAATAGGTGACTGTTCTGTGGGGTCTGGGGCCAGGAGTACGACGAGTGACGGATACTCTTTTCGTGAATGACTCGTCTGTCATTCTTCTCCCTATTCAAGACGTTTCCTCTTTATCCTCGATACCTCAACACAAATACACTTGGTAGAAATTTTACTTTGAAATGGATAAGTTTTACTATAAAAATTAAGATTTTCAGACTTTACTAAAACGAATTTTCATTAAAGGAAGCCAAGTCAAATTTATCGACTCTTGTTGTTAGATTAGTATTTTTTGGGGAGATTAGGTTTCCTAAAATTTTTAGTCTAGTATTTGACCTAGATATGAGTATGTACAATTTTAAAGAAAGAATCATAAAAATTTCTGTATGTTTATAGACATTGAAAACCAAAATCATTGTACTGGAAGAGATTAGACAAAGACAACTTGACTTTTAGAGAGATAGGAACAACTATTAAAGTTACTATTAGTATTAACAGTCATAAATATAAAAGAAAAAAAAATTTAAAAATATGAAGTCAAATTAAACGACCAGATTTTACAAGGGTTTAAACAAGAAAACAATGTCAATGAAAGATTAACTACTTTTATAGTCGTGATTTAAAAATGAGTAAATACAACTACTCTCTTCATTCCTACTACAGGTCTATTTCTTTTATTGAATATAATAGGTTAATAAAGTCACAAATTACAGACTATTTCCATCGGATGAATTTTAAAAACAGGATAATGAGAACGAATATAAGAGAAAGATTTATTCTTCATTTTGTAAATTTTTTACCACTAACTATTCTCTCGTTATTGTAATAGATATATTGGTGACTAACCATTTGTTAGTGTGTTCATCCATTGTATTAAGGAGAAGACGATAACTTTTACTGGTAGGACTTTTATCAAAGAGGGTCAATATACTCATTTCATTTCTTTACTATTGTTCGTCGGATCTTACTTTTTCCGTTCTTAAGGGTCGTAAAGTGAGAGAGTAATCCACTCCGTAACTACAAGTAAAACTCGGAAGAGGAAAACTTCGTAAGATAGATCTTTAATATGTTTATTCATATACGAAATTTTTTGATTGTCGATACAAAATACATTCTAACGGTAGTAGATTGTTCTTAGTTTGTTATTTTAAGAAACTAGTACATACACATACACACACAAACAAGTACATATTAGACATAAGAACATTTTTGTATCTATGTAAATATTAGTCCGAAGACTTCACAAAATTTTAAGATTCAAATTTATTTACGATGAGTTCAAAAAATTTTGATGAGTAATTTTTTTGTTTGAAAGACAATCGAGACTCCTTATACCACAATCTAACGACTTTTTAACGACAAACTACAACCTAAACAAACTTTCTTATTTCGAATGTAAAAACCTTCTTCAGATCTTTTATCCAAATGGTTTTTGTCGGTTGTCTTCGACTAAAGACATGAAGATAGACGTCTCTGTTTTCGGGAAACCCGGTGGAGGGTCAGTTACGTAAATTAAAAAAGACATCATTCACAAGACCTTGATATTAGGACTCTTGTGATAACCATTAACATAGTTATATATACAGACGTGAAAGAAAATTGTCTATTTATGTAGAATAAGTCACAGTGATTCAAACATTCTTATTAACAAAAATAAATACGTGACTTCCTCAAGTCTCATTACAGTCCCTTTGGGTACTCTTACTTTACAAAGGTGTACACTCCTTTGGATGAAAGGTAATACTTAAACGATAATATAAACGAATAATGTATGTCTCCCAACTCCTGGGAGGAGTTGGGAGACATACATTACTTAACCACCTTTCTCGAATAAAGAGGGTCTAATGTGTCAATCTTACATAAACAATAATGTAGTAATCAAAAACATGTTTATCCTACACAATTTTGTGTCACTTTTATATAAAATTTTTGAGTATGATCGTTTCTTCTTAAGGTAAAGTCTGCATTTAAAAATTTTATTTTAAAAGGTGACATCACACTTGTACAGTATAATAAATTGTAGAAATAAGAGTGACGAAAGTAAAAATACTGAGGACCATAACACAGAGACAGGAGAAGGAGTCCACGGAGGACACGAATGGAAGAAGTAAAGAAGGTGGGTACAGAGACCTGGGGAAAAAATTAAGTTACTCTATTAGACATTGTTTATTTCTAAAAAAAAAGGTCAAAGAACTTGAAGTAATGGCATTTAGATGGACATTTGAGTCACTTTGAGGGTTCGAGTATTGAAACCGACTACGTCAGACGACCCAGACGTGTATCACTTTTTCTGTAGGGTCCGGACTGGGGTACACACCGGGTGTTTCGTGTTCCGTCGTTCTGACAGACTAGGTGCCCACTCATCGTGACCGAAAAGGTCCTTCTCGTGTAGTGTCCCATGTGTATCGAATCTCCTCTTCGTTTGTACATTCCGGGTCCTTTCCAACCCCGGGGTCGGTGACGTAACGGTACCAATCGGTTGGGGTATCCGTGTAGACCATTCGTTAACATCAGGTACTTGGGACATTTTAACATTTGCACCGGAGAACACGTATTCCCACGAAATATAGACTGTAATATAACTGGTTCGAGGACGATAAGGGAGATCTCTCCGGGAAGTGGGACGAGACATTTGTCTCTTCCTTCAGTCTCCGGGACAGAACGTACGTCCTCCAACCGTCGAGTGGGACTTGAACGAAATCGGTCTCTCGTGAGTCCGCAGTACCAGTCACCTATAGAACCTCGAAGTTTCCACTCAGGTGACGAATCTCTCTCTGTAAAGCTACTGGGTTCTAAGGACCTTCTAAAATAAAGTCAACGACCTTCCAAGAGTTTTTTCGAGTTTTCGGGAGGTCGACGGACTTCTCAGACACTTTACGTACATCACCCAGAGGGTCTGTTTCGAAATCTTTTGACGATCGTGATGTCTAGGTTGGGTCGGAGACGTAGAACTAAAGTGATCTTGTCTACAATAGACGTTCGTTAATTGTATGAACAGTAGTGGTCACTTTGTCTATGTCTTAGAAAGTCCAAAAAAAAAAAAATTACCTGGGATTTCTTTTCACAATACGTATTTTATTTTACAAATATAACCGTAATTTTATTATAAGTTATTTCTTTCAATATACATAGTCAAAAAGTCAAAAAGGTTAAACCCCCTGTTTCCTGCGATATTATTAAAAATCTTTCGAAATTCCTTATTTGCAGTGGTCGTTATGTTTATAAACACTAATTGAGGAATAAGTCAATTTCGTCATAGATGAATATTAATAAGACATAGAAGTATAACACTGACTATCTTTAATGTTAAACCATATAAAAGGAGATAAATTTCTTAAAAAACTAACGAACTAAAATATCTTCTCTATACCCTCTATTAGTCTAAACTGAATATTATTGTGTTCACAGTTTATCATTCTACAACTCGTTTTATACTGGGAATTCTACCCATGTTCACTTTTCGAACCATTCTAACTTTCGTATTTACAAGACCCATTATTTTTGTTTTTATCTTGTCATTTAACATTTGAGAACTCGACAAGAAATTTTTCTTTTTCAGATTTATCGTATTGTGACAACATAATTATATTAATATGAAAACTATAGTCGAGTTAAAGAATATCCGATTGTGACATTGTACTACCAGGATTCAATGAATGGGAGTAATTCAAGTCAAAAGTAAATCGTAAATATGAAAAAAATTAGTCATTTTTGACTTTCCGAATTAAAGTTCGTAAGTTGGAAACTAATTTATAAAGACGACTTTAATAATTAAAAAAAGAGAGAGTATGAGGAAAATTCAATTCTTTTTTCCCGAAAGGACCACCCGAGATCGACGTTTCAAAGTTAGGGACCCAGCCCTTCTAGGGGACCTCTTACCTTACCACTGGGTGAGGCCATAAGAACGGACCTCCTAAGGTACCTGTCTCCTCGGACCGCCCGATATCAAGTACCCCAGTGTTTCTCAGTCTGTGTTGACTCGCTGATGTGAAAGTCAGTATATATATGTATATAAATCATTTGCAAATCCCGTTACAAAGACGATTTTATTGACGAATTTACCAACCTTTTATATTTGAATTTAGTACATTCGTTTATGATACTCACTATATAAGTTAAGACGTGTGTCAATGAATATCATAAACTTCACCTCATTTTTTTAGTTGACGTTGACCCTCTGTCTATACCCTATCATTTTCTCGCAACTTCATCTATCTCGGACTACAAGATCTAGTGAGAATTTTTAGACGTTAAATGACTACTGGACCTTTTTACTTTTTACTGAATCAAAAAGATGGATTTTTCACTACTAGAATTTATATATAACACTAAATTCCGTTAACCATACTTTTGTGAGTCATTTAACCGTGTAATAAGTTAAAATTAGTAGTTTATAAAATGTATATTTATCATGCATGAGGAATTTACGAAAAATTTTAAATAAATAAAAAATCAACTTCCTATTAACGAAATGTCTTAAAACGACAAAAGACAGTTTGGAGTTGTACTTAGTCGGTATCCATATGCATATATAGGGACATGCACATGACTCTACCTCTGTTTATCCATATCCTCCCGTGCAATCCATCTCAGAACTTTCACTGTTATACATTCAACTTTACATTTGTTACTTTCCTTCGGACAGTCTGGATCCCGAATCATTTCTAATCTTTCAAGTTTAGGTATACTTCTGTCCTTCAACTGGATCAGTCAAAAGTCTCCCGTCACACCCACTTCATCTCACTCCTTTTCCTTCAGTACCCTATTACATCCTCTCTATAACACACGAAAGATAACGGTCTATTTTACGTATCTAATAGTGTGAACTAGGAGTGTTTTTAAGATACGTCATTTATAATAATAGTTGTACAACGTCTACTTCTTCGTCTACGAATTTATCCATCTCTGGGTCAGTGTTTTACTGAATGTCCTTCATCATTTATTAAGTAGAAAACAAAACCATACTACTTTTTTGGTGACTTTCTGATCAATAGTCACACCATACTAAGTAAAGATAATTATATTTATAAATGGACTTCCTGTTCTACCTAACGAATTGAAAAAAGAGAAGTAGAGATCAAACAAAACACAGGTGATCTAAGTCTCGGGGAGGTTCTCTCGTCCCTTACTCTTTGTTAAACCAGGAGAAATAACGCAATATAAGTCAGCGAATAGTACTATCAGTCGTAAAACACCGACAAGTCAATTTTAATTAACTGTCTTACCTATATGTATTATCAACGATTAACGATGAATAAACATAAGACTAAACCCAAAGACAATATTTTTTAATATAACCGAGGATAAAAACTTGGGGTATTGATAAGGTCCAAGATTCTAAAAGTTCTCGTCCGTCATCGAATGTTATTGTCCATATGGAACAAGAAAACGCAGAAATTCCTCTACTGACACGGTTTAAGGTGTCACCAACCCTTTTACACTTGTACCCCGATATCGGTCTCCCCAGTCTCTCCTTCCACGTCTCCACTTTCTCTATTCTGGTAATCCTGTCTCAGATCTCGTCGTATCTTTTTGACAGAAGCAAAGAGACTCGTGACGGTTCCAGGTAAGGTTGGTTCCTGGACTGAGGTAGAACGGAAAGAACAATACGATGTACAGACCCAGTAAACGAGGAGTGACTCAATTATTAAGAGTTCATTATTATCAATCGTACAGGTAAATAGTCTACATTACCTGATTCCCTCCCAGAAGACTCATAATTTCATTTCGTGTAGTTAATCATAAGTTAGGAAAGACACATTACATCTTAATACGTAAGGACGATTCAGTGAAGTCAACATAGGCTGAGGAACGCAGGAATACCTGGCATCGGACGGTCCGAGGAGAAGGGTACCCTAAGAGGTCCGTTCTTACGACCTCACCCAACGGTACAAGAGGAGGTCCCCTAGAAGGGGTCGGGTCCCTAATTTGGGTGCAGAGAATACAGAGGACGTGACCGTCCACCCAAGAAATGGTAATCTTGGTGGACCCTTCGGCTACACTCTAGATCAAGGGACTGGTCTCTAGTTTGGACCCGTGGGACGTGACTCTGGAGTCGCAGAATCGGTAACCTGGTGGACCCTTCAGTTACATCTTAATATGGGTGGAACTTTTTATTTAGTTCTAACGACCCTCTTTATAGTTATTGGAGTTTATACGTCTACTGTGGTGGGAATACCGTCTTTCACTTCTCTTCGATTTTTCGGAGAACTACTTTCACTTTCTCCTTTCGCTTTTTCAACCGAATTTTGAGTTGTAGTCTTTTGCTTCTAGTACCGTAGACCAGGGTAGTGAAGTTCCCTTTATCTACCCCTTTGTCACCTTTGTCACAGTCTGAAATAAAAAACCCGAGGTTTTAGTGACGTCTACCACTGACGTCGGTACTTTAATTTTCTGCGAAGGAGGAACCTTCTTTTCACTACTGGTTGGATCTATCGTATAAGTTTTCGTCTCTGTAATGAAACGGCTGATTCCAGGCAGATCAGTTCCGATACCAAAAAGGACACCAGTGCATACCTACACTCTCAACCTGACACTTCTTCCGACTCACGACTTCTTAACTACGAAAACTTGACACCACAACCTCTTCTGAGAACTCTCAGGGAACCTTACGTTCCCCTAGGTTGGTCAAGTAAGACTTCCTCTAGTCAGGACCCTAAAGAAACCTTCCTTACTACGAATTCGACTTCGAGGTCATGAAACCGGTGGAGTACACTTCTCAACTGAGTAACCTTTTCTGACACTACGACCCTCCCTAACCCCCGTCCTCCTCTTCCCCTGCTGGTTCCTACTCTACCGACCTACCGTAGTGTCTGAGCTACCTACACTCAGACTCACTTGAGGTCCTCTACCACTACTTGTCCCTCCGGACCGCACGACACTAAGTACCCCAGCGTTTCTCAGCCTGTGCTGACTCGTTGACTTGACTTGACTTGACTTTTTATTTCCTTTTACAAGTTCGTAAAAAGAGTAATACCCTGAGTGGCATTTTAAAACTTTTGAAAAATTAAACATTTGTATTACCTTATAATGAACCGGTATTTTTCCTTGGGTAAACTCAGTCAAGATCACTCCATCTACTTCATTCAGTCTTTCTTTTTGTTCATAACATATAATTATTAGATCTTTTAGCACGACTACTTGGATATACGTCTGTATCTCTTCTCTGAGACATGTGTCACCCCTTTTCTCTCCCACCCTACTTACTTCTCTCGTCGTACCTTTGTACATATGAGTACAGGCTAAGACACGTTGGGGTATCTACCGTCGGGTGATCCGAGACGACAGGGACCCTAAGAGGTCCGTTCTTGTGACCTCACCCAACGGTAAAGGAAGAAGTTATGTACTTTCACTTTTTACTTTCACATCAGCGAGTCAGCACAGGTTGGGAGTCGCTGGGGTACCTGACGTCGGATGGTCCGGGGAGGCAGGTACCCTAAAAGGTCCGTTCTCATGACCTCACCCCACGGTAACGGAAGAGGCCTTTATATACAATGGTATGCATTTTATCTAACAAGTACCTTTCAATGACATACTGTGTCTCTTGAGTTTCCCCATGAGACACTGTTGGATCTCCCCATCCTTCCCCGCCCCCACCCTCTTCCAAGTTCTCCCTCCCCTGTATACATATGAATACCGACTAATTATAACAACATTACCGTCTTCTGTTGTGTTATGATATTTCTTTAATAGGATGTTAATTTTTATTTAATTTTTTATTACATAGATTGTCTACAAGACCCTGCTGGGCCTAAGTTAGGGACCCAGTCTTCCTAGGAAACCTCTTCCCTTACCGTTAGGTGAGGTCATAAGAACGGACCTCTTCGGGTACCTGGCTCCTCGGACCGCCCGGTGTCAGGTGTCTCAGAGTTTCTCAGCCTGTGCTGACTCGCTGATTGTAATGATGATGATGATTATCTACAAGTTATCTACAAGTTTGGTCTTTATTGATCTAAAAAGATAATATCGTTTAATTAGGGATTAGAGTCACGAAATAGAATACGAAGGAGTGTAGTGTGTCTGTCTTTACATCAAACGTATCTAAAGGAATCATGGGGTCTAAATGTCTCCGAGGGGATAAACATAGTCATGGAAGATTTTGTACCGTAGGAACTAACAACCCTTTCTCCTTCTTTATGTCCTCTCAGGAACCACTCCAAAAATTAGAGGAGTTGAACCATCGACTCCACAGATATATATATATATATGGGTATATGTGGAAAGATAAAGTAAACAGTGTACGATCACAGCTGGACTTTTTCCCCGATTCCTTATACTCTTTCGTCTACCTTGAGCTATCGCGTAGTCTATAAGACCTTACGAAGAGTCTGTATGGTGAAACTCTTCTGAACATTCGGACTCTACAAATCAACTATCCTATCTCTAGTATAATAAGAAAGTTCAGACATGAAACTTAAAGAGAAGACTGAGTCCTATATGACTAATATTATGTCAGTGACCTATGTGGTCTACATAAAGGTTTTAAGGGAAAACACATCTCATAATTTATTTGTCTACGGTAAAGACTAATCCTAAAGGTAAAGAAGAGTGGATTATATTTTACATCGTTCGGTAAATGTTTAATCTCTAAATAAAGACAAATATAAAGAGTCCCAGATTCATCACAAAAGATTCTTCCTATCAGAGTCTCAATAACGAACAGGGTTCCCATGGCAAGTATACAACTAACTAAACTTTGTATCGAAGATTTTTACACTTTCGTAGAAGGTCAAAAATTTATTCTACGTCAACACGGGACTAAAAATTTACTATATGACACAACTGTACCATAGATATACCACAGTAGTAATAACATTATGACTTCCAAGTCCGTTTACAAGTTAGTACAAAAGTGAATAAAACCTTTTAACCTAATGTAATTATTTAGATGGTCCCTTTCCTTATACCAAGTTTAAGAAAAATTTTCTTTCAGAATCTATGCCAAGATCTTGAGTTTGACTTATAGTAACATTTTACAAAAACCTCTACAACCTTTCAGTAAACATCGTACGACAGTTTTCTTAATAATATAGTCAACCCTCCAATTTGACTTCCTGAAGAACAAAAGACTCCAAAGGAAGAGGAGGTATCAGGAAAACAAAGTCCAAGACTATACAAAACAAAAAAAGAAGGAAGACAAAAATTAGTAATCAGGACCCATGTTGGTACCTTGTAAAAGGAGGAAGTAAAATTTTCTTTTTGAATGATTGTTCACTAGTAATAAAAACTCAATTAGAGTCTATTCTTAATATGAAACATAAGTTAGTTACGTCATCTGATCTGTGAGACTTCAAGGTTGGATAACCGTTGATCCCTGACGTGATTAATATTGTTTACAGTAAACATTAATACCTAGAAGAGTGACTTTTTACCTTTAATCGTTCCCGTTTTCCTTGTCTCTCTTCACTCTTAATTCCACAATTTCTTCTGAATGTAGTCATCGATTAATACGGTACAAATATCTATCTTTCTGATTTGTAGAACTTTTTATCTTCAAAAGGGGTTTAACTATATGTACCAGTTACGTTAATACTAGTTTTAGGTTTACCCTAAAAAAAATCCTTAAACTGTATGTATAAAAAAATTAAAAATTTTAATTAAATAAAATTAACCTCCGATTAAGGAAATGGTATAACATCACCAAAAACGGTATGTGACTGTACTTAGTCGGTGGCCACATGTACACAAAGGGTAGACTTGGGGAGAGGATGGAGGGAGGGGTAGGGTAGGGAGTCCCAGTAGGGACACGAGGTCGGGACTCACGGGAAGAGTACGTAGCTTGGACTTGACCGCCAGATAAAGTGTATACTATTATATGTACAAAGTTACGACAAGAGAGTTTAGTAGGGTGGGAGTGGAAGAGGGTGTCTCAGGTTTTCAAACGAGAAATATAGACCCAGAGAAAACGACAGAGCATATATCCCAGTAGCAATGGTAGAAAGATTTAAGGAAACAAAGAAATCCATTTAAATAAGAATTCATAAAATAAGAAAAGTAACGTTACCACTTACTCTAAAAAGGGAATTAAAGAGAAAAACAAAAGAGTAACAATCACATATTCTTACGTTCCCTAAAGACACATAATTAAAATATAGGACGTTGAAATGATATAAGTAACTAAGGTAAGTCAAGTCAAGGAATCAGTACAGGCTGAGAAACACCGGGGTACTTGGCGTCGTACGGTCCGGAGGGACAGGTAGTGGTTGAGGACCTCAAATGGGTTTGGGTACAGGTAACACAACGACTACGGTAGGTTGGTAGAGTAGGAGACAACAGGGGAAGAGGACGGGAATTAGAAAGGGTATTAGTCCCAGAAAAGAAAAATAAAATAAAAAATAAAAATAAAATAAAAAGGAAAAAAAAAAAAAAAAAAGTCAAATGTTATGACATAACCAAAACGGTATGTAGTTGTACTTAGGTGATGCCCACATGTGCACAAGGGTTAGGACTTGGGGAGACGGTGGAGGGAGGGGTATGGTAGGGAGACCCAGTAGGGTCACGTGGTCGGGGTTCGTAGGACCTAGGATGTAGCTTGGATCTGACCGTTAAGTAAAGAATATACGATAATATGTACAAAGTTACGGTAAGAGGGTTTAGTAGGGTGGGAGAGGGAGAGAGTGTCTCAGTTTTTCTGACAAGATATGTAGACACAGAGAAAACGACAGAGCGTATGTCCCAATAGTAATGGTAGAAAGATTTAACGTATATGTACACAATCATATGACATAACCACAAAAAGAAAGATCGAATGAAGCGAGACATATTAGCCGAGGTCAAAGTGGTGGAGTAATCTTGACTAAGTTTACATAAGAAAAATTAACGTAGTCTCAGAAAAGTTTACTCAGTCGAGAGGTATAGTCCACCGGTTTCAAAGTCGAAGTTGGATTCAGGGAGGTTACTTGTGGGTCCTGACTAGAAATCCTACCTGACCAACCTAGAGAAGTAATCGAGATCATTAAAAGACTACCTCAGAAATCCCAAAAGATACATCTCCTAGTACAGTAGACGTTTGTCACTCTCAAAATGAAGAAGAAGAGGTTAGACCTAAGGAAAATAAAGAAAAAGAAGAGACTAACGACGCCGATTTTAAAGGTTTTAACACAACTTATCATCACCACTCTCACCCGTGGGAACAAAAGAAGGACTGAAATCCCCTTTATGAAAGTTAAACAGTGGTGACTCCTATTACAAACGACACCCAAATAGTATATACCGAAAATAATATAACTCTATATAAGGAAGATACGGACGAAAGAGCTCCCAAAAATATTATTTACCTACAACTTAAAACAGTTCCGAAAGAGACGTAGATAACTCTATTAGTATACCAAAAATAGAAAGTTAAACAATTACACCATATAGTGTAACTAAACACTTATAACTTCTTAGGAACGTAGGGACCCTATTTTGGGTGAACCAGTAATATATACTAGAAAAATATACAACAACCTAAGACAAACGATCTTAAAACAATTCTAAAAACGTAGATACAAGTAGTCACTAAAATCCGACATCAAAAGAAAAAAACACACCATAGAAACAGACCAAAACCATAAACCCACTACCATCGGAGTTTTTTACTCAAACCGTCAAATGGAAGGAGACGTCAAAAGACCTTCTCAAACTCATCCTATCCACAAATCGAGAAGAGATCTAAAAACCATCTAAAGTCGACACTTCCTTTATGTCTAAAATTTTGAATACTTCTTCAAGTTCCCGGTTTCTAATCAGTCCTGTATAGACTTTGTCTCCTTAGTACAACCCCTCCACAACAAATTGGTCCATGATTCTGAATAATAGTAATTAACCTTATTACAATTTTCATTACTTATTTTATCGTAATTCTCGGGTCTCTATCTGGGTAATTACATACTTTTTCTTATATGTAATCTCAGTAGTAACGTTCAGTGTCCCTTCTCCTCTCTGATATTTTATGGTCGACTAATCTACATACCTTTCTTAATTTGACCTTGTGACAAGGTTTGGTATGTGTTTATATTTAAAGACTAACTGATTTGTCTAGTTAAAAAAAATTAAAATTCCTTTGACATCCCTTTCATAGAAAGACTGTAGTGCTGTTTCTTTTAAAAGGATTCGTTTCATCATTTACATGATTGATATTTTCTTCTCTACCTATGTTAATCTGGTATCATTTGTAAGAGGTTCGGTCCGAAGTTGTTATGCACTTGGCACTTGAGGGACTACAAGTTCGACCAAAATCTTTTCCGTCTCCTTGGTCTCTAATTTAACGGTTGTAGACGACCCAGTACCTTTTTCGTTCTCTCAAGGTCTTTTTGTAGATAAAGACGAAAGAACTGATACGGTTTCGGAAACTGACATATCTAGTGTTATTTGACACCTTTTAAGACTCTCTCTACCCTTATGGTCTGGTGGATCGGACGGAGAACTCTTTAGACATACGTCCAGTCCTTCGTTGTCAATCTTAACCTGTACCTTGTTGTCTGACCAAGGTTTATCCTTTTCCTCATGCAGTTCCGACATAACAGTGGGACGAATAAATTGAATATACGTCTCATGTAGTACTCTTTACGACCTGACCTTCTTTGTGTTCGACCTTAGTTCTAACGACCCTCCTTATAGTTATTTGAGTTTATACGTCTACTGTGGTGAGAATACCGTCTTTCACTTCTCCTTGATTTTTCGGAGAACTACTTTCATTTTCTCCTCTCACTTTTTCAACCGAATTTCGAGTTGTAAGTCTTTTGCTTCTAGTACCGTAGGTCAGGGTAGTGAAGTACCCTTTATCTACCCCTTTGTCACCTTTGTCACAGTCTGAAATAAAAACCCCGAGGTTTTAGTGACGTCTACCACTGACGTCGGTACTTTAATTTTCTGCGAAGGAGGAACCTTCTTTTCACTACTGGTTGGATCTATCGTATAAGTTTTCGTCTCTGTAATGAAACGGTTGATTCCAGGCAGATCAGTTCCGATACCAAAAGGGACACCAGTATATACCTACACTCTCAACCTGACACTTCTTCCGACTCGTGACTTCTTAACTACCAAAACTTGACACCACAACCTCTTCTGAGAACTCTCGGGGAACCTGACGTTCCTCTAGGTTGGTCAGGTAAGACTTCCTCTAGTCGGGACCCTAAAGAAACCTTCCTTACTACGATCTCGACTTCGAGGTCATGAAACCGGTGGAGTACGTTTCTCAACTGAGTAACCTTTTTTGAGACTACGACCTTCCCTAATCCCCGTCCTCCTCTTCCCCTACTGACTCCTACTCTACCGACCTACCGTAGTGCCTGAACTACCTACACTCAGACTCACTTGAGGCCCTCAACCACTACTTGTCCCTCCGGACCACACGACACTAAGTACCCCAGCGTTTCTCAACCTGTACTGACTCACTGACTTGACTTGACTTTGTATTCTGGAAATCGAGTTTTAGTGATTTTTCAATATTTCCGTGTCATACGAATTTCAATGTTGTGTATAGCGGTTGACTTCTTATAATAGATTTTATGTTTTACAGGATTTTATTATAATATTCGATAGTTTAAAAAATTTATGTATCTTTCTTGATGATACCTTTTGTAAGCCATAACGATCACTTCAACTCGATGCAATGTGGGACGTTAGTTCCTTAAGGTGAGTCACAACATGTCAGTACTAAGATGGTTTCAATGTTTTGGAATTCCTTTTTAATCTGTGTGAGTGGGTGAGTAGAAATGAAAACAAACAAACAAATATGTAACCTAATACACTAATATCCCCGACTGATCCGATCAGGTTTTAAGTATTTCGTCCGAAAGGGTTCTAACCTAGACCGGGTCGATCTCTTGACTCCCATTAGTAGACATGAATGTCAGTCGATCAACCTCTACAATTAGTGTAAACGTTTTATGGAAATGTCGTTGTGTCTAATCACAGACTTATTGACCTCTAAAGTCCAATCGGTTTAACTGTGTATTTTGATTCTGTCTCTATACATGAAACAGATTAAAAGGTAACCTAATAACCCAGGAAGGAATAACTACTATCTTACATAAATTTAAGATTCAGGGAACAGGATACAACACACATAATATATATAAAGGGTCGAGTAGTAAAAAGAAAACGAAAATTACAGTATAAGTAAAGGACGTCGTTAATTTTTTAAATATGTTTATTTAATAGTCAAAAATAGATATCGTAGACGTACAACGTATAACTCTGGATCATCAGAATATCAAAGTTTAAAATACGATTTAAGAAACTGAGTAGACTTTCAATAAACTGTATTCCGAACTCCATCACTTATGAACATAAAATTTTACCGAAGGTAAAAAAGGGTTGATTAACTAAGTGACTAAGTAAAGAAATTTAAAAAACAAAATCTAACGACACATTAACTACTTGTTACAACAATCAAAGTCCATATGTCGTCTTACTAAGTCAATACGTATATGTACATAGATAAGAAAAAATTAAAAAAAGGGTAAATATAATAATGTCTTATGACTTGTGTCAAGGGACACAATATGTCACCTAGGAACAACCAAGTCAAGTCAAGTCAGCGAGTCAGTACAGACTGAGACACGCTGGGGTACTTAGCGTCGTGTGGTCCGGAGGGACAGGTAGTGGTTGAGGGTCTCGAATGGGTCTGAGTACAGGTAACTCAACCACTACGGTTGGTCGGTAGAGTAGGAGGGAGAAGGGAGGTCGGTGGGGTACAGCAGGGGAAGAGGAGGAGGGGGTTAGGGAGGGTCGTAGTCCCAGAAAAGGTTACTCAGTTGAGAAGCGTACTCCACCGGTTTCATAACCTCAAAGTCGAAATCGTAGTAAGGAAGGTTTCTTTAGGGTCCCGACTAGAGGAAGTCTTACCTGACCAACCTAGAGGAACGTCAGGTTCCCTCAGAGTTCTCAGAAGAGGTTGTGGTGTCAAGTTTTCGTAGTTAAGAAGTCGCGAGTCGAAAGAAGTGTCAGGTTGAGAGTCTAGGTATGTACTGGTGACCTTTTTGGTATCGGACTGATCTACCTGGAAACAACCGTTTCATTACAGAGGGAACAACCAACGGGTAAAATTTATATCGTCACACACAAATAGTTAGAGTTTGAGGGTTAGATAGAGAGGGGCGTCACTAAGTAAAAACTGGTGTCTACCACTTATGGTAGATGTCATAAAATCTATATACTTATGTTTAAACCCAGATGTAGTTATGGATGACAAGATAATGTAACTATACAAACGTAACTATAAAGTATACTTAAGATGAAATTAATTATTTTAAAATGTAATATCAAATAATAGACTATAACACAGAAATAAAGAGGATAAAGTCTGTAATGAACTGTAAAAAACGTATAAATAAAACGGTATTTTTGACATCTTAGTAAATCTAATTAAAAACTTTTATTTAAAATTTTACATAAATTCTTATAAGGTAAACCATGAAAGAATTCCTACACATCTGTAAAATATGTGTAAATTTAAAAAGGATAGTTTCTTATCTTGTATATAAAGATGAATAGAAGAAATTATTATAAAATTCGAAAGACAAATATGAAGACTGTGTAAAGAACGGTTTAAATAAGAATCACACAATGTAGAAAAGACAACAGTAAGTTTTACCTAAGGAAAAATAATACAAAACGTTGACTCTCAACGAAAAGATATTCTTCCGATAACTAAAACAATATAACTATAATAGGAAGCGATTAAATGACTTAAGAGAATAACAACCAATATCAAAGGACTTACTTACAGAACTTTAAAAGTCAACACTGTAATATAGAGACACGTTATGTTAACGTGAAGACTTTGTTTTTACAAATAAGAAAAAAAGATTAACGTAACTAGTCTTGTGTCAATTACGAACACGATCAAAAGTGCGACAAAAATGAAATCTTGTCGTGACAGTATTTTGAAGGACGTAACTACCTTTACAAGGCATAAAAGATGACAAGTTATAACATCGGTTATCAACGTACGTTGTTAACTCATGAATTTTACACCGATAACTTTGATTCAATACATAGATTAACATAAACTAAAAAAGACTAAATTTATTGGTGTACACCAATCTCATGGGATAACCTGTCACATCAAGATCCCAAAATTGAAATCTGTACCATATACGAAATAAGATTAGATAAGTAATGACAAAAAGTTAGATGACATATAAAAAGAAAGTTTAACAGATCTGATCATAAAAAACAATGATAAGAGAAAATAACTTGATTTACAAATATATAAAAGTAAGAAAAAATAATAATATTCTTCACTGGTGAATAAAATACTATAGAGAACATAAGACTTCACAGTATTAAGAAGTTGATATATAAAATAACATTGAGTCGAAACTATAGTAGAACCTCAACAATTAAGTGACTTTAAACGGAACACCCGTGTATACTAAAAAATACTGAAAACAAAAAAAGAGAGTTAGTGACCATGGACCTTCCACATTATATTAGGTTACTTTTGGATAGATCGACTTTCCTAAACAATTAAACTTGTTACTTCTACTATTTAATAAATCTCCACTCCCCCTTTTTTTCTACTTTTTATGACCTCTACTGTACCACAAAGACTTCAAAACAGGTCCAATCTGTCCTCTTCATTTTTTTTCGGTTTGTACTTTTCTACACTTTCATCTTCTCCTTTTTCTTTTTCATCCTTGACCCATGACATTACCAGTCTTACAAGAGACTCGAGTAGTCACCTTTAGTAAGGACCCTCATATTACTTCTGATTAAAGAATCGACTGAATTTAACGACCAAGATCTAGTCCCGTTTTGTTATTGGGAAGTCTTTTCGGTTCTTAACCTTGAAGATATTGTCAGAACTAGACCAGTTGTAGAATTCGACTTTCTTTACATACAAGGAGTAAAAGTCTACTCATTTGTTTCCGGAAACTTCTCACCGACTGAGTACCGCTAACGAAGGTTTATAATAAAACTACCTACCCACTTACTTTTTACCAAGTCGTTTCCATCTCTCAACCGTAATCCACCTCATAATCCCTGTGTACTAGGAATAAAGGACGGAGGATTTCCGAAACAGAGAGATTATATAGTATAAGTAGACAAAGAGGAACAAATACATTTATGCTGTCTAAAGTTGAAAGTGAAACAACCTATCTATAACAAAGTCATAGACGAAAAGGATTAGAATTGTTACTCTTTTTATTTAAAATCTCTTTTTTTTAGTCATCGTCCAAGTCGTCACCGGACGGCCTCCCCGTCTCCGAGACCCCCGTTGTCAGGACCCACACTGTATTCGGGAGACCCTCCTCCAGCGGTAATTGGGGTGGTATCTCGGTGACTCGTCTGTTTGGTGTTGGACGTCTTGTTATACGGTTTATTTAAGAGTGTGACAATTCTTTCAAGATCCTGTTTGTTGTCTAAAAGGTTAGACCCCTAGACCGTTTCCCTGACTCTTGAGTGTCCCTTGAAATGAAACCTCCGGTCACTCTAAACTAATGTCTTGAATGTGTCCTGTCCCCTTTGTCTTAGAACCTCCTGTGTTTGTTTTGGAACACGGGTGGTCCCGGGTCCTCTTTCCTCGTCACTGGGACGTTCTTGACTAGGTCTGAACGGACACTCACAGGTCCCCAGAGACCGTCTCCGCACCTAAACGCTACGGGACGACGTCCCAACCTTGTGACTCACGTCGTCACGCACGTACCCCGGAAACCTTCCTCCAGTGGTAGTAGAAGTAATGGAGGTGGTGTCAAACCAAAGTCCAGTTTGTTGTCCCTCCCTTGTGTCGGGACGGGTAGTTGTCTTTTAACCTAATTTCTAAATGACTCGTACCGGGGTGGGTAGTTTTTTCTGGGTCCATAGAGGAGTCAGTCAGAGAGGGTAGTCCTTCGAAGGTGTTCGGAGAATAGGAATAGGAAGTCTCCCGTCTGTCTTACTTTTGGTGTTAGTGTTTTTTTGCTTAGTTTGACTAGTGTACCTGGTGTCGGAACAGATTGAGTTACTTTGATACTCGTTACACATCCCGGTGGTTTCTATCTGCCCAGTACCACCTCTTAAGACTTTTTGTACCATTTCCCTTATCGTTTGGTGAAGTCATAAGAAGGGAACTCTTTGGTACTTGTTCATTCCTTTCCGTTTTTCTATCCTGTGACTTTCTACTCGAGGGGTCCCGTCATTCACGGGTCATGCGATGACCTCTTCTACTCTCTTTATTAAGGTCTTTCTTACTTCTCTTCCTCGATTTCCTTTTTGTTGCGGGTCAACAACTACACTGACCATTACCTTCATTTCAGACTACGACATTTCTTCTAATAACGTTTCCTTGGACCTTACAATCCAGGTATGTAGTTCCTTTAACCTTCACCAGTTTGTCCTCTACCGTTCTCACTTGTATCTGTAAAATCCTTAGTCACTTGATTTTACCTGACTTTCCCCGTTTAAATTAAGTCTACTGGTAATATAGATGATGACACCCGTTCTAGGGAATCTTCTTTACCTCTACAATTGTTTTCTGAGGTTTTACGTCATGAACCCACGTTTAAGTTTTCGTTGTCTTACTAGAGACAAGCAAAGGTTCCGTTTGGTAAGTCATAGTGTCATTAGGTTCAGATACGGGGCTGGTCATTGTGATTTCTTCGATTTAACCTGTCAAGATGTTTCTGGATGTTCTGGAAGGTCTTGATTGTGGGGGTTTTCTACAGGAAAAGTAATATCCCCTAACCTTACGTTTTCATCCTTCAGTCTACTATGGACCTTATCGTCCGTTTAAACCGGAACCTCCTGTTTTACTTCGTCAAGGAGTCGTTAGTTACGTTTCTTTATCTCCTTTTGTTATCTTACTCTTTCAAATCCTGAGAGAAGTTCTTTTAATCTTTATGGTTTCTTTGTAAAGTACGTTACTACCCGGGTTATTTCCTGTCTTTACCATACCTGGATTGTCTTCGTCTTCTGTAATTCTTCGTCACCGTTCTTATGTGTCTTCTTCACATGTTTTTTCTAGAAGTGCTGGGTCTATTTGTACTACCACACTAGTGCGTGGATCTCGGTCTGTAGGACTTTACGCTTCAGTTCACCAGGAATCCTTCGTAGTGATGTTTGTTTTGATCACGTCCACTACCCTAAGGTCGTCTCGATAAAGTTTAGGATTTTCTATTACGATACTTTCACGACGTGAGTTATACGGTCGTTTAAACTTTTGGAATCGTCACCGGTATCCTGACCGTTTCCAGTCAAAAGTAAGGTTATGGTTTCTTTCCGTTACGGTTTCTTATAAGTTTGATGGTGTGTTAAAGTGAGTAGAGTGTGAAATCGTTTCATTACGAGTTTTAAGAGGTTCAGTCCGAAGCTATCATACACTTGACACTTGAAGGTCTACAAGTTCGACCTAAACTTTTTCTATCTCCTTGGTCTCTAGTTTAACGGTTGTAGGTGACCTAATACCTTTTTCGTTTTCTCAAGGTCTTTTTGTAGATGACGAAATAACTGATACACCTAAACTGACACTGACACACCTAGTGTCGTTTGACACCTTTTAAGACTTTCTCTATCCTTATGGTCTGGTGGAATGGACGGAGGACTCTTTAGACATACGTACAGTTCCTCGCTTTCAATCTTGACCTGTACCTTGTTGTCTGACCGTAGTCCCGTCATATAACAGTGGGACGAACAAATTGAATATACGTCTCATGTAGTACACTTTACGACATGACCTACTTCGTGTTCGACCTTAGTTCTAACAGTCCTCTTTATAGTTATTGGAGTCTATACGTCTCCTGTAGTGGGAATACCATCTATCACTTCTCCTTGATCTCTCGGAGAACAACTTTCACTTTGTCCTTTCATTTTGACGACCGAATTTTGATTTGTAAGTCTTTTGATTCTAGTACCGCAGACCGGGGTAGTGAAGTACCGTTTATCTACGTCTTTGTCACCTTTGTCACTGTCAGAAAAAAAGAACCCGAGGTTTCAGTGACGTCTACCACTGACGTCGGTACTTTAATTTTCTGAACGAAGAACCTTCTTTTCGAAACTGGTTGGATCTGTCTTATAATTTTTAGTCTCTGTAATGAAACGACTGTTTCCAGGTGAACAGTTTCGATACCAAAAAGGTCACCAGTACATACCTACACTCTCAACCTGATATTTCATTCGACTTGTGGTTTCCTAACTACGAAAACTTGACACCACAATCTCTTCTCAGAGATCTCGGAGAACCTGACGTTCCTCTAGGTTGTTCAGGTAGGATTTCCTTTAGTCGGGACTTATAAGTAACCTTTCTGACTACGACTTCGACTTCGAGGTTATGAAACCGGTCGACTACACTTCTTGACTGTGTAAACTTTTGTGGGACTACCACCCTTTCTAATTTCCGTCCTCCTCTGTCCTATTGTCTCCTACTCTACCGACCTACCGAAGAGACTGAGCTACTCGTACTCAAACTCATTCGAGACCCTCAACCATTACCTGTCCCTTTGACCACACGACGTCAGGTACAACAACGTTTGTCAGCCTGTGTTGACTCGATGACTTGACTCGACTCACTGACACGAGACACAAATCCTCTGTACAGATTTTCTCTACCTGACCTTATTCGTATTCTACCCTTGTAGGTCTGTCATATTTATTAGAGTCACCTAATAATAGTGATGTGAAGTCGTTGTGTATCTCTCTAGTCTCAACTTCTAGTGAGTCTTATTAACATACATCGCACTCTGTCTAACCCGAAGAACCCACAGAGCCACCATTTTTCTTGGACGGAAGGTTACGTTCTCTACGTCCTCTATGTCCAAGCTAAGGACCCATCCCTTCTAGGGGGTCTCATCCTTTATCGTTGGGTAAGGTCATAAGCACGGACCTCTTAGGGTTCCTGTGTCCTCGGACCACTCGAAGTCGAGTATCCCATCATTTCTCAGTCTGTACTGATTAGCTGATTCGTGTGTTTGCGTTCTATCCAAATATAAAAGTCATGGTCGGAGTAATCAATCCACCACCGAAAGATCATGACACTCCTCTAGTTCGTGTCCTAGTCGTCCTTGCACATGGACTAACTAGTTGTCACGGATAATAGTCCCGGTGTCTCCCTTTACGTCTTAATACTTGTATGTTTACAAGTTGGGACTACAATTTTAACGAAAGTATAGTAAGTCACTTAATAGAAACGACCGTCTGTCATCTGTTAAACATACATAAATATCTTAATTGAAAACAATTTTATTCGTAAAATAAAGATTGTCCCTGAATTATCGATAAACTACTCATTGTATACACCATTAGTTTCTAAACTTTTCACACGACTATCCTTCTAGATAATCTTTTCTATTCTCTTATAATAAGGCCTTATCTTAACGTATCGAGACAACGGACCTTTATTTCTCCCTTTTCTTTCTCTGAAAAACCATGGTTCCTTTCTACTAACTGTAACGGAGCGTACGGCCACCAACTACTTTTTTTTTTACAGTAAATTAACGTTATAAAATCTCTACAGGTTAATTCAGATGTGAAACTTTCAAACCTCGACTTCAGTTAATTTTTCATGTTCTCTCGATCCAATTTGAACACCAATTACACCAACGTGGTAAGTTATTGTACACCCTGTGTAAGAACCTACCTTCTTTGGTGGTAGGTTCAAATCTTAATAAGCCTTGGACACCGAAAACTCTAGACTTGGGTTGGACTTGAAAAACTACGACAATAAAAGAAAAACAAAAGAAAGGACCGTTCTCTTATGCACTCACACATAGGAACACACACACACACACACACACACACACACACACATGAGTAAGACTTCAAATATTTTTAAAAAGTATTTCGGTTAACCTTTTATGTAGAGATTTATGTTAAAATACTCAATTGATATTTATTTATGATTCTCTTAGTTTAAAGGTAATTTTATATACTTTAGATTTTTAACTTCACTTTTTATGAATTCTTTTGTATCGAATCTAAAATGGGATTGGTCTTATAAACACCTTTTTTTTTTTTCAACGATTTTCTATAATCTACTAGAGTTCAACAGATCGAGTTATGGAATCCAATATAACAAAGGGTTATAAGTGCAAGGGATCCTAGGGGTTCGTTATCTTCCATTTTGATAATGAGGAACCCCTTCTCTTAAAGTCTGGAGACTAAAACCAGAGGACGAGTAAGTAGTTTGACGTGACCTTGGACAGGAACCAACCTATTATATATCCCGGTGGTACGTTCAAGATTCTCGGTGGACCCTCTTTACTAATTTTAGTACACCGAATCGAGAAGTTTTGTATATCTTTTTAACTATACGGACAGGGACACCCTCCTTTTCTTTAAATGTTCTTATTACTGGAATTACCTCGGAACCCACAACGAACTGAAGGTCACACACAAGACATCACATCGGTTTGAAAGATTAGACTTCCTCACACCACAACCGGTCGTCCTCTCATTTTATTTACATACCGTTTGCTCTGTAATAAATGTACACCAAATCACTCTTATAGTAAGAAAATTTGTCATTCAGTAAAATGACAAACAGCTAAGACAATGAAATCAAATCAAAAAAAAAAAAAAAATTTCCACGGTAAAGTTAAATTCCATCTCACCTCTCTCGCATCCAAAAACTCTCCCCATCTAGACTAAGCCAGTAAGTGATCGAATCGCTCAACTCCGTTCTTTACTTGGGTCGTATAATATACTTGTTTATGAACAGTTTCCTCCATTACTTACTTACTTACTTACTTTCGTTAATTGGCGAAAATCGGAGTTACTTTATCTGGGTAGAGCCAGAAAACAAATTAGGAATGTATCACCTTGGTCTAGTCATCCGTAAAATTATACTTCCTGTCTTATCTTGGAGAAAAGGGATGATCTCCTATAAACTGTTTTGACATTGTTCAGTCTCTTGTTTAGACCGGAATGACATTTTCTTTGTCTTTAATTCTCTAGTGTAAATCTTACAAGAAAACGGTCACAACCTCACACGTTCACCAGTTGGGACGACAAACCACGATGACAATCCGACGATACTCGGAGACTTTATACATTACTTACAATCACAAACATCAGATTGAAAACCTACAGGTATCGGTAATATATTCCTTGTTATAAGATCTTAGATGTCAAAATTCGAATCACTTCTTTCTTACAAAAAATGAGAGAAGTCCAGCGTGGAGCCAGTCAAAGACCTGTAACGACTAACGAGGTCGTAGGTACATAGGTAAGGTTTTGGATACCTCCACGAGGATGTCTGAATCTCCTCCGGACTATCGTGTCTCGTAGGGTCTTCGGTAATGCGTCCAACACAATCAACATATGGTTGAACGTACGAACTCTCCACGTATAGACTGTCCACACAAGAGATGAGACTCTGGAACCCAGGATTGATTACTTGTTGTCACTGTGAAACACAAATTATATTCAGATATTTCATTCATAGAAATAATACGTCGAGAAAAATCGGAAATGTCGGAACACAAAGGAAAAACAGAAGAAGAATGAAGATTAATGAAAAATAATACGTTCTGAATAACACAGGGATAAGTTTTGAGAGTGACCAAGTACCGAACTTAATGTTCTCGGAAAATAGACTGAACGGACAGAGAAGAGTTGATAGAATAGTTAGGCTCGGACGACGTTAGTGTTAATACTATCAAAGACATTCAAAAATTTCATAAAAGGACATCAGATGATAACTCCTCTCCGATGTCATTTTAAAACCCTAGATTAATCCACTAGAGGTTCTCGAACCTTGACTTAAAAAATTTTTAAACAGACTTAATTTGATATTTTACTTGTCTTACATCTTTTTCATACAGTCCACTTCATTTTCAGAACCCATTGGATAGACTTATTCTATTATATGGATTCTTTTCCCACTGGTAAAGTCTTTCTTCTTAAACAGTGAGGGCCTGTGTTTCCTTTCTCCAGAGTATACATATACGACCGTTATGGATAGGTTTCTATTAGGTTCCTTTACTTTTAACTGATAAGTTAGACCTTATAAAGCTAAAGATTAATGTCTCTATAAAACCCCTAAGTCTACTTACACACACACACACACACACACACACACACACACACACAATCAGACTGAGAAACGATGGAGTACCTGACATTGTGTGGTCCTAGGAGACAGATACCTTAAGAGGTCCGTTCTTATGACCTCATCCAACAGTAAGGGAAGAGGTCCCTCAGAAGGGTTCGGTTCCTATCTTAAGCCCAGAGAACGTAACGTCCACCTAAAAAATGACTGACTCGGTGTTCCCTCGGAGATGTAGTCTATTTACATCCGTTCACATTGACTACCTAAAATCTGGTGTGACAGTTATGACATGAGTAACACTCTACTCGTATAGTTGGATCGAATTAGGTTCCGGTGATTTATTATCTAAACAAATTAAGAAGAACAAATATAGGTACGAGTGGTACCTATATTTCACAGATTATCTTTACACGTCCCTCTAGTGTGACTGTCATTTGTAAAGAACAGGGACATTATTTCCAACGTGGACCCTTAAGTTATTTTAATATAGACTAATAATAAATCAAAATACAAAGTCAATGAAAACGAACTGATGGAGGGATTAGTCAAGTCAAGTCAAGTCAGCGAGTCAGTACAGGTTGAGAAACACTGGGGTTCTTAGCGTCGTGTGGTCCGGAGGGACAGGTAGTGGTTGAGGGCCTCAAGTGAGTCTGAGTGCAGGTAACTCAGTCACTACGGTAAGTCGGTAGAGTAGGAGACGGCAGGGGAAGAGGAGGACGGGGGGGGAAGAGGAGGACGGGGGTTAGGGAGGGTCGTGGTCGCAGAAAAGGTTACTCAGAAGCGTACTTCACCGGTTTCATGACCTCAAAGTCGAAGTCGTAGTAAGGGAGGTTTCTTTAGGGTCCCGACTAGAGGAAGTCTTACCTGACCAACCTAGAGGAACGTCAGGTTCCCTGAGAGTTCTCAGAAGAGGTTGTGGTGTCAAGTTTTCGTAGTTAAGAAGTCACGAGTCGAAAGAAGTGTCAGGTTGAGAGTGTAGGTATGTACTGGTGACCTTTTTGGTATCGGAACTGATCTACCTGGACACAACCGTTTCATTACAGAGACGAAAATTTATACACTAGATACAACCAGTATTGAAAAGAAGGTTCCTCGTTTACAGAAAATTAAAGTACCGACGTCAGTGGTAGACGTCACTAAAACCTCGGGGGTTTTATTTCAGACTGTGACAAAGGTGACAAAGGGGTAGATAAACGGTACTTCACTAACCTGGTCTACGGTACTAGAAGTAAAAGACTTACAACTCGAAATCCGGTTGAAAAAGTGAGAGGAGAAAGTGAAAGTAGTTATCCGAAAAATCAAGGAGAAGTGAAAGACGGTATTCCCATCACAGTAGACGTATAGACTCCAATAACTATAAAGAGGGTCGTTAGAACTAAGGTCGAACACGAAGAAGGTCGGTTCGCAAAGAGTACTACATGAGACGTATCTTCAATTTATTCGTCCCACTGTTACATGTCGGAACTACATGACGAAAAGGATAGACCTTGGTCAGCAACAAGGTACACGTCAAAATTGACAACGAAGGACTGGACGTATGTCTAAAGAGTTCTCCGTCCAATCCACCAGACCATACGGGTAGAGAAAGTCTTAAAAGGTGTCAAATAACACTAGGTGTGTCAGTTTCCGAAACCGTATCAGTTATTTCGTCTTTATCTGCAAAAAGACTTTGAGAGAACAAAAAACTACTAGGTTGCCTTGTCACCTTTGTCACAGTCTAAAATAAAAAGACCCGAGGTTTTAGTGACGTCTACTACTAACGTCGGTACTTTAATTTTCTGCGAACAAGGAACTTTCCATTCAATACTGGTTGGATCTGTCGTATAATTTTTCGTCTCTGTAATGAAACGGTCACTTCCAAACAGATCAGTTCTGATACCAAAAGGGTCCCCAGTACATACCTACACTCTCAACCTGATATTTTTTCGACTCGTGACTTCTTAACTACGAAAACTTGACACCACAACCTTTTCTGAGAACTCTCAGGGAACTTGACGTTCCTCTAGGTTGGTCAGGTAGGATTTCCTCTAGTCAGGACTGATAAGTAACCTTCCTGACTACAACTTCGACTTTGAGGTTATGAAATCGGTGGACTACACTTCTCGACAGAGTAAAGTTTTCTGGGACTACTACCCTTTCTAACTCCCGTCCTTCTCTTCCCCTGCTGTCTCCTATTCTACCAACCCACCGTAGTGACTGAGTTACCTGTAGCCAAACCCACCCGAGACCCTCAACCACTACCTGTCCCTCCGGACCGCACGACGTAAAGTACCTCAGTGTTTCTCAACCTGTGCTGACTTGACTTGACTTGACTTACTTACAACCGTCAAACTAGAGACGAAGAAGACGGAAAAGACAGAAAGTAAATCCAAGTTTAAAGTCAGACCTTATGGTCTGGAGGAATGGACAGAGGACTCTTTGGACATACACATAGTTCTTAGTTGTTAATCTTGGAATATACCTTTATGACTGACCCAGTTTTAACCCTTTCCTAATACTGTTCCGATATATAACAGTGGGACAAAAAATTGAATATACGCCTGATGTAGTCCACTTTACGGTCCGACCTCCTCAGTGTTCGACCTTAGTTATAACGGTCTTTTTTATAGTTGTTGGAGTCTATACGTCTATAGTAGGATTACCATCTTTCGTTTTGATTTCTTTGATTTTTCGGAGAACTACTCCCACTTTGTCCTCTCATTTTTTCGACCAAATTTTGAGTTGTAAGTTTTTGATTCTAGTATTGTAGACCAGAGCAGTGAAGTACTCTTTATCCTCTTTTTCATCTTCGTCACTGTCTAAAAGAAAAGAACCCGAGGTTTTAGTGACGTCTATCACTGACGTCAGTACTTTAATCTTCTACGAACGAAGAACTTTCCTTTCGATACTGTTTGGATCTCTTGTATAATTTTTCGTTTCTGTCATGAAACGGTTGTTTCTAGGTGTACCAGTTTCAATGTCAAAAAGGTTATCAGTATATGTCTATACTCTCAACCTAGTATTTTTTCCTACTCAGGAATACTTAACTACGAAAGTTTGACGTCTCCACCTCTTCTGAGAACTCAGGGAACCTATCGTCCCTCTAGTTTGGTCAGATAGGATTTCCTTTAGTTGAGACGTATAAGTGACCTTCCTGACTACGATTTCGACTTCGAGATTATGAAACTGGTGGACTACACTTCTCGCTTGAGTGACTTTTTCTCGGACTACGATCCTTTCTAACTTCCGTGCTCCTCTTCCGTCGTCTCCTACTCTACCGACCTACTGTAGTGCTTGAGTTACCCGTATTTGAATTCGTTTGAAACCCTCTATCATCTCCTGTTCCTTTGGACTGTACGACGTCGGGTACTCCAGTGTTTCCCAGTCTTTGTTGAATCGTTGACTTGTTGTTGCAGTCGTCGGTACCATCTGTGTGTACAGATAAGAAAACACCGACTTCACTCAGTGACCCAGTTCAAGTAGTACGGACTGAAAGAGAGTTCCCCTTAGAAAAGGTCCCTAGAATGAGACCTAGAACATAAACCAGAAACTCTTTCGGTGGGGTAGTTATGATGGGTGATCATACAGACTTGATATTGTTGCGTCCTCCATACGTTGATATAATGGTAGTCCGAACAAAGTATCGAACTGTCCATATAGACTTCGGATCGTCAACAATCATCTACATGTGCATATTGAGTTCGACTTAGGAATGAGAGTAAGAAATCCTTCAAGACCTATATTTTTATCATGGGTTTGTAGGTCGGATGTCAGGTAAAGTCAATAAAAACTTGTTTAATGAATTAGAGAGGTCTGGAGTCAAATAAATATATATTTTACCTCTAACATTACCTTGAATGAAGAACATATTTAATTTACCCAATCATATTAATACTCATGTATTATCACGGTATTTACTATTTATATGTACAGTCTATAGTACTAACAGTAATAATTAAGACAGTGTGATGAAGAGCGTTTATCTGTGTACATCGATACAAATGAACAGAATTATAATAGAGCAATCACATAATACGGTAAAAAAATTTACTGTGTGTATTACAAAATTTTCTCATTGACGAGAGTAATTAATACAACATAATGAGGTAAGGGAAATTTGAAATGAGACTCCTAAGAGGTCTGATGTTGTTTGTCTTCTTTAGAACCTTATGTCGTGTATGTATTGAGTTCGTTAATTAATATTATTACAGGATGTAATGGTCTACGTATTTTAACCGTTTTAGTAATGTAGTCTACTTCCCTACACGTGTGATTGTCTTACTTTTTAAAAGAAGTATGATGTCTAATAGGAGAGGAGGAACGGAAAAATAGGTCGCTCACCGTCCCTTCAAGTTTACTGACGAGTGTAACGTCGAAATCAAGTTCAGTGCCGAGTCGGAGTGTTTCCGTGTTGACTGTTAAGGTCTACAAGTAATCAGTGCCGTGGCACCTCTGTCTGGGGTGACTAGTCAAACATTCGACACCCGTCTAGTACTTTAACAGAACGGTGGTATGGTTATTTGTTTCATATACACGATAATCAAATCTCGACTTCTATCTTACTTTTATAAGTGAAGTTTTTAGCTTGTTCTGTGTACGTTCTTTGTTATATATATATATAAAAAATTCTTTTATGTTTGAGACGTCTGTATTTGTTTCCATCCACCATTACATCTGCTCTCGGACTAAAAACACCACTACAATGGAAGAAACTAATAACGTACCCCGTCTGGGTGCGACCGACTTTAATACAGATCACTAAATGTCGTTGCCTAACCTGATCGGTCTCCGAACCTTGGAACACCTAAACACCGAGAAGTCTTCACGAAGACATAACCTTACACAAACACAAACGGAAATAAACAAAAATTATTTTTTTTGAACTTCTTTTTCAAAGACGGAACCATCTAAAAGAAACCTTAGGGTCTTTCCCGAGAACTCCCGAGACACCGAGAAAACACTACTATTTGGTTTCGAAACTCGAACAGGGTCAACCTTAAGGTCTGTGATTTCTTCGGTTGAAATTAATAATAATAACAACAGATGTCTTGACTCGGAGAAAAACTAATAAGTCCAAATATGATTATCAGAAGATTTGTATAATCAAAAAAAATTAAAGTCGATTCGACTTTTTGATGTTTTGATTCGTCCCCTTTGAAACGTTATCTCAAAGTTTCTACGGTTCAAAGAAACAGACGTACCACCCATGGACACCACACCGTACAAAAAAAAAAAAAAAAGGGTCTCCCTTTACAATTATTTTAGTCCCGGACGTCGCTTCTTGTTCAAAGTGTTTGAACATCTTCTCTAATAATAGACCCTCTTCTACCGTCGACTCTATTCGTCTCAGAAACACTTTTTTCTTTAAATAACGTTATAGACTGAAAGGTTGACTCTGTAATTACTTATACTTCGACTAGTAACTTAGAATCGCAATGTATTTCTTTGAATTTCTAAAGGTTTAGGTCAGAATTAGAAGACGTTCTTTATTCACATGGTACTAAATTTATCTAATAAGTCAAAGATGGAATTCGTATAAAGGATCATCTCTTAAACAATGGTATGTTGTATTGGGAAAAGTTAACTTTTGACTGTCCTTCAAGTCGGAGTATGTCCCAGTTTTAATAAAGTAAAATTGAAACGGGGCAATTAGTACGAAGACAGGAGACTTCAATGAGAAAGAACGTACATAATGGACAATAAATAACTTCTGTCAATATTAAGGTAGGACAAGGACTTTCGGATAAGAGTAACTCAGAATCGAGGACGTCGGTAAGGAAAAGAATTCAATTTAGTTCACTTCAATTGTAATGAATTATGACTGAGACTCGGTATGTGACACCATCCTAGAATCTGATGCTTCAAACTGACAGACACAAGAATTCTTCTAATGTTACCGTGTCCTCCTATATATTCAATAAAAACGTTAGGTAAGAGTGTCTACGATCTTCTTTGTCCGTACCTGACCTACCACCGGTCCCTCACTAATCTAGACGACTCCCTTCGACCCTTTAAGAACAAATTTGTTGTCGTAAAAGGTTTATTTTTTAATCCCTTTCTGTAAGGTCCACTAAGTTTTATGACACATTTCCTATCGATACACTCGTGTATATAATATTTTTAAAAATGTAGTTCGAACTTACTTGGGTGTATAAAATAATTGTATTTTAGTTCGATCCCCGAGAAAAGGTTAGAAGGTCGGATAGAACTTAAAGGTAGAGGAGAGTTTTTACAAATAAGACGGAAAAGAACAAATTCTTATTAAGATGAAGTATCTCGTCCGTCTCACTTTATCCTCAACTCTTAACAAAAAAAAAAAGTGTTAAAGAATTTGGGGTGTAGAAGGATAGAGTTGTTTTACCAGATAGGGAAAGAAACGAAGAAGAAGACAAAAAAAAAAAAATTAACCTCCTATTAACGAAATGTTGTAACACAACTAAAGACGGTACACTGTTACGTTTAGTAATATATATAGGGGAGAGAGAACTCGGAAGGAGGGGAGAGGGTAGGGTGAGAAGATCTAGTAACGTCTCATAGTCCGACCCGCGGGAAACAATGTATAGTCGAAGGGTGGTCGATAGATAAAATGTGTACTGTCCCATAGATACAGTTACGATGAAAGAGTCAAGTAAGATGGAAGAGGAAGAATTACGGACTCGGGGTTGTCGAGATTTGACGAAGGCAAGAAGGCTAAAAGTCAAGTAAGGTCCGAAACAAGAATTTCGAATGAGAAAAGAATGAGAAGACGAATAGACACCAATGAATGAGAAGGACACAAAGATTCCAAATATGTACATTTTATAAGGAACTCTTTCATTAGTCACGAAAATTTCAATCACTATTATCAATTACTACAATGATAATAGTTGGTGACAAGGTCCTCTACATCTATGTAATAAACTAAGTTGGAAATATTGTTGGAACGTTTCACTAGCCAGAATAATAAATGTCTACTTCTGGAGTCTCGCCTGACCGTTAAACCGGTGTTTGAAACTGAGGTCACGACCAAAAGAATAAGTTGTGTAACATCACTAGTAAGACATTGAAATCTAGTAAAGGGAAAAATGGTGGCACCCGGTAACCATTAAAATTCACTCTTTTAAGGTGAAAGTGAAATGAACCAGACAAAAGAAAAGGAGGACAAGACCTCAGATATTGGTACATTTGTTTAGGGTACACACCAAAACCGGTTTATGATTAACTTGTGGAGGACTTACGTCTACGAAACTCCGTGGATCTACGTGGATCATTTATTCTTTAAAAGATTCTTTGATTTAAAAACCGTATTACCGACGACAGTTTATTGAATAAAGAAACTTAATTAATAAGGATATTTAAAACGAATATAATTTTCTAAATGGCAGTTTAGTTCTTACTATTTTAGTCATGGTTTTAAATTTGAATTTTAATATTTCAATATTTTTATGAGTACTTTGTAGAAGGAATTGAAATCTTTAGGTTATAAAATACACGAAAAACGGCTAGAGAATTGAAAGGTGTGAGTGTCAGGGAGTAAAACGGGTCCTTACGGAAACCCTACCGGTGTCTAGAATGGTACAGAAATCGGAAATTTATAGAACCGGTAATGAAAACTGGATTTTTATTGGTCACGAACCCCCAGTAGTATTTTTAAACAACCGTCTATGATTTTTGTGTTTACCCTTTAAGACAACGTAATCAAAAAAAATATTCTACACTCTTTATGCTAAATAGTTTCATTTCCTGTGTGAATCCTCTGAAGACACCTATTTTTCCTACCGTTGAATAACCTTCCGTAGTCCCCTTTAACTCGACCTTCTTCTTGTTTGTCTTCGTTTCAACCTCCGAAACAATTTCTTTTCATGTGAACAATAATCAGACGTACTATATTTAGAAAAACTTCTCTTTATTCGAGTGTTTCGTCTGTCACAGACAGAGAACACGGACTTTTGTAATCTTTCTTTTACCCTTGTATTTGTAAAATAGTTTATGGTCATTTACTTCGTTCAATATAGAAGGATTTTCCGTTTTACCTTCGTTATCCCTACCACTATTAAGACTTCCCTTTACGTCCGACATAATCTTCGTCACATAATTAAAAATTTACTAGAGGATGTATTGACAAAAAGAATACATTTTATTCATCAACTCTCACAAAGACTAGAACAAGTATTAAGACACTAAAGAAAAGTACACTTTTCCGGACAGTTAGTACATCTTTCGTCTTATCACAGGAAACGGTTAGGGTCTCCTCCTCTTTCTTTATTAAGGGAACTTCTTTCTTCTCCCCTCTTTTTCCACACTTCTCACAACTTCATTTCCTTACGACAAAACCGTAGAGTAGGTACAGTCACCGTCGTCCACCTTTTCTGTTGGTTTATTTCCCGTTCCTTCAGTCCTCTCGTCCGCGTTTCTCCCTTTGTTTAGGTAGACGGGACACGAAGTAATTAGTTCAGTGTTTATGAACGACGACTCTTTACGATTAGAAGAGTGATGGGTTCCATCGGAGGGAGTGTTCTTACAAAAGTTCCAGACCATATAGATTACTGACTCGGTAAATTATTTAATGAATGAATGCAATGATATTTTCGGTCAGGTCGTCGACACTGAATGTACATTTCGTGATTTAGGAATATGGACTGAAAGATTTCCAAGGAGATTTAGTATAAATCACTGTCCCACTCCATGTGTCCTTAGTCCTAAATCACCGTCCCGTATGAAGTACGACAAAGCCCATCCAGTCCTCCAGATTGAACCTAAAGAAGGGTCATTGGACTAGATCCACTTAGTCGTCCAATATTTACTTTCAGTCAAAGATTCTGAGGGTTAAAAGAAATTGATAGTCTTTGAAATATCGTTGTACCACTCTTTGTCCTCTTCTGGTTCTCTATTATTTAAGGTAGCTGTTACGTTAAAGACGAAGGATTCTGTTACACTTTAATGACGACAAAACATATCCGATTTGTAATCATAGTCAAGGACTCCAAAAATAAAGATAACAATCGGTCCTTTTTATGAGGTTTACTGACTCTTCACAAAGTCTCAAGTATAGCGGAAAAGACACACACGCACACGCACACACACAATCAGTGAGTCAACACAGACTGAGAAGTTCTGGGGTATTTGACATCGGGAGGTCCGAGGAGACAGGTTTCCCCGAAAGGTCCGTTCTTATGTTCTTACCCAACGGTAAAAGAGGAGGTCTCCTAGAAGGATTGGGTCCCTAGCTTGGGTCTAGTGGGTGTAACTTCCGTCTAAGAAAAGGTAGACTAGGTGGCTCCTTCGGAAACGGAAAAAGTGATCCAGTGTTTTCTATTGTAAGTCATCACTCAAGGAGTTCCCGTCAAAGATTCTGAAAGTATATAAAAATAGTGAGTTTTATACTTTTATGAAGGGATTGTACAATTTAGTATCCTTTCTCTTTCTTCCCCTCCAGTTTCCTTTTGTCTTATCTGTAGTGTAAATTTCGTGACTTTAAGTGACGGAACAAAGTAGGAGTGCTGTTGAGTACCTACTTCATTCTTTGAAATCGAGTCCCAGTATTATTGATACTATTTTAATCATAAACTAGGATCGAAACAGACCAACCTTTCGGACTCGAGTAAAGAGACCTCCCTTCTAGAGACTCATATTCGTTTGGAAGGTCACCGGGACTTTGACCGAATGACTATCGACATAAGAACAGGATATGTACCGCACCGAGACGTGGTTAGACACCTCATAACCAGGAAGAGATAATAAAGGTTACTTTCCTGAAGACCCAACCGTTTCGTACCATTTAGATTCTTGAATGTAAATATTTTAGAGTCTCTTCAGGCTATCAGAGTGTCCGTGGTACTCATTGTACAAGGGGAGTAACATTTTTCCCCGGTATCGTGAAACGATAATAACTTGGGGTACTTGTGTAATTCTGATAAGTCAATGAAACGCCCATTCACATCCTTTTAGTGTACTTCATACTTTTTGGTAGAGTTACAAGAGTAACATAGTCTTACTATTATTATTATTATTATTGGTATCACTGTGTATCCATACGTTATTTCTAACCGTTCGATGGTATACGTTTCGCATTTTCGTTGTGTATCGTGTCTTATTGGTAAACCAGTTACGATTGAAAATACTTACAATAAAAGTATTGACACTAAAACTATTAATCCAAAGACAAGAGAATCTACTCAAGTGATCGAGGTCTTAGGATTTCATTTAATAAACGAAGAGAAAAGAAGGGAAGGTCACAGTCAAAGTAACGAAACAGAACACAAGGTCCTCTCACTGACTCGGTAATGATTCCTTTTATTGTACTTATTCTATGTCAACTATACTTTGATGAATGTGAACGTTTGAGTCAGGAGTCATTAACGCACAAATATTTATCCAGTTTAAAGTCGGGGTGTACATGGTTTTATTATTAATTTTAAGTCAAAGATGTATAACTGAGGGGTTTTATTGATTTGTATCCTCTGGCCCTGATATCGATTTATTGTTTCGAGACGGAAATAACGAATGGAAAAAGACTGCCAGAATGACGTAAAATCCTTACAGGTGGGAACTAGATCGATCAGGTGACGAGACTTTACAGACTAAAATAAAATATAAACAGTACATGACCCCACTCCTGTCCATCCATTTCCAATCCGCCACATCATAGGTCTCCGATCTTTAACTTTGGGGGACAAAGAGTGTCGGGTCCACACCACGTCTGTCGGGACCGGAGGTGTAAAGGAGTGGCACGGGATTTTTACTGGAATTGGGACTGTATCTTTCTCTTCGTTGTACTGACACTTTCCGAGAACAGCCGACAGATACAGTCTGCCTTATGGTCCCGACATAGCGTAACGAGAGGGGACACATCATTGTGAGGGTCAAAGAGGTTCAACTCGACCTGAGACACTTCGGTACCCTTCCAGTTTCAATTAGGAGTCACGGGGAGTCTGAGGAAAATACTCAGACACGGTACTTCGTCACCCTTTCGCTGGGTCAAGTTAGGAGAGGGAAGATAAGGTAGAACTTTGGATAACTTTTGTTGAAAGAAGATTCTATAAAGTGGGTTTATGTAAGACAGAAAATATAGAGAACGTGATAAAAGTAATGTATTATTTATTTGTTTATGTATATTTTATACATATGTATATGTATATAAACATGTATGTGTTTTACGACTTCAATTGCGTCATACAGACAATAGGGTTGTTTGACAAAGGGAACGTGACGAATTAGTAAAAAGTATATAGGGTACAGAAATGGTCAATGTTTGGACTGTCACTACTCTTTTCATAGAAACCCGAAGAAATTTCTCATGAACAGGAATAAAAAAAAAGGAAATTCTGTCTACAAGTACGAATATACTATACATCCAAAATATTCCAAGTCCATCTTTTTACGAAAAAAAAAAAAAAAGAAAAGACATAAAGAGTCCTACCTTACTATCTTTTACTAGTTTGGTCCCTTACCTTCTCAAATTCCTTTGCCTTAAAAGAAGTGGTTTTAGATAACTTTGTTGTACCTGTCCAAAATAAGAAAATTTTTACTACTCATTTCAAATCGAAATATTTCATAAAGAACGTTGGTAAATTAATTTAAGTTCAGAAGACGTTATATTAAGTTCAGAATACACCACATCGGAGAAGAAACGTTCTTACTTCTCAAAATTCCTTTCTCAGCAAAGAGTTTACGAGTGAACAAAAGAAAAGCATTCAAATTGGAATGAAATCTTTTAATGGACACTGGGAAAGAAGTAAAAAATTCCAGAGACTTATGACTTTTATCCTTTACTTCCTTGTTCTGGAGTCTATCTAAAGTATTCGAACCACCTTCTAGGTATAGTTGAGTACCTTCACACTACAGAATAGTCTCCATTTCACCAAAGGGTAGTTATTACAAACGAGTATATATGAAAGAGTCTTTCTACTGATTCTTCTTTTGGTTGAAGGTAACGTCTAGACGAGAATGTTGTAACGAGACAACTCGTAAGTATATAACTTTCCTTTATAAATACTTAAGTAAGAATGCTGGATTCTCCCTAAATACATTTGACTACTGATTACTGTTCAAAGTCCCGCCACACTGAATGCAAGTTTTCTCCTGTAAAGGTGAATTAGAGTTTTAGACTCGGATCAGAGTTACTTACCATCTAGTGACTGGAATCGTACCAAGTGCAACCTGAAGAACCATGTCGTCTTATCCGGGTCGTGACCGTTACGACAAAATCCCCGACTAGAACTTCCATCGGTACTGACTTAATGGTACCTGTAGCTCTCCTGTTCGTCGAAAAGTGACAAAAGTGAAGAAAGGAATGTACTAAAGGACCCTTTACATAAAAATGAACATTATTCCAAAACTTTTAAAATGGTTCTACAGTCGTATTTGGTAAAGAAAGATTTATTTACGGAGGTTATAGCCTACACATGTATGTCCGGTCACACTCGGTTGGTGCGATAATCCTTTGATTATTTATACAGAGGAAACAAAAGATAATTTGTTCTTTTTCGTTCTGTTATAACAAGCACGGTCTAGTCGAAAACTGACCATACACAAATAGGAAATGTATTGTTCACATAAAATATTCTTTTTTGTGTTCCCTTTATAAAAATAAATAAAATAATCAACATGTTTTCGGTATAACCGTTGACTTCTTGATTATTTGACTTTGACAGAGTACACCAAGAATAATACCTTAGTTTATAATTACATTTTCCGTTCGTGTGTGGTTAGTATTGGGGTAGACCGACTTTCTTGTCCTTTTGCACCGAGGTAAAAGTAATCGCTTCTCTCCGTATATAAAGTACTACACAAGTTCTGACCGAGATTTCCGTGAGAGTCTCGTGACGTCGTAAAACATGGTGAGTCCCCATGGTATAGAGGACTATGTCCAATTAAATTAACTGTACCAAACCTCCCTCTCCCATCGAGAGTCCAGAACAGCGTCGTATTTGTGTCGTCGTTATCTCTGATGTCGTCGAAGAGAACTCTAAGACCCTTTGTTTCGTTCGACTTGGCAATGTACTGTATATGTTGAGAACGTTATATGGGAACCAAATAAACGTCGTTCATTCAACTGTACGTACGTTGGTGGTTTTAAAGTAAGGTCTTACAAATCAGAAAAGTTATTGGTCTGTTTTAACAAGTTCGTGACCTTAGTTTCTGGTGTACGTATTTAGAAAAAACTGAAGAAAGTCACGACAAAAGTCAAATAGAGGTTCCTTTAAATTCCCATCGATAATAGTTACTCCCGAAGAGTCCACCGCGATCACCATTTTTTTGTTGTTGTTTTTGTTGGACCGAATGTTTACAACCTTTGCAATTCTACCCTGGTCCAAACTAGGGACCCAGACCTTCTAGGGGACCTCCTTCTGCACCGTCGGGTGAGGTCATTAAAACGGACCTCTTGGGGTACTTGTCTCCTTGGGCCACCCGGTACCAGGTATCCGAAAGTTTCTCGACCTGTTCTGACTTCGGTGAGTCACCCGTGTACGTACGTAATAGTCACCTTCCATCCGTAAGTAAACCTCCCTCGGTACAGTCGTTCTGTAACGTGATTAGTTAACAGGGACTTTGTTGTACCACACCAGTGAACCCGGAGATCATTCACCACTGTGTAAGGAATAACCCTTTTCTTTTATCCGAGACTAGTAGGTTTAGCCCACGAAGACCGAAGAGAAACAGTGAACGACAATCTATACACACACAAAAATTTGGACGAACACTTATCTACCAACTTACTAGTATAGTGGGGTTTTAAACACTCAAAGAACTGAAAACTGGTCACACACGGTGTTGGCCCTACCTTAATAAAGGGAAAGGACTTAAACAACTCCGCACTTTTTCTCTACTATTTAATCAAGAATTGTATAAGACAAATCAAAATCTGAATACATACTGTAACTAATAACTAAATAAACCGTCCTTTTATTTAAATAAACGTCTTCTGAGGTCAGTGTGTTATAAGATCTAAATACTAGGATAAAATTTTTAGGTAAGAATAACATTCGTTAGAAAATTTTACATCTCAGTTGTCTGTTTTTTTACTTTGGAACTGATTTTCTTAACAAGTATTTTATTATTGTGATTGTTCTCAAACGTAGTTGACACAGGAATTAATGACCCATGTAACTCTTAGATATGACGACCTGGATAAATGAACCATTGATTTACCAACTGACTCTATAATGATCTTGACTTTGCTGACGAGGTAACCTATTACCTTATTAACTTCTATTATAATTTGGACACGAGGATTCCTAGATCTTGATCTTGGATTCACTCCTGTTTTATAAGAAACGGGAGAACCATAGATCACATGGACCCTGTTGTTCTCCAGTTTTCATTTTACGGACCGACCGAAGACTGTAGTCTAAATAAGAGGAAATAACTCTTTCTGACTATTTCTTTTCCCCCACTTAGGGACCGAGACCGTAGTTCTCCTGGATCTGAACTTATAATCTAGACGATGAATTAATGATATCGTGTTAATAATGAAAGAAAACCTTTAGATTACTCTCTTACCTGGAGATAAAGAAACGCGACTAGTGACTCCTTCCGACAGAATAGAGAGGAACGATAAGAAACCTTGAGACATAAGTTTACCCATATAGAAAGGAAAAGAGAAAACGAAAAACGACGAGAAGAAAAGTGTCGATAGAGACAAAATAGGGGTACAGGAACAGGGACTTACCACATCTTATCTATTAGTTTTGTATATAAAATCCTTTTTTATCTACTTACTTGATTATGTAGTCTTCAATTAAAAAATTAAATATTTTATCTCTATGATTATAAATACAATTCACAATTCCTGATTTATACCATAAAATACATTTTGGATCTCTTTAAAAAATGCATGGTACCACCTACAATCTTTACAGGTTACTATAATTAAATAAATTGTCTAATAGGTGAATGTTTTCGTTCATGAAAAAAGGGGTAGACCATAGAAACGAATGTTGTGAATTGTTAATTACACTGGGAGCTTCCACTCCTACTCTATTTGAAACTTCTTTCTTCTTTTTACACCTAAGTTTTAATTATACTACATAGAAACCTTCTGTATGTGTGTGGGTTTATAAAAAGAAGGAGTCTTATGGGTTCCGGACTGGTTACAAATATATAGAAGTAACTGAGGATCTCCTGAAAACATGTGTTAAGTTTTTAACTATTTAATGTAACATTTTACGTAACGTCAAGTTAAGTGTAGTTAAGTTGTCTTGACCTCTCTCCGCATATATTGTTGATTTACGAAAGAAAGGACTTTTTTTATAAAAAAGAGAACTAGGTATAATCGGTGCATCATATCTGGTCGTACTTATTCTTTTCTCTGATCAAACCACCTCCAGTAAAATGACGACACAATGAGTAACGTTGGCTTGGCTCTCCTTGTCACTTCAGCCACACTAGTCCTCGGGACGCCTGTTCCCTCTGTCTTTGTTTGGTTCGGATTGAGATTTCCCACGCGGAAGGTCCTTGACGACGGAAACATCGTTGCGTCGAGTCGTTCCTGACTCCCGTGTGTAGAAGACATTGTCGAAAACCCCGACGTCTACAACGACAGGGTTCCGGAGGATACCTACCCGGTGACTAATTAGGAAACTTGTCACAACGAAGACAAAGACTTCCGCTCCGACCTCGAGTCGTGTCGACGACACGGTTCGGTGATCTTTCCTTTTGGTCTTGGCCGTGACTAGAAAGTCAAGACACAAGGGTAGACACTACAAATGAGGAGATTTAGAAAATTGTTAATCTTATGAGAGTTAATCATATGTTCGTAGAAATACTAAACGATATAAGAAAGTTGAAAGTCACATTGTAATAAATAAAAGTGAAGCTAAATGAAAACTACACCACGTACATATGTTAAGTGGTGTCTTGGGCAAAAATTGTAAATTGTCCTACGAAGGAAAAGGGAAAGAGTTTGATAAAATTTAGTGTACAAAGTGTAAAAGCAACCTAAGTCTATACAAAAGTCGTCTATCTGTCATTTTGTTTGTCTTCATTTAACTAAAACCATTTGTCGTCTCTACGTTGTGTTCCGTTTTCAAGTTAAATGTGAAAAATACAAAGAGAAGAAAAAAAAAACACGGGGTCCTATATGAAAAGTAAAATTGTCTATTCTATTAGATTTGATCTCCTATGTCTGTCAAATCGTAAAAGGATGATAACTACCAGAGAAAAACCAGACTTAATATTCGTGAAGAAATTGTCAATCATATAATTCCCTCTCAACATTGTGTTTTACAACACAAATAAATTTTATGTTTCGTATCGATGGTGATGGTTGTAGTTCTTGTTTTAAAGAAACGATTTTTGTTCATTTAAAATTTTTCAGATTTTAACGAAAACTAAAACTTTTAGATCAATCAGAATCAGTGAAGTCCAGTCTATTTTCAGTCTACTGTAAAGATTGACGGGTGGTTTGTCCAAGGACTCTGGGAAGGGAGTCCTTGAATTGGAATAGTAATGTACAACCGAGTAACCCCTCTGAAAGAGGGACAACAAGGTGTCACAAAATTCGTTCACCTTAAGACCTTTATTTTTACCTTAAGAGGTCCGTCCTTATGACCTCACCCAACGGTAAAGGAAGAGGTCCCCTAGAAGGGTAGGGCCCCTAGTTTGGACTGAGAGGACGTAACGTCCGTCTAAGCAATGGTAGACTCGGTGGTCCATTCGGATTCAAATCGCACTCAAGAGGAAATAGGGTGTAAGGAATGAATACAGTTCGAGTAAGAGTTGTGGAACAAGCCCATTCTGAGAGTAAAGGACCCACTGATATAATCAAAGATAACGAAGTAAAGTTTAATGGTATTTAAATTGTCGAATTTTGTCGGAGTAAATAATCGAGTGTCAAGACACCTAGTCTCCAAACGTCACATACCGACCTAAGAGATGAGTCTCATAACCTTCAGATTTTAGTTCCACGATCGGTGTGGTTTAAGAATAGACCTCAGAGACCCTTTTTGGAAAACGACAAAGAACCGTCTTAAGTCCAGGAACGTCAACCTCCTGACTACACGGGTAAAGGCATGACCAACGGGAGTCGAGGAGCTCCAGGAGAGTCGAGAAAAGGTGTACAAGTGTTACTGAGAAACACCGGGGTACCTGATATCGCAAGTACCTTAAGAGGTCCGTTCTTATGACCTCACCCAACAGTAAGGGAAGAGGTCCCCTAGAATTGGGTCCCCAACCAGTCTGGACCCAGAGGGTATAACGTCCGTCTAAGAAATGACAGATTCGGTAGTCCCTTCTGGGACCTGGACTTATCTACTCCGTTATAATCTAAAGTTCGTCCACGGTTTTATTTTACTCCGGACCTTTAGAGTCCCTTCTCTTACTCACGTACACGGGACGCCCTCACATCTGCTCTACACTCTAAACACCGGTCTCCAATCTGACCGTGTGAGATAAAAGGTTTCTATCGGACGTGCTAGAGGAATACTACCGTCAGTCCATTTTCAGTCTAGTGTAAAGATTGACGGGAGCTTTGGACTTATGAGAAGGGTAACTCACCTTTTCAGGTAGAAAAGAGAAGGACATAACCATACGGAAACCTGACATAGTTCATTATCGCATACCTCTTTTACTGTGACTGAAAAACTCCGATGTAGTATTTTTACGGTACTTGGTGAGCAAACGAGAAATCCCTATAAACGAGAACCCTGTATCGGTGGTGGTAAGACACTTCTTCGGGGGTGATCGAGTATCTCTGTCTGATATACTTCTTCCTCGTACGTCCACAAGACTAGGAATCGGTTCGACTCCAAGGTTGAGTATCGGTTGAGGTTGGTGGTCTATACACTCCCTTTTACAGAGGTCTATTAAAATCAGGGTCGACAACTTAGTGCAGTCGGAATTTCAGAAGGGTCGACTCTAGAGTTTGTGACGTCTCGTTTCTAGTCGGTAAGGACAACAAGCGTCATACTTAAAGATTGGGTGTCTTAAACACTCGTATTACATTACTAACAAAAGGAAATTTGAAACCCACCGAACAATATGTCGTTATGATGGACTTTGTAACCTTTCAATTTTGAACACATCTGTCAATATTTAACACATCTGTTTGTGTCAGGAAGTAAAAAAAGTAAATTAAGAGACCATCACGGGAGAGTCGTATTTCATAATATATGTAATGACTTAGATTACGACTTTGGTTGTTTTTAATAATGATTCAATTTGACTACCTGTAAATTACTCTATGTAACAAGAACAACAATTTATTTCTCCACATTTCCGTTTCATCAAATTTGTTCTAATATTAAATGTGTTTTATAAGTTCAAAAATAGGATGGTCAATCAAAAGTTATAAAGATGAAGTCAAATCAAGTCAGCGAGTCAGTACAGGTTGAGAAACGCTGGGGTACTTAGTGTCGTACGGTCCGGAGGGACAGGTAGTGGTTGAGGGTCTCAAGTGGGTTTGGATACAGGTAGCACAGGCACTACGGTAGGTCGGTAGAGTAGGAGACAGCAGGGGAAGAGGAGGACGGGGGTTAGGGAGGGTCGTAGTCTCAGAAAAGGTTACTCAGTTGAGAAGTGTACTTCACCGGTTTCATGACCTCAAAGTCGAAGTCGTAGTAAGGAAGGTTTCTTGTGGGTCCTGACTAGAGGAAGTATAACCTGACCAACCTAGAGGAACGTCAGGTACCCTGAGAGTTCTCAGAAGAGGTTGTGGTGTCAAGTTTTCGTAGTTAAGAAGTCACGAGTCGAAAGAAGTGTCAGGTTGAGAGTGTGGATATGTACTGATGACCTTTTTGGTATCGAAACTGATCTGTCTGGAAACAACCGTTTCATTATAGAGACGAAAACTTATACGATAGATCCAACCAGTATTGAAAAGAAAGTTCCTCGTTCGCAGGGAATTAAAGTACCGACGTTAGTGGTAGACGTCACTAAAACCCCGGGGGGTTTTATTTCAGAAAGTGACAAAGGTGACAAAGGGGTAGATAAACGGTACTTCACTACCCTGGTCTACGGTACTAGAAGCAAAAGACTTATAACTCGAAATTCGGTTGAAAAAGTGAGAGGAGAAAGTGAAAGTAGTTCTCCGAAAAATCAAGGAGAAGTGAAAGACGGCATTCCCACCACAGTAGACGTATAGACTCCGATAACTATAAAGAGGGTCGGTAGAACTACATATCTAAAGATACTATCTGACTACATTATACTTTGACCTATGACGACTGTTCCAATTTAAAGTGACTTGATATCTCAACCCAATTCATCGGGTTAGGTAGTTTTTCTCTCATACACGGAGATCTTAATGAAATCCAGACTAATATTCGACTCACATGCTTTGTTCTTCAACCTCCGAGACATACTCCGTTCATCTACCTTCGGGGTACTCTTTGATTATTTATTAGAACGTTACCACCTGATCTCACCGACCTTATCCTCCACTCTCATTTCCATAAACTTCAACCAGTGTTCTCCGAAGACTGTGATAAAGACAATGATTACTCTCGTTCAAGTCAACCTATCCTTAATAGTTACCTTGTCTCAATAAACAACCCACAAGGGACTTCGTTACCCAACCTTCAAACGAAACACTTTCTCCCACTTAATTATATTCTCGGACTCCAGTCATTGAAGGTTAGACGGAATTACTATGGAACAAGAAGAATTTAGTCCCTAAACTTCTCTAAATGTTCTGGAAGAAGGGGGTCGTAGTACCGGCTTTCTCGTGACCAAATCTAAGTACGTCCAGTACAAAACTGTAGTCTAGGTTAATGAATAAATAATCAATAGTCCAGAACCCGGTAAATAGAAGAAGCTTAGAGAATTTCCTCTTATTCCTTTTCTCCAATCAGATATAAAGGACCGATTAGAATAGGAAAAGTTCAATTTGACGAAAAAGAATTTGTAATTTAGACTATATATCGTCTGTTTATAGAGCCAATTTGATTCTTCGTACAGTAGAGAATCCTTCTAATAGTCCTTTTAACATACATAACCTCTGATGTATCAAAATTAAAGTTTAAAGGAATATCTTCGGAGATTGACTGAACACTCTTATTAACTAAGGGAATTTAAATGAAAACCTCTCAGAGTATGACGAAAAGAAGTAATCATTAAACTGGAACTAAACAAGACTCAAGATTTTAGTGACTAGACTAAAATCTCGTGACAAGTATAAAGGAACGAATAACTACAACTCTAATTTTCGGAGGAAATCACAATAACGATTCCTAGACTTTCCACCGAATCATTCTAGGACATAGTTGGTTCTCTTTTTCGTTCATAGATAGGAAACTGGGAATCGTTAGTCCTCCACCTGAGGATGTTGAAAGATAAAGACAAATATCTACTTGCTATTTACACTATACTTTAGTTTATTTGTACGTCTTGAAATCTTGTTTCATTCGTTAGTTTGTCGTTTTGGTTCGTTGCCTCTTTGTATGTTTAGAGTTGATCCATTTTTGAGAGTTTTATGGTCACCTGACTTTTTAAATCTTTTTATTCCTCCTCTTTCAGGTGGATTTGGTTGGTTGGTTGGTTGGTTGTTGTCTTTTTAGTCTCTTAAGGACCGATGAGACACACCGTAAAATCTACTTCTCACCGATAGTCTCTCCAGGACTATTGAAGAGAAATCTCGACGATATTAGTACGGAAATTCTGTTCAGAGACGATGAGTTCCCTGTCTCAACATGTTAGTTAAGACAACATCCTGTATCCTGAATAAAAGTGTCATCCAGTAGTACTTGGATGAAGGGAGTAGATTCGGTCGTGTGCTACTCGTGACCTGTAACGGGAGGGTCGATAAACTACAAAGGATAAGTCTTTGTAGTTCACTAAGTCACTAATCCACGGGGATTTCAATACCCAATACACTCGTGTGAACGATCACACTTATTCGGTGGTCCATATCTCGTGGGGTGGAACTATGGGGTTGTGGTAATACTCTGTCTCATAATCTCTGTTAAAGTTCTACAGGGCATGAAGAAGAATAATGTCAGTACATCATAATTTGTGTACCGGAGTGTAATAGTGCTAAAGTAACGAACGAGAGGTGAGGTTCGGACTCTGGGGGTAGTCGAGATTAGGACAGGTATTTAAGGAGGCAAGAGAGGACGTACTCAGGTACGAGTCAGTACAGGTTGAGAAACTCTGAAGCACCCGACTTCGGGTGGACCGAAGAGACAAGTACCTTAAGAGGTCCGTTCTTATGACCTCACCCAACGGTAAAGGTGAAGGTCCCCTAGAAGGACTGGGTCCCTAACTTGGGTACAGAGGAAGAAACGTCAGTCTCAGAAATGGTGACTCGGTGGACCCTTCGCGTATAGGAGGGGATGGGGGATACGTTGGGGTAAAGTCCAAGAGGAGGTAGTTTAATTCTCTCGACAATAGAGATAACCGAGTAAGATTCCACCCTCGGTATTCAAGACCCCCAAAAGTAGTCCTCTTTGAAACTTGGTCTCTACTCTCGGTGAATAGGTAACCCCTCCTCATGGGGTTCGTCTTCCCACTCGTGTCTCCTCCGTCTCCTCGCTCGTAGACTGACACTCGTGTCTTCTTCACAAGCCGGTCTTATAAGTCTCTGTAATTCTAATTTCCTCTCTCCACACTTCTCCCTTTCTTCCTCGCCTTCCTCCGAGACGGAGGGAGTGGGGTCCATGGAGACTTCACGGAAGGCTTACTACGAAAGTGTGAGGTTTTACGACTTTGGTTGGATAGACGCCGAAGTGAAAGTTCATTGATGACGAAAATTTACCTCTAATTTACGGTTTATTCATTCCCTCCCTTGTGTAATCCCAATATTACGTTTGAGGATTCTCTCCATTGTGTAGTCACACTTGGTTCGAGTCAGTTTTACATTTATTACTATGAACTAATGAAGGATGACAAAGTCTCCTCTTCGTACCCCTACATTGTCCTTCGTTTTCTACCTTTGTCTTTCCGACCGACAAGGGGTAAGGGTGGTGTGGGGGTGGGGGAACGAACGGAAGATAAATATTACATGTAAATATGACACATCGATGACACGTAACAGGTATGTGTGGTATAAATTCCGGTTTGAGTGCTCGAAGGTATCTATGATTGATGTAAAGTAAAACTCCAGAGAAAAAAACAAACAAAACAAAGGAAAAAAAGTAGAGGACGGTAGTCCTCGTCTCAGAGGTAAAGTCAGGGTTTACATTGTACCCCCCGAACCCTACATTAGAAACTTTCTGGGTCGATTAAATAAATTATTTATTTGTTCACTCACTCAATAGAACGTTATTCCGCATATTAGAACCAGCCTGTATTTGTCAAACGGAACCAGGTTTCGGATCCTTTACTCATTTGTCTTTAATTTAATTGATGTTATTTACTAATATGACAAAATATCAAAACAGTGTTTAGATACCGAAGTGTGTGGAAGTGCATTTAATACGAGAGTATACGACGACGACGACGACGACGACGATTCAGTGAAGTTAACACAGGCTGAGACACGGTGGGGTATCTGTCGTCGAGTGGTCAGAGGGGGCAGGGACCCCAAGAGGTCCGTTCTTGTGACCTCACCCAACGGTAAAGGAAGAGGTTACGTACTTTCACTTTTCACTTTCACTCCAGTGAGTCAGCACAGACTGAGAATCGCTTAGGTACCTGACGTCAGAAGGTCCGAGAAGGCAGGTACCGTAAAAGATCCGTTCCCACGGACTCAACTCACGGTAACGAAAGAGGTATATTAGTAGGGGTGAAATAGAGGTATATTACGAGAGTATATTAGTAGGGGTTAAAGTCCTACTACTTTGATTCCGGGTCTGTCAAATTCGTTGAAAGACACAAGGTCGTTCCTTCCTTAACCATCTCGGTCGGAACTCTGCGGTCTGCAAACTGAGATCAAGGGTGCAAGGAAGGTAAAGTGTTCTTGACGAAGGACAAATACGCTGGACCCATCTCTGTGTGTCTCTTCGTCGGCGTCACTTGTCACCGAAAACTACAACGGTCAGAAACTCAAGACATGGTATTTTATTTGGGACAAATAAAATTATAACATAACATTTTTCTCAACGGGACCTGTTGACTATTCTGTAAGACTACAAAACGTAAAAGAAAAAACGGTTTTTCTATGGAGTATGTCTTGAGTACTAGATCCCGACGATTTATATGACATTATTTAGTATTTCTTTTTGGTCTTAAAGGTACAAAAATTTTACAAACGAGAAATAGGGAATCAAATCCTATCATACTAACTTTATGATCGTAAGTGCATAAAACTTCGATCTCTTTATGTGGGGTAACATCCCGTTCATATTCAGTAAAGTCGCCCATTCAAATCAAAGACATTGAAGTATTTTTCCGATTGTAAGTAGGTCACGATTGGTAAACGGTTGCTGACAAGATTTGCAGTAGTTTGCCTAGTTGAGAAAATTAAGAGTATTGTGACGGTATACTCGATCCATTATAATAATTAAACGTAAAATGACTCCTTCTTTGACTTTGGAGTTTTACAATTCTTTGAAGAGATTCTCAAGTCTCAATCGCTCACCGTCTTGACGTTGAACTTCGCTCCACTAGGCCGAGGTCTTAGGTCCGGAGTTAAAATCTCCGCGAAGGGACAGAAATTGACAAGTCAATGACACGTAACGGGTATGTGTGACTGAAAGTACGGTCTGAGTATCCGAAGGGATCTATGCTTAACGTAAAGTAAAACTACAGACACAAAAGGGGGAACAAAAAGTGGTGAGCGTGAGGTCTCGTCCCAGAGATAAAGTCAGGGTTTATATTGTACCCCGAACCCTATATCAGAAACTTTCTAGATTGATTAAATAAATTATTTATTTGTCTACTCACTTAATAGTACACTATTATAAATATTTGGACAAGGGTGTATTAAAAGACCCTCTCCTCCAAGACAAATTTCTAAAGGGACTTTACTTGAGATATCCCTCCAGTACCTCCTTTTCATGTCCTTACATTGACCTTTTGACCTTAATCACGTATTTGATCGTCACAAATCATTCATTTAATTAAAGGAACCCGAAATCAAGGAATGGATACTTTATTTCAAAACCGGAGACTTAAGAAACTTCGGAGAGTCAAATTTTAGTATACTAGAATACTAAGGAATTTAATATTGTCTTAAAGTCACTGGGTAAAAATTCGTAATTCGTAAAGTCAAGACAGTCAACTGAAAACGACCCGAGTCTTCATAGTATAGAAAGAAGGAAGAGAAAGAAAGAAAGGGAGAGAGAAAGTTTCGTTTTTCACCAAGGAGTTCACCATGTCAATAAAAAGTCCGAGAGAGTCTCAACTTTAATAAATGGTGTACTTTTCGGGTTTGGTCTCGTTACTGAAGAGGGAATGTTTCATAAGTGTTCGACCAGTTGGTTCTAATTTTCACCTTTTATGTAGAAACGAGTATTCCCCTGTAACCATTTCTAATTTATCCAAAGAGACTTCAAGTCCCCCACTTTCCATATAATGTAGTAATAGTTTCGATCTGTAAAAAGAAGTTGATTACCCATTGTTCTCTCGGTAGAAGACAGGAACGACACGTACACCTTTAGAGAACCTGTTATCACCTTTACAACGTACCGCTTCACTAGTATTCTACTACGAAGACGAATAAATAAATAAACTAAATAATTTAGAAGGACTCGGAGACCTCAGTACTTGTTTTGACATTTTTTATGGTCACACGTATTTAGAGGTAGAGAAAGGGTTGGAGTGTCGTCCCTAAGAGGTATAGTTAGTCTGTTTTCGGACCTAAGTCGGGTCTCATAATTACTTTCGACATAAGAGTAAAACGTCAGGATTTGTCTTAATGTAAACAATTGTGTATAAGGAGAGACTAGTAACAAGTTTTACGGAGTCCAAAAGATTACAAATAAAACAAAGGAGATTAAGTAAAAGATGAAGGTTCTCATCTAAAATGATGTTTTCCTTCTTCCCAACTACCTTCGAAAAAGAGTTGTTCTGAACTCAGAATTTACGTAAAGAAACCCTTCAAACTGGGTTCCGTGTTTTGTGTTGATCCCTTTTCTTTGTCCGACTACTAAGAGGCAGTGATATATGTAGGTCTAACAGTCATTCTTACAACAACATAATAATCTAAGATGACTTCGTTCTCTACAACCGGTAGGCATCCATAACCAATGAATAGATAGGGACAAAAACTTCGTTCTAGATTTTAAAGGTTCCCAGTGAAGTCTCATTCTAGTCACAGTACCCGTATACTGGACACATTAGTGTGTCCCGTCGTTCTAATCTTCCCTAGGTACGAACAAAGTTTCGAGACGATTTCGTCAGACTTGGCAAAAACTTATCCTCCAGAGTGTAAAAGTAAAACATGTACGATTCAGTGAAGCCAGTACAAACTGTTAAACACTAGCATACGGATACCCGTCATCGGACGGTTCAAAAAGACAGGTACCCTAAGAGATCCGTTCTGATGACCTCGCCCAGCAGTACGGGAGGAGATCCCTTAGAAGGACTGGGTCCTTAGCTTAGACGTAGAGAATTCAGAGGACGAAACCGTTCACTCAAGAAATGGCGATTGAGGTGGACCCTTCGGGACATTTAACACATCAGTCAGGACGAATTCTCAAACTAGATCAATCCATTAAAACCACTACAGTGTCTACAATTAAAATAAAAACATGGTCCCAATTGATTTGACCTTCCCACCATCGTCGACGGGAAGAGACTAGAAGTGTATGGGTCTCGACCTATTACCTGGTACACCACTGGTGGAACTTTGGGTTTCTGTGGTAAAAAGAGTAAAAATTCTTATTCTTTAGACTTGGAGTCTCTAAAATTTTTCGAAAAGGTTTCAATGTGTTTGTCATTCATAACCTCTGTCTTGAATCTGAATACGGGAGTTGAAGTTTCCAGGTATAAGAAAGGAGATGCGGTGTCGTAAGACACTTGTAAACGAAATTTGAGTACAGTCTCGTCCCTAAGTCCCTACTGAGAAACCATATCCAAAACAGACATCCTTAAAATCCTTCTAAACTTACCCTAAACAATTGGTTTTGGATCTCCAGTGCTCCCTTAGGCGAACTGGTTACACAACGAAGGACTTACACTGTTTTAAAGAATTTGATACCACTCTGTTCAATCGAGTCTCGACTTCGGAAATGAATAAGTAGTAATGAAATAATAATAAAAGAAATTACAACTCTTGCTTACGGAGTCTAAGAGTCTCGAGAAACGTGTGTCACTTAGTACTCTTTTTGAGTAAAATTTTACCTCGATAAAGAGGAGAAGATCTTCGATTCAAAGTTCCGACGTGATAAAAAGAGTATACCAAGAAGTCCATTGAATGTTAAAGGGGGAGGTCAGTGAGGAGAAGTTGTCACAAAGGATAGTCGGAGAAGTCAGGGGTTGTGGTAGTCAGAAGAGGCAACAGGGACGTCCTACCACACCTAACAGTTCGTAGACTGGTCTTCGTTTAGGGAGGTGGTTACGAACACAAAGAACATAGAAAAAGGAATGTGAGTTACTAATGTTAAAACTGACGACGAACGGAACAGTGTGACATTTGAGAAAAACTGTAGCAATATAAAGAAAGAGAAAATTTTTAATTAATTTACTTAACCATCTGACTCATAAACGACGTCCAGTAAATGGAGGGGAGGGAAAAAAAAATAATAGGACTAAGACGGAAGACGGTTCTAACTCAACTTAAATTCGACAGTTAAAATTATTAGACTATCCTTTGTAAACTGATTACTATAAGGTAGAGGAAATGATTACTCCTTGTATCGTACAAATAAATTGTTTCTTCACGAATATGTTTCTGTTCATCGACGTTTTGAAGAAAATGTACCCCGTTTACCGTCTTTTCCAGTTGAATTTCCCGGAACATTATCGGACCATTCTAAAATATCTGAGAAACCTTTCTGAGTACAAGGTCCTTTGTCTCCTTAACGGTAGTGTCAACAGTTTTATAAAAATTTATTATTCCTTGTAGTAGAATATATACTAGAATAATTTTTAGAGTAGGATCGTTTGTGAACGACCCTTTTACTTATTCGCATTAACAAAAACAAAAAAAAAAAAAATGATAGAAGTCGTTTATGTAAAATCTATCAGTTGTTTATCAAACTTACTATATAAAATTTTAAAGGGGAAGATGAACAAGAGTCTTATACACAATCCTTAAGTAGACGGAAGGGTGTGTAGGTATTTTTAGTTTCCTTTACTGTCTATATCTTTTTTTTGACTCTAAGTAATATGTACTAAAAAGGACTTTCTCCCGTGTCGTTGGGTGAGGTGATAAGAACGGACCTCTTAGGGTACCTGTCTCCTCGGACCGCCCGATGTCAGGTATCCTAGTATTTCTCAGCCTGTGCTGACTTCACTGACTCGTACGTGGATACACTAAAAATCGTCTAATTTCAGTTAGAGAAAATCTCAAACACATATGTCCTTTCATGTGACTCCCTTGTTATATTAAAAAAAAATTAAAAAATTAAAAAATAAAAAAGTTCCACCACTTACCAAATAAAAAAAAATTAAAAAAAAAATAATATATTAGACTCAGTAAGAAGTTCCTCTGTGTACCAGTCGAAAATGGGGAAAAGATACTTCGTTTTAAGTTTTCATTTGCCCCCCTTTACACTACGATTGTCCGACCACTGCGAAAGGAGCCTCAGATGGGGGGAGAAAGTAATAAAGTGTGGGAGAACCAAGTAAGTCAGAAGACATCCTAGGTTTTGACGGCTTCCCTAAAGTAGAGGACCTAATAATCCCCGCACCCTTTCGGATGGCTGGTGAACGACTCGTAGTCAAGTCAAGTCAAGTCAGCGAGTCAGCACAGGCTGAGAAACGCTGGGGTACTTAGTGTCGTGCGGTCCGGAGGGACAGGTAGTGGTAGAGGGCCTCAAGTGAGTATTCTTCCATATCTTATTATCTTACACACTCTTCTTTCCCGGGTACCTATAGTGACCCCCCGCCCGGGATCTTAACTCAGGATGCAAAGAGGAGTAGTGTATCCCAATCCGGACCTCCTCGAAACGTACTACGTTCCCAAGACCCTTAGTATACGGGGGAGACGTCACGTCTAACTCAATCTCATATATATCTATTGTTTTGTGTTGAAATAAACTTTTAGTAAATTAATTTCTTCGACGAATATTGACAGCAAATGTACCTACCATATCATTACATCTTTAGGTAAATGAAGAGAGTAAACTTCTTACGTAAAGAAACTTCATTATTGTATACCCCATCGACACTCGTCTCCACTACCAATTCTCACACCCTTGGTCACAGTCAGACAGTTCCTTACTTAAGATATAATTATTGAAGGATCGACATACTTGAACCTGTTCAATAAAATGAAGAGAGCGGGAGATGAAAAGACAAATTACTCCAATTATCGTAGATAGGGTGGTCTAGTAACACTCCGAAGGTCCTTATTAATATTAATTTTGAACATCTACTCAAGGACCATGTTTTCTGGGTCTTCATTATGTTTCAATTATTTACCATCATGTGAATAAGAAGATATTAAATTTCGTCATAGACTGTGAGTGGACAATCAACCACTCTCTAACTCTAAACTCTCTAACCGAGAAAGAAAATCTATGAACTAGATTGGTTCGAACACTTCTTCGGGGCAGGAACGAGGTAGTAGGTGTCCTGTAAGTATCCGTGACATGATACCAATCAGTGAGTCGGCACAGACTGAGAAACTCTGGAGTACCTGACATCGGGCGTTCCGAGGGGACAGGACCTCCGAGGGGACCTCACCCAACGGTATTGGAGGAGGTCCCCTAGAAGGGTTGGGTCCCTTCCTTGGGTCCAGAGGGTGAGACGTCCACCTAAGAAATGGAAGACTCCGTGGTCCCTTCGGGTAAGATATTCATCAATTCATCAATTCATGTTTACGTACCATTATAAAACCGATACTATACTCTAAACTCACCGTTAAAGTAGGGTTCTTACTAGTCGTCAGTGTAACGACGAAAATTGACAGTGAACGCCTAAGAGAGGACCTGAGAAGGAAAGAAGGGGAAGTGTCGGTGTAAAAGTCGGTCTGGAAAGAAGAACGGGAGTTTAGGGGTCTGTGTGTAACGAACTCACGTAAAGAACTGTGCAGACCCTGACACAGGAAATTCTTGGTCTTTGTACCCGTGTGTGTTAAGCTCCCAGTGTCATTATTTCTCTTCCGACTAAACGAGTACCTTAGGTAAGTTTCCCGAGGTCTCGGATAGGTGGGTCCGGCAGTGTAACAATCTGGTGTAATTTGTGTCCGGACACGTTATAACTACACAAAGCATTGAAGTCTTTATTGTTTTTGGAGTTGACGAAGGTCCGAAAATTAAAGGAAACCATGGGTAACAATTGACTGAGAAGTTACATTTTAATTTTCGATTGGGAGTTAGGTGATTGGGAAGATTAGGGAGGGAGAGAGAGAGTGAGGAGGAGGTTGTGGGTGAACTTTTTATTGGGTCAGAGGGGAGACGGAGTAAAGACTCACCTCTCCTGAGTAAGAAGAGGACTCGTCTGATAGAGTCGTACCACACTAGAGAGGGACACCAGTTGGACGTGTGATCCGAACGGGTGTCGGAACCGGTGTAGACCTCGACTACCCTTAGAAGGTCGTCCCCTTACGAAACTTAGGGGACTTAACACGGCTACATAGAGACAGTGGTCTACGTAGACCCCTATCAGTCCCTGGGACAGTTCCTCCCACAATCGGTAGGGGAGAGACTTCCTCAGACGCACGTACGGACGATTCAGTGAAGTCTGGACGGGATGAGAAACGCTGAGGTACCTGACATCGGGTGGTCTGAGGAGACAGGCTCTCTAAGGGGTCCGTTCTTATGACCTCAGCCAACGGTGTGGGAGGAGGTCTCCTAGAAGGGTGTAGGGGTCCCTAGTTTGGGTGTAGAAAAAATGGAGGACTTAACTATCTACCCAAGAAATGGTGATCACGGTGGACCCTTCGGGAGTAAAGACCCCTTTTGTTAATTTTCCTTTCGTCATTATTAAAATAAAATTTCACGAATTAAGTCCAAGTATTCTTGATTGACAGAATATTTACGTTGTGTTTACGATATTTAGTTTCTGTTCTCTTATCTTTACTACGCGTCCGGTTTCATGTCAAAGAATTTTAAAGGAACCCAAAAAGTGGAGGGAGACTCAAGAAAAAGGGTAACTAGGGTACACGACGGGGTAAAGAGGGGTGGTTTCAAGAGTGTGGCAGAGGAGACATAGGTCCCGGGAGTCACCTCAAAGAGTCAGAGAATCACCTAGACACGTTCACCGAAAGTAAGAGAAACTGGGGTCTCGAAAGACCTAAGTAAAAGATAATTTCGACTGGAACGGGACCAGAGAGTCCGACGACGACTCCACTGACCGATCAGTATTTTGGATTTGACAAAATAAACCCTCTTACCCTTAAGATTGTACATATGACAGTACATTCTTAACTTAGCGGTCAGGTACAGACTGCATCCCACGTCGAACGAACCCCGACCACGTACCCCTACTGGGTCTCTCTACAACACCCCTCCCTCCACCCTCCCCCCAAGTACAAACCCTTGCGTACATTCTTAATTTCTAAAATTTTAAATTTTTTTTATTTTTTAACTTTTTTTTTTCCTTCAATTCTTAGTACTGGAATTCTTCGATTGGGTTACTCTCCGTGAACTTAAAAAAAGACTCTTTAGTGTCTCTACTTTATAATGTGAGATTAGATATCTTCTTAAGGTCCTTTCGTTTTTTCTGACCACTCACTTTCTGATTTATTTATGTAGTGGGTGGTTTTTTTTACCTGAGAAACTCTCTGTCACACCGTTCATCTCACTCAGGTCCGTCTTCTATCTACGGTCCGTAAACTCTTTCCCTCCCTCACCTTTTCCACTTCTGATACCTATAGGTAACTTAAAAGTATATCCAAAAATCTAAACCATTCATGTTTACTTTACAATATAAAATATTATTGGTGTTTTTTACGTTAATATATTTTAAAGGATCCTTTAAAACACTAAGAATCAGAATCCTCAAAGATATACGGGTACATCCACTCTCCTACTTATAGAGTCTTAGAACTTCCTAATTGATGAGTACAAAGACGTAATCACACGCGGCACACGAATCAGTACAGACTAAGAAACTCTGACGTACCTGACCTCGGTCGGTACGAGGAGACCGGTACCTTTAGAGGTCCTTTCTTATGACCTCACCCAACGACAAAGGACGAGGTCCCCTAGAAGGACTGGGTCCCTACCTTTGGTTCAGAGGACACAGAGGAAATAACGTTCAACTAAGAAATGGATGATTCCAATATTGTTTTGTTTTTTATCTCCTTTTACGTATTCGAAACTTCAGTCCGACTGAAAGAAGAAAAATGTAACATTCAAAAAAAAAAAAAGGTTATATATGTACATAGATAAGAAAATGTTTAAGAAAAGGGTAAATCCAATAATGTCTTATAACTCGTCTCAAGGGAAACGACAGTCATCCAACAACAACCAATAAATAAAATTTATACCGTCATACATGTACAGATAGGGTTTGAGGGTTAGATAGGAAGAGGAGACGGTGTAGGAAGAGGTGACCATTGGTATTCAAGTAAGGGATTCAGACACTCATACTAAGACAAATTGTTTATTTAAGTAAACATAGTAAAAAAAAAAAAAAAATTCTAAGTCCATCTGACTTACACTTGTCGACTGAGTAACCTTTTCTGACTACGACGTTTTTAACTTCCGTCCTCTCTTCTCCCACTGTCTCCTACTCTACCAACTTTCCGTAGTAACTGAGTCACCTGTACTTGAACCCATTTGAGGTCGTCTACCACTCCCTGTCCCTTCGGACCGGACGATGTCAGGTACCCCACCACTTCACAACCTATGTTGAACCTCTGACTTGTTGTTGTTCTGACTTTTTATCTTAGAAACGAGTTAAGAATCATTCGATGTACTAGAATATATCCGGAAAGTAAAGGCAAATACAGAAAGGACTAAGGACAACTAAAAGGACACATAGAACATTCTAACAACTGCATAATGAACACTTCCCTGATCACGTCACGAAATGAATATCGTTTGTCAGTTATTCGTTACGGAGAATAATAGTAATAATACGAAGTTCTGTTTTGGGACGTAATAGCAAATTACCGGAAACCTGGAACGATCATTTAGGGTCTCGATGAGTTTTCAAGACTAATAAAAAAACCTTAGGACTTTCGTACTATTTTAGTGTTAAACGTGCCCATAAAATAAGTAGAAGTATTGACGGAGACTTGGATCGTGTTACGAGACACAAATCGTCCATAAGTCATTTATAAACGGTTTAACCATTTAGACTGTTAATCTTTCTAAGTGTACCTCAGGTCACATTGAGAAAGCTACATCAGTCTTAGGTCGGAGTTTGGTTACACCATAAGAACTCACAGTCGTCATTTTCAATACCCCCCTGTAGTCCAAAGATAAAAGCCACCTCTTTATGTAAACGTACGTACACATACACATTTTGATTTTACAAGACCGTATTTCGTTTATTGGTTCCCCGTTTGATACTCCTCCAATAAATAAATAATGTTCGATACCTACTCAAGAGTCCCGAGGGAGTATCGAGTTGGTACACACTCTCGGTGTTTTGTTTTCCTAGAATTACTTGTACACGTTTATTGTCGCAAGTAGAATCGACCACTCTATCTGGAGGCCAGGGGAATTTATTGGTATGACCCCCGTTCTCCACTGAAGACTCTACGGATACAGAAGACAATGACGGCTCGTGGTACCCCGACTGGGAGTATAAACTTATAATTTAATCATTTCCGTCTTAGATGTGTTATGGTTACCATAATCAGTACAGACGACCCCGTAGGTTATGGTCTACAGTGAAAAGACTAGAAAGTCCGACCCGGAAGTGACAAAAACCGTGCAGTCTCAAGCGTAGACTCATGTTAAATTCAACATTGTTACGTTAGTCGTACGGATTGATAAAAAAAAAAGGAAAAAGAAAAAAACGGAAGGAGAGGACGATAAAACCCTCGACTTCAATACTTCAGGGAGACAGATAACTAGATCCTTCAATCTCTACTAAAGGATCCGAGGGAGGGGGTAGTAGAAAAAAAACTCCCTTACACTCTCGGACGAGAGACGACGGAACGTTCATAAGTAAACGTTCTAAATGTCGTTCGAACGTTTATTGGTAAGAGGTTACCTTTCATTATTAAATACAACCCACTCGTCTTTTCTCAAGACTAGGGTGAGTAAAAGGGTGGACACGTTCAGGACCCTCCCTCCGTGACCAGTTTTTTTTTTTTTTTTCTTACACACGACCACTTGAAAAACATGAATAAAAGTTCCAACTGTTTCATACTATCAACTCTTAAGTGGGTAGACGATCTGGAGAATTTGACTCAGATTAACTGTCCATTCTTTTTCCGTATTTAGGTCCAGAGGGAGTATCAAACATTGGTAATTTGTTATTCTGACTTTCCTTACAATAGTTCGGGTCTTCAAAATTCAAACCAGACACCTGACTCGAGGTTTTTCTGGGAACCTATTAAGAGTGCACGTTAGTCAAGATTGCGTCTGTAGTGAAACAAACGTATACCATGTGACACTGTAAACGAATTTAATGTAGAGAAGAAAATCTAAAACTTGAAGGATACTTGTGTGTAATACCAAAATACAGTAGTAAAACATGACATGACCATGTTCAATACTGGTTTTACTTTCGAAACAACTTGAGATTACTGTCATGAAGAAACACGAAAACGGTGAAGACGTTGGGACCAAAAGTTCAAGTGTAGTCCAAGTGCAAGGTCAAAGATCGAACTCAGACAAAAAAAGGGAGTGGTACGTAGAGTCGCCACGACCAAGATCACGTGGTAAACTTTACGGAACACAGTATCATAGTCGTTTTATGTTTAACGTAAAAGTTTGACCCATGACACTCCTTATGAATGTTTCCACACCTGTCCCGTATCCTTTGGTACTGTCTTTCACAGTATAGGACCTCAATCATTGTCGTCTTACAATAATAGCAGGGTACCCTACTTCCCTCGTCGAAGGACTTATTCCCCTGTCTCTCCTTTTATAACTTTCCCGAAGGACTGACCTCGAGACTATAAATTCCTTGAGTAGATTGGTAACTGTTAAGTCGTCCCTCCGTCCATCCCCTTATTTATGGGGTTAAAGAAGGGTAACTGACTTTACCTACCTTCGGTTTCCTGTTCTCCTGTATCGTCCCACCCTTTTCACCTCTTTCCATGTCCACCTTCGATGACTGTATTAAAGAGTTGTAGAGGGTGGAGGAGTTTATTGAAGTCACCTTAAGACGAAGGTCAATTCTACACCTTCCTATACTTTCCAACCACGACGTGGTTTACTCATTAGTTCCCTGTTCTGTTTTTAAGGATGATTACTTCTCGAGACCTGTAGTTCTTTAGATTTTGATGATTTCGACTTAGTTTTGAAGTCTCTCTGCCCACTCGTTTCTTGTCTTGTAACGACTCTAGCCTTCGTCAATTTCTTCGTTATGATGGTGTCTTACTACGAGAAACAAGTTTACTCTTCAGACTATTTACTAAGTATTAGGAAACCCGACTGGATGCCCTACACTTAGAAGTCTTCGAGGTTTAAGCCTCTAGTAAGACGGTTTGATTGTTAGAGAGTCTGATCGTCAGAACCACTAGAGCGTAAGGATGTCAAAACTTCAGAACACCAGACCTTTTGAAGACCAGAGTGTTCGAGTTGTCAAAGTCCAAGACGTTTGTATAAAAGTTCCAGCCTCTCAGAGTGACAGAACGTCAAAGTATTACACAGTATAAACTATAGATTATCAGAACTCTAGCCCCGAAGGGACACCGAGTCGACCATTTCTTAGATGGACGTTACACTCTGTGGACTAAGTTAGGGACCCAACTCTTGTAGAAGACCTCTGCCCTTGTCGATGGGTGAGGTCATAACACCGGACCTCTTAAGGTACCTGACACATCAGATACCCCAGAATTTCTCAGCCTGTGATGACTCACTGAAAGTGAATCAGAACTCTAGAGATAGAAGTCCAGATCCTTAGATAGGTAAAACGTCAAACCTCCAGTTTGTCTGAGTTCTAAGACGTCTAAAAGACAGCTTGTTATAAACTAGAGTATGGATCCCTCTTTCCGAACTTTAGTGTGAGTTTCGTAGGCTACGATCTCTCTTTTACTCAGATTGACTTAGACGTTAGTTTTGGGATGGACTAAGTTACAGACCATTCTAGTTGTTGTCAGTAAGATCAGCGGCGCCTTTTTCAATCTCAACCTTACTTTTCGTTTCTCTGTCGTACGATCTAAACACCACGAACTTAAGGTTCTACAACAGACTCCCTAATTTCAGTGTTGGCACTGGGTTTCATCGATTTAGTTACCAATTTAGTCGGAAAAGTAGACGCCAGATTGTATCCCTTATCACAAGGAATAACCCTTTTATATACACTAAATATTATATTAAACTATAATCTACTATATGGGATTATACATACATATCCACATTTTATATCTCTCCTGTGCCGAAGGGTCCACCACGTCACCATTCCTTAACCGGACGGTTACGTCTTCTACGTTCTCAGTTCCAAAGTTAGGGACCCAGCTCTTCTAGGGGATTTCACCCTTTACCGTTCGGTGAGGTTATAAGAACGGACTTTGTAGGTGCCTGTCTCCTCGGACCACCCGATATCAGGTACCCCAACGTTTCTCAGTCTGTACCGACTGACTCGTATGTGTGTGTGTCCACACACCATAGAAAAATTTTACATGATGTTATGGATGACAAGGAAATCTCTGCAATAGGTTGTTTGTCATAATATTTTGTACGTTTTTTTTTCACACTTTTATACTGAACGTGAGTTCTTTCTTTCAGTCCTCTTTGAGGATTCATTTGATTCACAATCTTATCAGGGATTTCCTTAAATATTATTGATATTGTTTACAAAATTTCATAGATGTCCTTTCCTATTTATATTACCATTTTTCTATTCATTAACCCCTATGACCTCTCAAAAATCTCTTTTTATATTGGTTTATCTATACGATCTTACTCTTTATAATATAGATTATATATTTGAAACGACCTACGCTGATTGTCTCTTAATTGATGTTGTCTTCTTTCTTACTGAAGTATCTTCGTTCAGTTAACTTTAGTACGTTAATCCTTTAGTACGTTAGAGATCCCTCTTTTGTTTTGTGAAAGTTACTGTACGTACGTACGTACGTCCAGTGAAGTTGACACAAGGTGAGAAACACTGGGACACTTGGATGGTCCGAGGAGACAGGTACCCTAAGAGGTCCGTTCTTAGGACCTCACCCAACGGCACAGGAGGAGGTCCCCTAGAAGGGTTGGGTCCCTAGTTTGGGTACAGAGAATACGGAGGATACAACCGTCCGTTGTAGAAATGGTAATCGTGGTGGACCCTTCAGGGAAGTTACTGTATAACTTGTCATAATTTTCCAGGGTCTTCTTCTATTCTCTCTTGTCTGGTCTTTTTGACTTCTTAATTACCGGTTTTTAGAGGATCAAACTATTTTGTATTTTAGGTGTCTAGGTTCTACGAGTCACTTTCAGTTTGTCCTAATAATGGTTCCTTTTGTGAAGTTTCGTGTTTAAACAGTTTAACAATATTTAGTCTGTATGTTAGAGTTTTCGTCGGTCTTCAGTATAATGTATTTTCATTTGTTACTGTTTTTATTACCGTTGGGAAAGTAGTCTTTATTGTCTTCAAACCGTTTTTATCTTATTGTATAAATACCTCTGTTTTTCCTCAGTTAATATATAAGTCGTTTTTTATAAAAAGTTTTTACTTTTATTTCCGTAAAAAATGTTTACGTTTCCGATTCTCTGAAATGACGGTTATTTGGGTGTGATGTTCCATACGATACCCCTCAAGAGTCCATTTTCTTTTATCATGGTCTTCCTTTAATCTTACATCTCCTTCGTTACTTCTAGTGACCGTTATTATTATATACTCCTTTATATTTCAATAAAAAAGAAAAGAATTATAAAATTTCCAGTTGACTGATTTCATTTTATTAATACTATGTAACTCTTAAAACATAAAGTATATCTCCATTTATATATTATTTTTATCTTCTTTTCTTCCATTTGTCTCATTATTCGAAGAACGTAATTTACATTTGTTATATTAACTACACTCCGTTTAACACTTATTCGATTCCTATGTGTAACATTAAGGATTTCATCAGTGATTTTTACTTTAGTCCTTCATATGGAAGTTTCCGCTATCTTTTCTGCGTTACATTATTATGATACTTTATGAGTTATTTATGTTTTATTCTCTCTTTTTTTTAGTCTTTCTTGTTTCCCGTATTTATCTTTTGTTTACCGTTACACGATTTGAAACAATGTGTAATTCGTCTTTACCTAATTGTAAGGTTAATCTCTATCTTCAACAGTTCGATCAATTTCTTCCTTTTTTGTTTCGTGTCCAACATTCGTTTTCCAATTTTTGTTACAATATTTTGTGATTCTTATTCGTACAATGACTGATACAATTTTAGATCGTTTCATCAGGGTTCTCTACATATATTGTCTCTAATTCTCCTGGTTAAAATAACTATTTTATATCGTTTTTCTATTATATAAACATCTAATGCCCATTTTCTATCAGTGTTTTTACAATATTATAATTTTATCATGAATTATTTTATACTTTGTTTTTTTCTTGAAATCCCACTTTTGTCTCCAAAATCATCAGAAAGTTATTAATCATTAAGTACGTCTGTTTTTGTTTTAGTCATACCCATATTTAACTGGTACTAGTTTATACTACTAGATTATCTATAAATATCTTCAGATACAGATTGTTCGCGTCTTGTGTGTTAGAAAAGTTAGCATATCCTATATTAGTGTGTGTTAGAAAAGTTCGTATATCCTATATCAGTGATTTGTCCAATGTACGACCTGGTATCTTGACCACAGTTATTAAAATTTTTTTACTTTAGTGTATCTCATCCAAGAAACTGTTATTTACTAATCTATTTTTAGTTACTATTATTTTCGGAGTTTATAAACCTTCGATTTATCATGTGAAGATTTATTAAGTATCTAGTTTTTTTAAGTCCCCTTTAATCTTTTATAAAAATTGAGTTACCATTAATTGTGTGTTGTATAGTTTTAAACACACCACCTTGGTTTGATCCTTTAAATATTGTAATATTCCCGAATATAATCTTTTCTTCATTCCTAATTTAGTTACTCTATTCAAAGGTGAAATTTTTCAATGTTATTATTACTATCTTCTTTTCTTTTTTTTTTCATTTTTAGGATCGATTGAATAGGTCTTGTCTTGTGTTTACTGGTTATAATTTTTATTTTCACATATATAGTGTTGTCCAGGATCTCTGTAATTTTCGTATTGTCCTGTAAAATTAGTTGAAATACGATTATTTATATGATTAAACCTTTTTACCTGTTAAAAATTTATAATTAAATAAAAATTAACTTTCTAATTATAACAATGTTACAGCACAACCAAAGACGGTATGTCATTGTACTTAGCCGGTATCCATATGTATACAGGGGATGGAGAATTTGGAGGGAGGGTGGAGGGTGGGGTAAGGTGGGACGATCCAACAGTGTCTCAGGATCTACCTCGAAGGACTCAGTATGTCGTTTAAGGGTGAACGACAGATTAAATGACTACGACTTCGTTCCTGAGGTCATGAAATCGGTGGATTACACTTCACGGCTGAGTAATCTTTTCTGGGACTACGACCCTTACTAACTTCCGCCCTCCTCTTTCCCTCCTGTCTCCTCCTCGACCAACCTACCGTAGTGTCTGAGTTACCTGCACTCAAACTCGTTCGAGGTCCTCTACTTCCTGTTTCTTCGGACCGTACGGTGTCAGGTACACCAGAGTTTCTCCGCCTGTGTTGACTCGCTAACTTATTGTTGTTAGATCAAATGTATACCATCATACGTACAAACCTCTTCCTTTACCGTTGGGTGAGGTCACGAGAACGGACCTTTTAGGGTACCTGCTTCCTCGGACCACCCGACGTCAGGCACCCCAGCGATCCTCAGCCTGTGTTGACTCGCTGAAGTGAAAGTGAAAAATGAAAGTACGTAACCTCTTCCTTTACCGTTGGGTGAGGTCACAAGAACGGACCTCTTAGGGTCCCTGCCCCCTCGGACCACCCGACGGGAGAGACCCCAGCGTGTCTCAGCCCGTGCTGACTTCGCTGAATCGTCGTCGTCGTCGTCGTCGTCGTATGTACAAAGGTACGACGAGAGAAGTAAGTAGGGTGGGAGAGGAAGGGGCGGGACACAGGTGTTTGTTAGGGACACAAGAGATACAGACACAAAGGTAACGATCCAAGTAGTCATGGTAAAAAGACGACGACGACGACGACGATTCAGTGAAGTCAGCACAGGCTGAGACCCGCTGGGGTATCTGCCGTCGAGTGGTCCGAGGGGCAGACACCCTAAGAGGTCCGTTCTTGTGACCTCACCCAACGGTAAAGGAAGAGGTTACGCACTTTCCCTTTGCACTTTCACTTCAACGAGTCGGCACAGGCTGAGAAGTCCTGGGGTACCTGACGTCGGATGGTCCGAGGAGGCGGGTACCCTAAAAGGTCCGTTCTCATGATCTCACCCTACGGTAACGGAAGAGGTGGTAAAAAGATCTAAGGTATATATACGCAATCATATACTATAAACAAAATGAGAAAGACTGAATGAAATGAGACATATCATCCGACATCCTAGTAGGTGGAGTGATCTTGACTGAGGTTAGGTGAGGAAAAAATATCGACTCATCATAATTTTTTACCTGTTAATAAACTTTTGTGTTGGGTGGTTTTGACTGTGTATGTCTTTATCTTTTACATTTACCTAGATTCATATGATTTCCGTAGCTAAATTATCGATTTTAAGAAGGGTGGTTCCTTATAAGGTTGACTTCCATCTAAGTAAGTGACCACTTTAGACAGTCTTTTAAAATAACATCATTTTATATATATTATATTTGAATGGTAAAAGTGGTAAAAATACATGTTTCAAGTCACCGAAATTCATGTAAGTGTAAAAATACATTGGTAATGGTGTTAAACAGAGGTCTTGAAAAAGGTGGAAGGGTCGTCTTTGAGACATGAGTAATTTATTATTGAAGGATGACGGGGGAGAAGTCCTCAGGGAACATAGGGTCAGTCATTTCTTAGACGGACATTACGTCCTCTGGACCCAAGTTAAGGACCCAACCCTTCTACGGTACCTCTTTCTTTACCGTTGGGTGAAGGGTCGGGAACCGTTGATATGAAAACCAGATACTTAATTTGACGAGATTGACCTGATATCGGATGGTCCGAGGAGGGAGGTACCCTAAGAGGTCCGTTCTCATGACCTCACCCAACGGTAAAGGAAGAGGTCCCCTAGAAGGGTTGGGTCCCTAGCTTAGGTCCAGAGGACATAAGGTCCGTCTGTGAAATTGGAGACTCGGTGGTCCCTTCGGGGTTCATGGACAAATTTTACGTTAGTATCTCATAAACATTAAAACACTGACGAAATAAAGTGAATCGTACTACGGAAGTTGTAAGTATATACAATATCTTACATAGACCTAAAGGAAGAATTAGAAAAAAGGGGAGTGACCCGTCGAACGTCCTAGAATCAATGACTGGTCCCTAACTTTGGCTCGAGACCATCACTTTCACGGGTCAGAATTGGTGACCTAGTGATCCCTTAAGGCACTTAAAGAAAGAAAAACATTTCGATTTATTATAAAGTTACGACATACTTGTACCCCTGAAGGGAATGCCGAGTCACCCATTTCTTAAACGGACGGTACGTCTTCTGTGTCCTCTACACGCAAGTCAGGGACCCAACACTTCTAGGGGACCTCTTCCTTTACCATTGGGTGAGGTTATAAGAACGGACCTTTTAAGGTACCTGTCTCCTCAGACCACCCGATGTCATGTTCCCAACGTTTCTCAACCTGTGTTGACTCGTACTCATACCTGCCAGACTGATACTTGTACCTATACGTTTATAGACAAACTCAAGGACGAAAGTTAATAAAAATCATATTCGGATCTTCACTTTAACACCCTAGTCATTATGTCTCTACAGTTACTGAATTTCTTCTCTGAATCATTAATACTTATCTTACAGAGTATATTACAATAAATGTAAAATTTTTAAAGAAAAATGTAACTAAAAACTTTGTAAAAAAGGTTCCTTATAAAAAAATAAAATAGTTTCATCAATTTACACTTGAGTGAGTCAGCACAGGCTGAGAAACACTGGGACACCTGACATCGGATGGTTCGAGGAGTCAGGTACCCTAAGAGGTCCGTTCTTATGACCTCACCCAACGGTAAAGGAAGAGGTCCCCTAGAAGGACTGGGTCCCTAGCTTGGGCCCAAAGGACGTAACCTCCGTCTGCGAAAGTGGAGACTCGGTGGTCAATTTATCGAACGATATCAAAAGTTTCAGGAAGCAACGAAGTTTTGGTATTTCGTAACGATTCTCTTTGATTCCTTATGAATTGATTAATCTTTCTATATGGTATCACTACTTTACTTTCTGTTATAAAAATTTTCCGACTAAGAACTAAGTTACATGAAGAGTGGTTTTAGGATCACAGAAACTATCTTTGACTACGTGATTACAGTTTCAAGAATATCTTTAAGTTTCCTGAATCTAATCTGTTATGTTGAAACATTTTCTTCTTGTCTCTCAGATATTGTAGACTAAAGTTCTGAACAATATCTCGATTGATTAATTTATCGTACCATAACCGTATCCTTATCTGTTTATCTAGTCACTTTGTCCTAATTTTTAAGATTTTTATTTTAACATGTGTCAATTCACTAAAAAAAATTTACGTAGTTCTATTAAGTTACACCTTTATCAGAAAAGTTGTTTACCACGATCTTATTGAGTTGTAAACAAAATTTTTCCTCGAAAAAGAAGAGAAAGAGTAAAAAGTGTTTTCGATTGATCTTTGGATGACATCTGGATTCAGACATTTTGAAGATCTTCTTTTATATCTGTTCATAGAAACACTTCTAATGGAAGACCTGGAACCTTGCCCTTTTCAAAAGAATCCTGTAGTCTTTCTTTTTTTAATATTTAAACTAAAGTATTTTTATTTTTTTAATCAAAAAGTTTTCTCTCGGAATTTTACTTCTGTGTATTATTCTCTTTTATTAGTACTACATGTATAGACGTTTTCTTGCATGTAGATCTTGTATAATTTGTAGGGGATGTCGGGTGATTGTTTATCTATTAGTCTAAAAAAATTACTCCTTTTCTAAGTTTTCTCTGAAGTGTGTGTGTATGTATGTTCAACGAGCTGTAATCAGTGTTTCCTTTATGTTTAATTTTGGTTGTTCTTGACAGTGAGAGAATGTAACAGGTGTCCTCATGTTTTAACATGTCAGTGAAACTATGTATCAAACTTTCAAAGAATAAGTCAAGTCAAGTCAAGTCAGTGAGTCAGTACAGACTGAGAAACACTGGGGTACCTAGTGTCGTGTGGTTCTAAGGGACAGGTAGTGGTTAAGGGCCTCAAGTGGGTTTGAGTTCAGGTGATTCAGTCGCTACGGTAGGTTGGTAGAGTAGGAGACAACAGGGGAAGAGGAGGACGGAAGTCAGAAAGAATATGTCAATTTGTTTTTGGATAGGATACTGAATCGTTAAAGTAACGATCCACAAATAAATATTATCGGTTTAGATCTTAGTAAGTCGTCCACTTTCGTTCAAAGCTAGGTAAGTGCATTCCTTATGATGAGTCGTTATGTTAAGATAATGGATGACTATCCGAATTGTTGTACCTACTTAGAGTCTTTATAGTGTACCTCTCTTCAGTGTGTACTATCACGTATAGTATACTAATGTATACTGTAAGATGTTGTCCTTGTTGCTTCGACACTACTATCTTCAGTTTAATTGCTTATCTCCCACCGAGTCACCATTTCTGAGACGGACGGTTACGTCTTCTCTGTAAGTTAGGGACCCGGTCCTTCTGTGGTGCACGACGTCTCATTGATTCGCGTACGCGGTGTTGACAACCCGGACGTAAGATTTCGGACCCTCGGTGTTTGACGACTCGGGTTCGGTGTCGATGACTTCGGAGACGTGAGGTCTCGGACAGGAGGGGTTGTCCTCTTCGGTGACGTTATTCGGGTCCGTCACGTTGATCTCTCATCTGGGACGACCGGTGTCGATCTCTTTTTGGGCTCGTCGTTCCTTCTGGGTCGTGTCGGTTTTAATTTATTTATTTTAATTTTTCTTTTTTTTTCATCTCCTCATGACTGGTGTTTCACTGTACTCCTTCTGAAGACCCAACGGTAAAGGAAGCGGTCCCCTAGAAGGGCTGGGTCCCTAGTTTGGGTGCACAGGACACAGAGAACGTAATCGTCCACCTAAGAAATAGTGACTCGGTGGTCCCTTCTGGACACTACTGTCTTCAGTTTAAATATTCATCTCCCGATACTGATGTTTCACTATACTCCCCCTTGAAGACCTAACCACCTTGACAAGGAATAGGAATCGCCCTCACCACCAGTGTGTCGAAAATGAAACTTGGTATGAAATTTTAGGAATGTAACAACTACATACCGTTTTGGTTATGTCATAACATTTCATTTTAAAATTTTTTTATTTATTTTAGGAATGTAATTTTTTCTATATTAAATATTGAGTTGTTTCGACTAAAAAAAAATTCACCAAGATAGAAGAAAATGACTTCCTTTCGTAAATTAGATGCCTAACCTGGTCTTAATTCTGTTGATAAAAGGTGACAACAGGAGGGTCCTTCACCGTAATCTTCTACGTAGTTAGGTAGAAGAAAAATAAAGGACAATTAAGTCCACACGGTTACAGGAATCGTTCTCAGGATTTCGGAAGAACTACATCTCCCGTAACACCAAGGTTCCGTTTCACTCTAGAGACTCCACAGTACACTAAGGGACTCGGTATATACGGTTATACGAAAACATCAAAAACAATGTGACTAAAATTAATCCATATAGTTGAATTGTAAGTAGAATAATTTCCCCTGTAGTGGTGTTATCGATAGATTGATTTTAACGCGAAAAAAAAAAAGGTATCATTCAAATCGTTTCAAAAACGAATGACAAAAATGTTACTACTCGGTAATACCATCTCTAAGTGATAAGACGTGCAACGAACAATAACTATTTGTCGTGTCAAGATCGAACATTAGTCGGAATCAGGTAGGACAACGAAAGTCCGTCTTGACGGAGTTCAGTAAGGTCTAACCAACCATTCCTTAGGTGTACGGTTACGTCCTCGGTGTCCAAAATAGGGACCGAGTTCTTCTAGAAGACCTCCTCCTTTACCGTTGGGTAAGGTCATAAGAACGGACCTTCTAAGGTACCTGTCTCCTCTGAACACCCGATCAAGAACCCAGCTTTTCTCAGACTGTGTTGACTCACTGACTCGTGTTACTGTTACTGTAAGGTCTAACTAATTTAGATCTAGAGTAAAATTTTAAAAATAATAAAGATAAAAATTACATTAATAAAATAAATAAAAATTAGGTTCATATCAACTACATGTTATAACATATTCGATGTCCATATGTTATATCACCAAGTGGTAAAAATTTTCAATATAAGATGAATATTAATAATATTTTATAACTGTATCAAGAATATATTATATAGGAACAACACAACATGTTATATAGGAACGTCAAATAAAATATGTATTTTGAAACATGGGAATTGAGGGCATGGTAATTTAACAAGGGGGGAGGAGGAGAGAGGAGTCACCATTGGTGATCAAATAAGAGATATTGATAGACAAAGAAAAACAATACAGTGATCGAACAATATAAAAAATCCCAGAGAGATATATACACTATGTCATAAACAGAAAGAGACTGAACAAAACAAATCGTCCAGGTAAGTACAACGTCGTTTACCGTTTTAAAGTAAGACAAGCACCGCCTCATCATAAGGTAAGGTGTAGAAGAAATGGGCAAATAGACAACTATCGTGTCCAACGAAGGAATGGAACCGTTAATATTTATTAAGACAATACTTATAACCTTACGTGTATATAAAAACTTAATCATAAAAAAAATTATATGTGAGACATCACCTTGACGACCTAGAATCCTATTAAGATAACAATCAAAAAACTCTTTGGAAGTATGACACTTCCAAAGGGTGTCACCGACGTGGTTAAAGGTAAAAATGGTTCCCAAAGGAAAAGGGATGTAGGAGAGGTAGTAAACAATACACACAAGAAAAACTACTATCGGTAAGACCGTACATAGTCCACTATAGAGTAACGGTAAGACTAAAAGTAAAGGGACTATTTTCTACGACTCGCAGAAAATTACACGGACAACCTTTTGACAGATAAGTCCACAGGAAGAGTAAAAAATTAACCCGAAAAAAGGGCTACAACTCAACATACTCGACTAGTATATAAAACCTACACTTGGGAAATAACCAGTATAGTAAACTTTTATAAAAAAAAAGGGTAAGTCATTCAAAAGTAAAGTAAAACAGTTACCTAAGGAAACAACATGGTAATAGGGTAAAAATTCGTACCTGTTCCTTGTTTTAAAGGTAGAGGAAAAAGGTTTGTATCTTAATGTTAACAACGTCGAGAATAAAGTTCTTTTGAGAAGAGACGAGATTCATTTTAGGAGACAAACCACTAAATCAGGTCCTTCGTTCCGTTTTCTAACCAGTCGATCCGTCACTATTAGTCGTGGGACCTCCACTATTCATCGGTTAAATGTATTATCCTCACCGTCTGGTTCTTATCGTTTTTCTTTTCCACTAAAATAATAAGCCCTATTCGTTCAAATGTGATGCCGTCGATCGTTAGATTTTTTAGAGTCGCTCACTTTGTCGTTTCCAAACGAAGAGTGTGCCGTAAAGACAACTTCTAACCACCCCCAATCCTGGACACCTGAGACGAAGTTCAATAGGAATGTGTCCTTAGTTCTTTTACTTACTTAAGGTTATAGACTTGGTCAGAGTGAAGGTTAGTGATCAGGACTCTCCCTCGTCATTTAAGGTTTTGAGAGTCCCATCTCCTCCTTACTTATAACCACTTATTCTCCTCACAACTGATGTACGAACCGGTGTAGTAAGGATTTTGATGTCTTTAAGGTCTTCAGGAGGCTCCTGACTTAAATAGACGTTCATTGTTTTGAAGTTCTGAAGCATTTCGTTGACCCGACCTCCTGTTAAGGTCTCGAGGTTAGAGTTCTAACCGTTTTTGTCTTGATCTCCTGACCTGTCTTTGAACCTTTACCTTTTCAACGTAGAGATCGGATCGTTTGCCACCACTTTTTTCGTTCACAATGAACCCAAAAATGGTCGTCTTTAATCCACCAATTATAGTCTCGTAGGTACCCTCTTCGAACTGTCGGGTTTCCGGTCAGAACTTCATGACACAGGACTTCGTTGACCATTCCTCTTGTGGGATTTGACATAGACTACCCATGGAGATCCATCTTTTACCTCGGAGATTTTAAGAGACACGAAGTTCAACCACAACGTACCTTCTCCCCTACACGACACGACACGAATCAGCGAGTTAGTCCAGACTGAGAAACGTTGGTCGACCGGTCCGAAGAGACAGGTACCCCTAAGAGGTCCGTTCTTGTCACCTCACGGTGCGGGAGGAGGTCCCCTAGAAGGGTTGGGTCTCTAACTTGGGTCCAGAGGGTGTAACGTCCACCTAAGAAATGGCAGACTCGGTGGACCCTTCGGACCTTCCCCTGTCATTTGGTTATTTCTACCTCTCAGGTTTATACTCCTTCGGTTTTTCTTCCTCGTCTCTATTACTTGACCTAAACCATTAGGAACTCTAGATCCCAGAATCTGAGATAAACAACCTCCTCCTCTTTCCTTTACGTATGTAATTTTTTTTTTCTGGTATTTGTAAATAAATGGAATTTGTTTATTCATGTACTGACAATTTGACATATATTTACAAGATCTGACTTACGGACCTTCTTATTGAAGGTCTCTACTGAAGTACCTCTTCCAACCGGACCAAGTTTAAAGAGTCGATCCTTTTAAAGGGGACAGACTGTATCAGGTGGTGTTTCTGTAAAAGGTCGACAGGTCTTCGTACTCACTACACTCCTCACACCGAGGTCTTTGATGTCCATGTGTTCTCCCACGGAAGTTATAGTTTGTTCCCTTTGTTTGTAATCCCGTAAACGAAGTCAAGTGGAGGTTTAGACCTTCTGGGAATCTATCAAGTCCTAATTATGGACTCTACATTCATCTGTTTTCCCGAAGACTAAGTAAGACCCTTGACACAAAACTCAACACGAAATCGAGTATTATTCATCTATTCTTCGAGACCTGTTACATTACATACCGATACTGAAGGTTTAAAGAGAGAGGGACTTTGAATATTTAGGTTCAGACTAGGATCTGAGGAGAAAGTCTCAAAGGCGACGTGTGACTCAAAGAGATACAGGTATAAGATGTCTGTGAAGTTTAGTTGTGTAGGGTTTGTTTGAATCGTATAAAGGGGGATTTGGACAAGAAAAAGGACGAGGAGAATCTTCTCATAGAGTCGATGAGTTTAGTCGTTAGAGACTGGGAAAGGACGGAGGATAAAGAAGATTTGTTGGGTTTAGGACAGTCAGTGGTTCTGGATTATTAAGATTGAAAGATTGTCGAAAGTTACCCAGGGGGTAGAGGTAAGTGTGACGAAGTCCTCCGAGTTGTAACGGTTTTGTCACAATAACATGAACAAAAGGGTGGAGATAAGAGAGGGGTGTGAGGAGGTGAAGAGGACAACGTTGATCTCCGAAGAAGGATCTTACATTGGGATAGTTCAATTAGGAGAATTCTTCTACAATGAGACTCCTGTTTGAGGTTTGACGAATCGACCTGGAAGGGATAGACCAGAGACGATTAGAAAGATTGGGATCAAGAGTCGAGTCTCAGGGTCACGGGACGAAAGCGTTGAAAGTGAGAGTGTTCACTTAAAACGAAAAGTTTTAAAAAGAAAAGAAAGAAAGGAAAGAGTGTGTATGGAAGGACTCTTTACGAAACAGAGTCCTTTCGTCCGACTCCACAGAGGATACAATACTACTTAGATCGTTTGGGAAAAATACCAATATCTTATGGTAAAATTGGATGTCAAAACGGATATACATAGACTTATGAACCGACGGGACCACTGAGTCGCAATTTCTCAGACGGACGCCTATATCCTCTACGTTCAAGTTAGAGACCTAGTCCTTCTAGGGGACCTCTTCCTTTACCGTTGGGTGAGGTCGTAGGAACGGACCCTTTAGGGTACCTGTCTCTTCGGACCTCCTGATATCAGGTGGCCTACCGTTTTCTTAGTCTGTGTCTGATCTTCGATTTACTGTTGTTAGACCTATGAAGACAATAAGTTACAATCCGAGATTTCTGATATCCAGTCAAAAAATGTTGAGACAGGTAAAGAAGATCAGATAATTAATCTCTGTTATTATATCTATGTTTTTAATATATATATATATATATATATATATATATATATCCACGTTTCGTTAAGTATGTAAAACTTAGTGGTCAAAGACAGATCTCTGAAGTGAGGATCTAAGAAATGTGACGTAACTACTCATTAGAATTTTATATTTAATTCCTTCAGGGTAAAAGTGGTTTTTATACTCTAAATTTATACAAACTTTGAGTAACCTATCTTATCAGATATATAAAAAGGGACTTTAGATAAAGTCCGACTAGTTAAAAAGAGAAATCGATATCAGATGTTTTGTTTGGGTCAGTCGACGAGACGTTTACGGTTATTTTTTTTTTTATAGATACGCTTTGGTATCTCCATCTGAATATGTCCCGGTAGTAATGACCTTTAAGTTGTGTTCGAAGAAAAAAATTACTATCCGGTCATTTTACTGTATATACTCCTGTTATCCAATAAAAATAGTTTAATTTTACTTTAGAGTTTCGGACCATTAATTATGAGTACCAGTTTTTTTCTCTCATTATTAACATACGACCCGAATTAGGAAATTGTATCTTTTGTTTTATAAATCGAAATCCATTTCATTTAAATCAATAATAGTTTATGTATTCTATGATTTTTCTTGGGGTTGAAACTTCTATAGTCAAGATCTAAAATAATACAAAATATGTCTAATTGCACAGGGAATTAATGTTTTTCTTCGGGATTCTTTCTGTCCTAGTCGTGTAATTCTTGTACATTAAAAAGATGAAGTAGACGACGGGTTAAGATGTATTCTGACTTATAAAATAAAAAACGACATTTCCTAATACTGGTCAGGGTATTAGTTTATGATTGATCTTAATTCGTATCAATCATTTGTCCATTGTTACTAAAAATAGTCATCTTTTAACAGTAAGGTCCTCAGTCCTTATGTCTTTACTTCACGTTCGTTAAACGACTCAATTTTTATATTTGGTAAATTCGTACCGTTACAAACCGTAAGTAAAGTGACTGACAGAGGAAGTGGGTGAGCGGACAATCAATCCTCATTGTACCACTACCTCACTCCGTCGTATCAAAGTCCCACCTCAGTAACACCGGTCTTTTAGTTGAGACTTGTGACGTTGGTTCGACTCGTCCCAGAAAACTTGGTTAGTCGTGCTCAGGGAGTTCCTACTTTTTCGTTTTTGACAATTAACAGTTTCAAATCTACAGGACCTTCAGAAATTGAGTTGGATCACAAACCAGAAGTAGACAAGGACGATTTGTGTCGTTGTAGGTGTATAGTCTTGATTAATTGTCAACAACTCACATTAGAGATCCCTTAACGTGCCAGATTCCACGGTACGAAACATCTTTTCTTTACATTATATAGCGGGTACTGTCGAATATAGTATTTTCAGTCTAAGTGACCAACGTAACACGAATGTTTATAAAACTAACGTTAATAAACTTAAGTTATTTTACATTACTCCACGAGAATCGGAGACCCGTTTTGACTGTATCTTAAATTAAACGCGATCAGTCGACTTCCGTGTTTTACAAGGACCCCTTTTAAGACGACACGGTATTTTTGTTCCTTAAGAATGACTGTCCAGGAACCTTTAAGACACGTATTCGAAGGACATGTTCACTCTCTCTCTCTCCCACACGACTATTGGTGTTTGTGATGATCTTGACTTATCCTACAAGTGAATGAACTGTCTCATTCGATTTGACAAAGAGGTGGAAAATCAAAGGAGGGATTTCCAGTTATAAAAGTAAAACGTTGAAGATCGATGCTAGTGATTGTTTATTTCGTTTTATCTCCTTTACAGAAAATTTCCTTTAAACCACCTTTTGTCTGCCAAGTTTTAATTAAAATTTAATGGAGAACCAAAAAGTATGTACTGGAGGGTATCAGTACTCTTGGTCTCCGTCTCCACTGAGAGAGTCATTGACCCTACCTAAAAAAAAAAAAAAAAGGAGGAATTCTCAGTCCTAATACACTGGAATATTTAACCAGAGTAATGTCTCGATGACTGTCTGTCAGTATAACCACCGACGGCCATCCGTATACCCGACTTTAAACCTCCTCCCCGCTTGTCTACCTCACCCCTTTGCCGCACTACCTGCCCGGGGAGTGTGTTCCGGGTCGACCATCCCTCGTCCAGTACAGACAATGACGATTTGACTCTTTCTATTCGCACAGTCGTCAACCCTTCCACTGAGGTAGTAGTCAGAGAAGTAATATCTTTCTTACTCGGAACAGCAGACGATCACCCTCTTCCCTCGACCAGGAGGGTGTGGGGTGTCCACCGTTGAGACTTCCCCGCACAGAAAGCACAACGTTCTCCTTCTTCTTACACGGAAGGGTTCGATGGACATCAACAACGCCCTGGAAGTCTCTTTTGAGCTCACTGCTGAGTTTCAGAATTTCAAGTAAAAGTTCACAAAATTAAAACTTATTTGATAATGTACTTACAATGTGAACTATTACATTCGTTCACTGTAATGTTTCCCCAAAGGTCCACTTGGAGTCCGAGAGAAGACGTAGTCACCGTTTCAGGTTTCGTTTACCCCACCTTTTCCCCTCTGAAGCTTCCACGAAGACCTTACACTAGACATATCACTGACTCAGAACAAGTAGAGATTAGGGGTCCACGGATTTTGTCTCTGCACGTCATGTGTGAATATTTTACGTAATTTAGTTTTCATATCCTTTACAAAGTTTCACTAAAAATTGTAGGTTTGTTTACATAAAAGACTGAGAAAGAGACTGTAACTAAAATAAAATGACTGAAAAGACGACAAATTTGGATCTAAAATGTCCAAGTTGAGAATCCATTCTTCGTCGTCGTTTACCTTGTAACCTCTGATCTACCTCTTAGGGTACCTGTCTCCTCGAACCGTCGATGTCAGGTATCCCAGCGTTTCTTAGCCTATTCTGACTTCGTTGAATCGTACATACGTGTGTGCATCAATTATGTGAGTTCATCAATTCTCGACGTGATTGTAAAGTATGAAATCACTCTCGTACTACTTTAAAGCCCTTTCCTTACGAAGAAAATAAGACCCCTTATATAGGAATATAGTATGTACGACGACTCTCTAACAATGCAGACGAAGTCAAAGGAATTTCCGTCTTATTTTAGAATAAATATTATGAGTCATGTCACAGAACTTTTATGACTATGAATCATTTACAACTTGGTCACTCAAATATACTCACCAAAGATAAGTGTCTCAAAAAGTCATTTCTCGTCAAAGGTACTTGTTTGAACCGAGAAAATATATAAAGTCCCACTTTTTACAGGTATAAGGTCCTGTTCCTTACACTCGGTTTTTAGTAAAATAAATTTTAAAAGACTAGATATCATAATAAATAAAGTTCCCTTTATATAAATAAGAGGATTTATGGTAATGAATGATTTTTTTACCCGTGTCTCTTTAACCTTATCAAAACCCTCAATCTTATCGTTTATTAACTTAGGTTATTTCGACCTGAATTATTAATAAATAATTATATCTAGTTAGATACTTCTTCCACCTACAATGATTGTCGTAAACTTTCAATGACTGAACTAGTTTATCCGGTTTATAGACTCTAAGATAAAATGTAGAAGAAAATAGTAGGTTAACCTTTAATTATTATATACAGTGATATTATATTCTTTTAATATATGGAAAACTCTAAAGACTCGTTTAAGTAAAAAATTTTACATATACTGAAATTTTTAGAGTTCCAGAGACATTTCTTCATGATTATGTATGATTGTGTTACAAAAGACGAATTAAACATGTAGGATTTTGTGTTGACACATATTTTAATCTTATCTAAAACTTATTTATTAATCTTTACTCACACATGTTAAACTTTTACTAGAAGACAAATTTCACAAGTCGTCGACTGGGAACACACTATTCTAAGTGAAGTCCCTAGGATGACCTGAGACTCCTTCCTGTGTGACGACTGGAGTCATTGACCTAATCTATCATCACAGGATTAACTATTACTTCCCAAACTTGATTGTTTACTCAGAACAAACCTCCTTCGGAACGGCACCTCGTAGAATCCCCTCCTCTGCTTCATTCACTCACGAACCCGAGATCTGACTTTTCCTGAACTGAGACTTGGGTCAGGACTTCGGAATCCACTCAATTAGTCGAATATTAAGGAACAGGACTCTCAAACACAACTGTACTTTTGTCTATTACGTACACTGCGTGGATGGTGTCACAGACCTTGCCCCAATCGTGAGGACCTATCATTACCAACATAAAGCCGACAGTGACGATCGAAACGATTGTAACGTCAAACCCAGGACTTATGGGATTCCTGTAAATCACAAAAAATAAGATTAAGAGGTTTTCGACGGAAATTTCCTTTAGGTTTTTAAGTCAGAAAAAAGGAAAGAACGAAAACGATGTAAAGGGGAAAGAGAGAAAGAAAAGAAGGGAGGAAGGAAAAGAGGAAGAAAAGAAAAAGGACAAATACATCAGTTGTCTAAAAATCAATGATGCACTCTTAGGTTTTGGATTACGTCCATCCTGTAAATTCTTATTTAAAAGGTACAGACATTTGTCCTGATAAACATGATAGACCTAATGGGACATTCCCCTTTTTATGAAAGATTAATATTCTCTTTTACGAGTTATAATACTATCAAGACAGAGGACATTTATATCTACTCTGAAACTTAAGGACTCACACAAAAAGTAAGTCATCGTAACTAGTATCATAATTTTGTCGTGCTATCTAATTTCCATACGGGAGAAGATCCAAAGGATCACTAGACGTCCTGGAAGTGAAAGAACTGATAGGATTTTATATTTATATGCTAGGAAAAGAGACTTACGTAAACGAAGAGGTTCACACACTCTATAAGTGTACGGTCGTAAGAAATTTTATTCGAACGACGGTAAATAGAACTCTTACACACGGTTAAGAGATTACTCCTGGGAAAAGGGGTGAGGGTTAAACAAGTGTTGGTGAAACTAAAGATAAATAGGATTTTATTATACCTTCATTTTTAATTTCATAACGATGTAGACATACGACATAACCACTACACTTTGAAGTCCATGACTCTTGACTGACACTTCCTCTCCCGGTCGGTGTTAGACCTAATAAAAAGTTTACGAAACCTAAACCGTTTTTGATTTTACGAACAACGGTTCGAGGAAAGGAGAATTAAAAATTTTTAGTACACACAAAGTTCCCTTTAAATTAGGTGTACAAAGACTAAGTAAACGTGAATTCGACAGTTTGACAAAACATTAGTATTCAGAGATAGAAAGAGGTGTCTTTCAACTTAAAAAGGTTCACACGTATTTGTTAGTGGAGAGTCTTCTTACTTGACTTAAAAATTTAAGTCTTTAGTTCCTACCCGTTTTGACACACATGGAGTGGACAAGAACCTTTTCCTTTTCTAAAAACTTCAAAACTGAGACGTAGTTTAGAAAACTACATCTGAAACTGAATGGGAACCTTTATACTCTAAGAAGGGAGGTTCTCTTTCACAAAAATCTCAAATATGACATCTTCCACAATTCACTGGTTACTTCGTCCTTCTAAGATTAATAAATTTTAATGTTCATTTGTACTGACACTTATTATAATCACAATATAAAGTATTGTTTTCTGAATAAAATTTGAAGTATTAGATGTGTTAACCCAAATAAATGTTGATACTTGAGTAGCAGAGAATCTACACTCGAATTGTTTCGTTTTTCGAGTTTGAAAGAAGAGGGTTTTATGAAATAGATTTTAATCAAATTCAATGATTATCCTTTTAAATGTTCCCCTTTTATTTGTATTATAAAAATTTTCGAGTAAGGTAGAGACTTTTATCGAATCTTAAACGACATAAATGTATAAAAAGAATATTTTGGAAGTCATCACTCTGAACTTTACGACTTCGAATGATATTATCTCACAGGGTAAACCCTTGTAATTCTTGAAAATAAAATACCCTTGAGTGTTACCAATGAGGGTAAACCCAGAGAATCCTTCACGATTAAGGGTTGTGAAGGAGGAAATAGTACTCTAGTTTGGTAAACTTGGTGAATAATAGTACATGGGTCATTTTGAGTTAGACAACACAATTAATCAATACATTTGTGTAAAATATTGACGCCTCTGTTTCGTCCCGATCCGTTGACCCATCCACTCTTTTCTAGTTTCTAGAGGGAATTATTTAACAATGCGATTAATCACAAACAGAACATCACGAAGAGGTCCCCCGGGAAATTTGGGTTCAAACTCTTTTGGACGAATCTCTTGTTCCTTCGAAACTGTTTTTGTTTAGAACGGTTTGAGGGGTTTGGTTGAATTTTGGTCACTTCACTCTCTTTTTCCTTATGTTTTCTTTGGCTACTTTTCTTGACACTTAAGGAGGACTTCTCTAGGACGAGAATTCTGATATTATACCTTTCTTCATAGTCTAGTGTGTGTCACATAAAAATACTAAAATTTTTTTGTCGAAACGGATCAAGACCGAGGAAGGTTCATTCTAACACATACATCGAACGACACTTTTATTAGTTCCATGACATGGCAGATATGGAGAGGTTTTCACGGGAATTCTCCATGGAGGTAAAATCATTCTATTTCCTCGTGGAGGTCCTCCACGAGTCAGGGGAGTAGTTGTAATGCTTCCGAAGAAAGGACGGAATACGAGGGAGTACCTTAACTAGTAGTAGGTGGTATGATGTATTAAATGAGAAGTTATAAGAAAGTTAATCTTTCCGGTATTCCCGTCCCTCAACACGGGAAACCAAAAGGTGACCAAACGGGTTACTAACTGACTTGTCTTCTTATTTATATGTAATTACTATGTGTAATCACAAGTTTTGTAAAGTCTTACCGTATTATACCTCAACAAGTGAGTACAAAAATTTGTACCGTATTATATGTTAACAAGATGGTCAAACAACAACAACGAGAAGCCAGTGAGGTGAGAAAAGGTGAGGTACCTGACGTCGTGCGGTCCGAAGGGACAGGTAGTGGTTGAGGGCCTCGAACGAGGTTGAGTGTAGGTAACTCAGTGACTACGGTAGGTTGGTAGAGTAGGAGACAGTAGGGGAAGAGGGGGACGGAAGTTAGAAAGGGTCGTAGCCCCAGAAGAGGTCACTCAGATGACAAGGGTAGTCCACCGGTTTCATAACCTCGAAGTCGAAGGAGTAGTCAGGAAGGTGACTTATAAGTCCTGACTAAAGGAAATCCTGACGGACCAACCTAGAGGAACGTCAGGTTCCCTGAGAGTTCTCAGAAGATGATGAATATACTATACTTGACCGGAACTCGTTAAGTGATTTAGAAAGACTTAAGATAAAGGGGTGCACATATACACCAATGATAATGGAAAGAACGTCTTGACATAGTTCTAGTCTCTACTAAATATATAACGAGTCGTCGCAGATCGTGAAGTGTCTATGAGTCATTTTACACCAATAACAAAACAACAATAACAACAATTAGAAAAGGGAAACAGAAATACGTCCGGTCGATTATAATTCTGGGGACACAAGTCGTAGTGAAGAGAAACGAAAAATAGAACGAAGAGAAGAAAAAATACAGAAAAAGTATAAAAGAATTAAGATATCATACAAGAACTACTAATAAATGAAGTTTACAAAATTTCTCGTCTTTATTTGATTTTGGACTCTTCTCAAACAGTTTGATAAGAAATTGAAAGAGACTTTTAAAGGTGTATAAACATTTACTGATGGTTATAACGGTTAAATACTTATATCTTATCCATTCCACCCACAAAAGATGAAGGTTCGGTCCCCGTCAATGAATGATGAGTAAAACGGATTTCAAAAGTTTATTCTAAAACAAGTGAAGGGACTTCAGAACCACCTCTACCCGATCAGGTCTAAACATAGATCCTAAACGGAGTCGGAGTCGGTATAGAAAACTGAAAATAAAATATAGTAGAGAAAATTGAGATTTAATGTCAGGACAGAACTTTGAGGGAAGTACTTCCGACCGTCACGTCTTCTTTCCTCCTTCTATTTTACCGGGTTCTTTAAGAGAAGATCTTACAAGACATAGACCAGAATAAAAGACCGTAGGAACGATAAAGTGTTCAAGGGTCAACAATGCATTATCAGTTGATCTTTCACGAAAAGAAAATTGGATCATAATTTCATTATACAATTTTTTTATTATTATACACCAACGACGTTGTTTAAATCTTTTATACTGGTTCGTTTTCTTTTTTCTCATTTTTATTAGACATTAGAGTGATCTATGTATATGTTGGAGTGATCTATGTATAGATCGTACATTATCTAAGAATAATAGTGGTTTATATAATAGTATATATTTTTATGAAACTTTTTAAAAAAATTAAATATTAAGTCGTATAAAAGATAGTAATTTGTGTTTTTGTATTGAAGTTACTGTAGCATTCTTATATAGTGAAAGATGATTTTGTTAGAAAACAGACGTCTACACTACCTTTTATGTATGCAATCTTGTTTGTGACTTTTATACCTAAAAATTCCATTTATTCCTCCATTCTAACTATCAGAAACACCAAAAAAAGACATTTTATTAAGTGAAATAAGAACGAAAGGGGAAAAGAGTCTAATTTTTTTACATATATTCTCGTGTGTGTGACTCTACCCAGATATAGTTGATATCTAGGTAAAGTCATTGAACTTTAATGTTATTTTTCAGAAGAGAAAGAGCAACTCCTAAAAGAGGGAACTATGGGTCGTGTACTGATGAGTTTGCTATCGAGAGTTATTGATAATCAACCTCTCGACTTTGTTTATTCGATTGAGTGTATATTTACGACAGAAAACTCTAGATACTAATGTCAAAATGGTCGAACAAATAAAACGATGATACCCTTATTTACTCGTCTGTAACTTGGGAAATCAGAGGTAGAGAAGTTCACTGTACTAATAGATTCGAGTTTCGACGGTGTAGTCGCAAGAGGTTTTGAACCTAGACTTACTGGACCTCACGACCAATATTTACGTCTAAGGACCCGGGATGGGATCTGGATGACTACGTCTTATATATTACACCTCGGACCCTTTCAAACTCCTGGTAAAACCCCACGACAGTCGTTCGTCACTTTATACAAATAGTCATCTTATTCGTATCTTGTATAACGTGGAGGGTCGGACACACCTTACTTATATAGAAGTCCTTTCTATCTTGACCCCCCTTTAAAAGAACAAAAAACAAAAATTTCTATTACCGTAATGGAAATACAAATCTCCTACTACTCTAGATCACTCCCATTTTGTTTCGTACAAACTTCCAGTGGAAATAAAACACACCTTTATTGAAGTGACCTGTTAAAATTAATACCCTTCTTTTTATTGGTACGTTTGGTAGATCCACATATTTTCAAAGAGGAACGACGAACAAGAGCGAAACAGACACCGTAGAAACCTCTGAGGTCACTTTCGATAATTCTTTTTATGGGTAAGTGACCAGTATTTGTAGTTATATTTCTTAGATTACATAATTCGTACAAAAGTAGATCCGAAAAGTAAGTGTTATTTCGAAAAGTCTTCATGAATTCAAACGACGTCATAAGTTGAATGTCTACATAAGTGACATAGTGAGATAGATTCGTTTGAGAATCTTGGTTTTTACTTGTAAATTTTTTTAAAAAAACATCCTTCTACACTTTTAATTAAACCGTACATCCACGACAACCAAGGTTAATTTTAGTTATAGACAGGACTAAATACGGAGAACAGAGATACTGTCGTTCCCCCTACCGATTCCCCTACGTAGACGAGGAGAGAGGGTTTCCCCGAGTTTTGTTCACTTACTGGACGTCACAAATAATAATTCAAAAGTTTCCCTTTCAACAAAACCAGATTAACTTCGTTATTATACTCTCTCCAATAAAGACCAGTCAAGGGACGACAAAAGTGAGACCTCTTATATAAGGTCCACAAACGGCACGACGTGACGGCACATTCCTGGTGCAAGGGACCTCAAATCTGTACGATCACGGGCACCTCGTTATTCGGTCGTAACCCTCAACGTCGGTCAAACCCGTAAAAACTCTGTGAAAAAAATTCAATTGCAGCATCATTTGGTCTACCAATTACTGGTGTCAGTAAAAGTTTTCAAGGTCACTGACACCTTATTACGTTACTCTGAAATATTTAGGGATTATGTAATTTCTTGTTAAAGAAGAGAAAGAAAATGAGAATCCGAAACGGTGTGGTATTTCTCATCGACATTACAGTACAGTGATATGAAATGCAACTTTACAGAAAAAGAAAGAGAAGGAGGTGTGACTAATTACTAAAAGACATTCATCTACTCTTTTATTTTTAATTTTAGATTAATCAGTTTTATACTCGGTAGTAAGTAAGTATTGAACAGGGAGAGACCAAAACGTTTTCTATCAGATTGAGGTACAAGAAGTTTATAGGGAATTACAGTATTTATCATAGTTCCCACTAACCAATTCCCACATCTGACGTAAACCTAAATCCTATATTTACGTTTATAAGTCATACACTATAAACAGACTCTATGTGAAATTGGAGACTCGGTGATCCCTTCGGAGGCTATTTCCTATTTACAGTGTTCATTATCAAACCCTTAAAGTCTCCACGGCAAGGTGTATAGTTGATCGTTTAACTACAATATTTGAAAAAATAACGAGATTCTATAAAAAGGACCGTTTTAGTGTTTTAACTTTTGTGATATAATCAATCACCTTCAATTAGAATTGAAATTCTTAAAATACGTTGTAAGTAAATTCTATGAAATTAGAACTAATTTAAGGGTCCATTGGGCATGACCATTAGTGTTTTTGTTTTCTGTTAATATTTTAACTTTAAGTTGCAGAAGGACCAAGGTTGACCTTAAAACCTGGAACCAAAACAAGTAAAAGTAGACACTTGGATTATACTTGGGTGTCTGGTTTTATCAGTGTAATTCTTGTCCCCGACCTAAAGTCCGATTAGTCCCCTTTACGGACCCCTCCCACCACCACCACAACAGACGACGAGTGGGCGAATTAGTGCGTCTGAAAGCCTCAGGTCCTATGAAGGTCTCGGACTCACCATCGTTAAAGAGTCAAGTGTAAGGGTCTACACTCTCAGTTTCCCAGATCGTCGCTTACAGGAGTCTCCGCCCGGGGACCCTCCCCTTGACGAGAGGGTTTTCTCTCTTTACGCACCGTGAGCCACAGTTCCCGTAGCATAAATATTTCGTGAAACCCAAGAAACCTACTATAAGTTTCACGATACTTCATTATTATGAAGTATCGTAAAGTGATCTAGGTTCCTCTCCCGTCCTTGGCGCGAGGCACCGACACATAGTCCGTTTCCTTCGACTGGGCGCGTAAGGAGAGGAAAAAGAAAGGGACGGGGAGGCTTATGGTGTGTGTATCGTTGCCAGTTAATGTCCCCTCGTCCACTCCACACGTTTAATTGTGTCCCCTCTCACCACCTTCAGCACCCCCCTCCGTCCCACCCTCTTCTTCTCCTCTCGTTTCCTGACGGACCACCCTTTCCGTTCAACGTCACGGTGAATTATTTGTACTGACGATTATTTTCTTCTAAGTGTAAGAACTTGTCCTTTGTTGTCTATTTGGTTTTTTGTTTTGTAGTTTAGATATACTAAAGTAAGACTCACAAAAGTTTTCCAACACTACAAAAACAGAGGTAATCTCCTCTAAGTATGATGTT
>SJYO01026388.1:11705368-11734860 GCA_006410555.1 Capra ibex | reverse complement strand
GGGGGGGGGGGCGGGCGGTGGCGGGGGTGCGTGTGTTTTTCGTTCAAGGAAACCTTATACAGTGATACTTTCTTTCTTTACAGTATTGAGTTTACTAGATTTTGTTGAGTTTATTAAGTGTTGCTGAAATAAGAGAAAGTCCCCCAGTAGCAATCTCTCCCATAAATCTAACAAACGGGATAATTTCCGATATAAGTATAACTTCTTGATTAATAAACGATCTTAAATTATCAGAACTTTAAAGTGTCTACGGCCACTCTATTCTTCCCTCTAAAGACAATGAAGGGTCGGGAAACATTTTGGAGTGTCGTCCACTACGATCTTTGGTATCAATAGTGACGGTTAAATTATCTGTAATCATAAATCTGAAATGATATATTACACCTTAAGTAACATGAAAGTTTTAATCGTAGAAGAGACTAGTAAAGTTATTCTATTTATCCGTTCGGTATTTCTAATCGAGGACTCACGAATAACAAGTTAACAAGTGTAACCATATGCAGTTCATTTGGTAAGGATTCTACTTTTCAACCTCCATGTAGATTTTCTAAGAAACAAACGTACTCTCTCGGTGTACAAATAGTTAACCTCTTCCTATTTTACACGTAACACGGTTGTGACTACTAATATTCGATAAAAAAAAAAAAAATGATCATCAAGAAGTCCTAGTGAGTTATTGGATCATCATTACTCGAAGTTAATAGTGAAATGACCTCTGTAAAGTTTCTCTAAATGTCAACTATCTGACTCTCTTTTCCAGTAAATGTGGTAACAAGAAGTTTTGGGTCTCAAGTAAAACTTCAAACACAGAGGAATGTTAGAAAGAAATTCTGTACCGTTTAATAGAAAATAACATCAAGTTTATTCCTTTGACTCAGTGTTTGTTTAAATGAATGATAATTTATGTTTAGAAACTAAAGGACGTAAATGTTGATAATAAATTGAGACTGTAAAAATTCTTCGACGGTAACAGGTAACGACCGTAGTATTAAAAGACTTTTTTTTTTTTTTTTTTTCGTTAGGTGAACGTCGCCACGACCTGACGTGTGTATCTGATCGAATCATTAGTACTTGACCGAAATACCGAAACGGTAGGATTACAAATATCGTCGATAAAAAGACTCAAACCACCCACACACTCACAGACCGTGTGGAACTAACGACATCCATTGAGACCTCGTCTCCCACACCCACACTCCACCCCAGTCAAATCGTGACACCTTTAACAAAAACATATATCTCTTATATTCATAGTAAAAACGTCGATAGTAAAAACGACAAACAAAATCATGGTTTATAAGTGTACAAATGAAATGTCAAAAGTTTCCCACAACGTATAGAATCTTAAATTTCTGGGACCTATAAATATAAACATCTATAACCTCGACTTTAGGTATTTCAGTTGACAGAAGAGATTCCGATGGACTTCCTGATTTTAGGACCTTAGGACTACTGAAGTGAGGGACAAGGTATGACGCAATTATCTACAAAGAATAAACTAGGATTGTTGGTACACTATGTCCTTAACGATAGATAAGAACAAAATATTTGTCCTTTATACCGAGGTTCCTCAACGTACGGTGAGGTAGGTCTTAAAGTTTCGAATAATTTCTGTTTTAAACTAAACCATGGGTCCGAAACGAGTTTTAACAATCTCAATATATTTTTACGAGGGTCAACATAAAGATTACTCTTTGAAAACCTGATAAAGACAAATAGATATACAATAGACAATTCCCAGGGAACCTTACTCGCAGTCGATTTAGAAAATTTCTGGATACTTTGGTTTCACCAAAGACAATCCGATATTGAGGGTCACCTGACTTTCTAAAGTAATACAACAATTAAAACGTATTGTCAATAATTGTCTACTTGATTTAATAAAACGAATACTATAAAAAAGACTCTAGGATCTAAACTTCGATAGTAAGATTTCGTTTCGGTACATGTTATAAGACGAAAACGAAAATTCGAAAAGAAAACGGTGTAACAAGGAGAACACAGGGTTTATAAGATTTAACAAATGTAAAAAACTGGTACGTTCCTAGGAACGGTGAGGGTTACTTCTGAAATTCTGTAAGACTAACGGACAAATGGAGTGACCAATACGAAGTAAACAAGTAGGACATTCATAAATGACCTGAGAGGTCCACCACGATCACCATTTCTTGGGCGGACGGTTACGGCCTCTGGCTTCTCTGTGTCCAAGCTAGGGACCTAACCGTTCTATGGGACCTCTTCGCATACCGTTGGGAGAGGTCGTAAGGACGGACCTCTTAGGGTACCTGTCTTTTCGAACCGTCCGAGTTCCGGTATCCCAACGTGTTTAGTCTGTACTGTCGTACGCGTGTGTGTGTACGTAAATGATTCGTGAAACAAAAAAGGTTCTCGACCTTTTTCTTATAACTTTTTATCTTATTTCTTTGGGACGGGAGTTTAATAGAATACCAACCCCATAGGTAAGATACATATATATTTACATATTGCACAGTCAACACTTGTGACACTTCCCATTTTTACTAGGACACGTTCCCCCATTCCTCACGAGATGGGTCTCTTCTTGTCAGAACGTGTCAACAGTCCTCGTCGAAGTTACTGCTCCCGTGTAAAGTCGTCTATAAAACTTCCTTGCTCAATACATCTCTAGACTCCCTTGTCATCTGACTTCTTTGATTCTATTTGGACGTGAACCTTACCAGTTCCTTCTTACATCTTTTTCAGGTCTCTCACAGGTCTCCCTTAGTCCTGTGTATTTCTGAACACCCGGTCAAATTTCCATAACGCACTCACTTCACGTCTCGGTAAATTCCCCGATCTTGTCTCTTTGTACATTTTTTAGTTACAAACACAAAGATTTCTAGATAAACCGACGAAACACTCTTATTTGACCTTTTACGGTCTTATCTTCTTCGTCCCTCTGGTCGATATTCCGATGACTTTTTCAGACATAGTATTTTTTTTTTTTCGAGTAGTCCTTTCGAGTAGTTTAAGACCCGTATAAAACTATCATTACAACTAAATAAGTTTCTACCCTACATTTTATAGTCTCTTTCTTTCGTTAATTCTCACGTCTTTTTGATCTCCCTACCGTAACGGGAAAAGATCTTTTTTGACTATTTGTGAAAGTACCCCCTCTTACTCTTTACACAGACAACTGTAGAATGTAAACTCCACAGATGTGTATTTGTCTTTAGAACTTTCCGTCAGTCCAATACTTAGAGTTCTAATCCCCCTCTCAAAAACGTACCTTTACTACTAAACCCTGATAAGTCTGACTAGAAAATGATTCTTAAATACTTAAATGATTGGTTCCCTCACTCCCATTTGTGTCTTCAATCTCCTAATTCCGACAAACAATTTCATCCTCCCTCTATTCCTCCTCAATCACTCTCATTCTTACTGGTCACTCCTTCCTTCTCTCACGATAGAGTCTTCGGTTTGCTTCTTTGCTAGAATTGTTTGTTCATGAATTAATCTAAACGGAAAAGTAAAAGAAAAATTAGTTTGTCCTACGGTTTCCTAACCAAGTTTTACTTGTAGTTTTAACATAATTCATATTAATATTAAAAAAAATTTAACGGATGATCCTTAGTTTTAAGAGGTTTGGTTCGAGGTTATCATGTACTAGACACTTGAAGGTCTACAAGTTCGACCTAAATCTTTTCCGTCTCCTTGGTCTCTAGTTTAACGGTTGTAGGCGACCTAGTACCTTTTTCGTTCTCTCAAGGTCTTTTTGTAGATAAAGACGAAAGAACTGATACGGTTTCGGAAACTGACACACCTAGTGTTCTTTGACACCTTCTAAGACTCTCTCTACCCTTATGGTCTGGTGGACTGGACGGAGAACTCTTTAGACATACGTCCAGTCCTTCGTTGTCAATCTTGACCTGTACCTTGTTGTCTGACCAAGGTTTATCCTTTTCCTCATGTAGTTCCGAGATATAGCAGTGGGACGAATAAATTGAAGATACGTCTCATGTAGTACTCTTTGCGACCCGACCTTCTTCGTGTTCGACCTTAGTTCTAACGGCCCTCTTTATAGTTACTGGAGTCTATACGTCTCCTGTGGTGGGAAGACCGTCTTTCACTTCTTCTTGATTTCTCGGAAAACGACTTTCACTTTCTCCTCTCACTTTTTCAACGGAATTTTGAGTTGTAACTCTTTTGATTCTAGTACCGTAGACCAGGGTAGTGAAGTACCGTTTATCTACCCCTTTATTACCTTTGTCACTCTGAAATAAAAAGACCCAAGGTTTTAGTGACGTCTACCACTAGCATCGGTATTTTAATTTTCTGTGAACGAGGAACCTTCTTTTCGATACTGGTTGTATCTGTCGTATAAGTTTTCGTCTCTGTAATGAAACAGTTTTCAGGTAGATCAGTTTCGATACCAAAAAGGCCATCAGTACATACCCACATTCTCAACCTGATATTTCTTTCTACTCGCGGTCTCTTAACTACGAAAGGTCGACAATACGACCTCTTCTGAGAACTCTCAAGGAACTTGAAGTTCCTCTAGGTTGGTCAGTCAGGATTTCCTTTAGTCAGGACTTATAAGTAACCTTCCTGACTACGACTTCGACTTTGAGGTTTTGAAACCGATGGACTACGCTTCTTGATTGAGTAAACTTTTCTGGGACTACGACCCTTTCTAACTTTCGTCCTCCTCTTCCCCTGTTGTCTCCTACTCTACTAACCTACCGTAGTGGCTCAGCTACTTGTACTCAAACTCATTCGAGACCCTCAACCACTACCTGTCCCTTCGGACCACACGATGTCAGGTACCCCAACGTTTCTCAGCCTGTGCTGACTCGTTGACTTGACATGACTCCTTTATACTTACCCTTGAAATGAATATCAACAGGTAAGAGTCTTAAAAACATGTATAACTTAAGAAGAGGTGTATTACCAACTCAGACTGTTCTAAACGAGACTATATTAAAACGTAAGAGTACTTCTTCCGTCATACTTTATTAAGTCGTTAACACTCCTGATAAAAAAGATCTTTCCGTTATACCATATCGCATTCCTTTCCCGTCGGACACTCACTTGGGTCAAAGGTGACTCTTGAATCGCTTTAACGAAGTGAAGAAATTCCGAGTGGAGGTAGGAGAAATTTTATCTCCGATAATTATGGATAGAAGGTCCGAAGGGACCACCGAGTCTCCTATTTCTCAGACGGACGTTACGTCCTCTGGGTCTAAGCTAGGGATCCAACCTTTCTAGGGGACCTCTTCCTTTACCGTTGGGTGAGGTCATAAGAACGGACCTCTTAGGGTTACCTGACTCCTCGGACTCGCCCGATGTCAGGTGCGCCAGCGTCTCAGCCTGTGCTGCCTCACTGAAGTGAAGTGAAGGTCCTAATGGTAAAGACTAATTTAAAATTTTATATCAATTAAGTTAACAGAACCCTCAAGGGACCGTCAGGTCACCAATCCTGGTCACTGTTACGTAAAAGGACTAGTACCGGGCCAAAATTAGGGACCACCTCCTTGATTCTAGGACGTTCGGAACGTTGTCCCAGGTGAAGGAGTGGGGGATTTTTTCCATTTAACGGACTAGGTGACACTTGTGAAGTGTAGTTAGAGATTTAGTAATTCATAGAAAGTTTATCTATGAAATTTTCGTAACACGACGTATAATCGTAAAAAGGGCCCTTTATAAGTTTATTAAGAACTGACCCTCCACATACATATCACTGCACACACACACACACACACACACACGCGCGCGTGTGTGCGTGCGCTCGTGCGTACGAGTGAGTCAACACAGAGAAACATCGGGGTACCTTTCGACTATCTAAACCATGAATTTTTTTAAATTCGTCGACAAATGAAAAGGATCAAAGATGAGACCCTATTTGTTTATTCATCTTATAAAAAAGAATGAAAAGAGTGGGACTCGGTAAGACCGTATTGGATAGTTGGACTCTTCCCATTGAATCAATTGAAAAAGAGTTCTAAAACGAGTTGGGTCGACCTTGTATACTTATTCTTTCTGGAGGATCTTTCTCGACAACAGAGGTTCAACTCTTCTTAAGCGACCTCTCTTATATAAAATGCTTGTATTTATTTTAATAAAACACTGGTAAAAATGTCACGAGACGAACACATAAGAGATTAGTGAGAAAACACGTCTAGAGTCACTTACCCCCTGGACTCACTAGATAGAGTAAAGTTAGAATGTTTCGTTAACGTCAAACTTAAGTCTACTACCTAGATATTAGATAATATTTTACTTTCTTTTAAGTAGAAGTCTTCTTTAGACTTACTTCTCTTCTAAGATTAATCTACAATAAACGAAAATTACCACGAAAAAATAGGGACCCCACTTATTCAAGGTAACAGTAACTCTGTGAGATAATAAGTTAACCACAGAGACGGGACAGGACCGGGGTGTCGTATCAGGTCGTCCCTGATCTGAACCTAGAGAAGTCTCGAGTAATTAAACCTTGGAGACGACTGATCTCTGTCTCGAAACCAATTTGAATTTTACGAGAAAAGGAACAGGATTCTCAACCGGAACGAGTCTCACAATTCCTTTAGTTTCTATTACTTTGGTTTTTACGGATTTCACCTGAAATTCGTACCTTATCTCTTACAAGGGAAAATTTAGATCCAGTGTACTCTTTATTTCTCCCCTTTCACTTTGAAAGTACTCTTTTTTTCGTTACCCAATGAGATTACTGAAAATCATCGAATTAAACCCCAGATGTGTGAAACGGACGGTACATAAGTTTTTAATCTTACCTGACGATGTGAGCCTTATCCCCTGAAACTGACTTACGTCATAATAGTTTCGTATCAAAATTTTAATATTAATTACACAATACTACTTTTGTGTCTAACTCCTAATTAGGTCTTCTCCGTAAAGTAATTCCTTGTTCTTCCATTAAGTAATCTCGTATTTCATAATTATAAACAGAAGTAATATTTTATTCTCTAGACACGGAAAAAAATTTGTTATTTATATTAATCTTATATGTAAAACGTAAGTATGGTCTGTCTACCAATAAATTAAATTTTACACTCAGGAACGATGGACGTTTTGAGACATGATCTGTGGCCCCTAATATTGTTACTTTTTTGTTAGAGAAGTATTTTTTCGAGTCAAAGACCAACCGAACCAGTTTCGGAGCTTACTTGTTTCTTTTTCTCCCTGTTTCATTTGCCTTCCGTCTTAATTCACTTGTTTGGTTTCATGTGTCTTCTTTTTCTTCAATAAAAACTAACCGTTAGTACCTTCCGACAACGATAAATTCAACGTATTAAAACCAATTTCCTTTCAACACTTCAACACTTTAAACAAGTCCTTTACCTCTTACCTCAACCCCTCGGTCTCGCGTCTTACTTTATTCTTTTCTCCGACGTTCGTATCGGATCGATACTGACTTACGATTGACTCCTCAGACCCGAAAGGGAAATGTATTCGAACCGTTCGATAAAACCCATCCCTACATATATCAGTACCAATTGTTCTCTAACAATCCTGTTATGTACCTAAGTAGTCACCTTCACATCAAACGGTACAATCGAGATTTCCTACTAAGTATCTATTAAAAAATTTTTATAACCAAGTCAGACGAAACTCAAGAAAGAGGGAGAATTTTAAAGTTTGTCTTAAATTATAAGAAAAGATTGTAAATTTTTATGAAGACAAGGGTTGTCCTTATCCTTATGGTAACCGTATTACAAGATGTCTCACAGGTCTATGTGAACCGTGGAATAGTCGTAAAGTGACCGAGGTGTCAGAGACAGAAAGGGTCAAACCGAGTGACTAAAAAGGTAGTTCTCCTATCGGATGGGAAGTAGGAGTTATGTACGATTTTATTTTGTGTAGAGAGTTAGGTGTAAAGTAGACAGACGACTTCAAACCATAAGTCCCCAGCAACACAACTGACGATCTGAGAGACAGAGGTTGGTATGGGTCTTAGGTCACGGGATACTACCGCGCCTGGGTCGTTCTCAGAACGGTCGGGGAGAAGGACAGTGAGGAGGCACGATCGAAACTTTAATCTTTAAGTGAGGACTTGGGATGCGGTTACTGGTACCAGAACGGTGGATACGTGTCTCTGGAACCGAGGGATAGTTAGGTTGCGTAGACATTAAAGATGAGTTCAGGGTAGTGATTCACAATGGACTGATGTAGTCACCGGTTAAAACCATCGACCATGTCAAGAGAAGTAAATGGATAATAAGTTACCAACAGGTCAGTGAGTCAGTACCGGTTGAGAAACACTGGGGTACCTGACTTCGTGTGGTCCGCAGAAGGGACAGGAAGTGAGAGAGGGTCTCGAACTAGTTTGAGTACAGGTGACTCAGTCACTACGACAGGTTAGTGGAGTAGGAGACGGTGGACGACGAGGAAGACAGGAGTTAGAAGGGCTTCTAGTCCCAGAAAAGGATACTCACCCGAGAAGTGTAGTACACCGGTTTCATGACCTCGAAGTCGAAGTCATAGTCGGGAAGGTTACTTATAAATCTCAACAAAAGGAAATCCTAAGTGACCAAACTAGAGAAACGACAGGTTCCCTGAGTGTTCTTAGAAGAGGTCGTGGTGTTAAACTTTCGTATTTAAGAAGTCGTGGGTCGGAGGAAATCCCAGGTTGAGAGTATAGGTATGTACTGATGACCTTTTTGGTATCGAAACTGGTATGTCTGGAACCAGTCGTTTCACTACAGAGACGAAAAATTATGAGAGAGATCCAAACATTATGGAGAGGAGTTTAGAGTCCAGAGAGCAGGAAGAACGTAGAAAGGTGACAACGATCCCCGATAACATGGAGTATATATTCACGGGTATTAATTGTCAGTCACGTTTACATCTTAGAGGACTTTGTGTCTTTTGACCTCTAAGAAATCGTCTTTTAGGTTTTATACTTGAAAACGTGATGTGCTTAAATGTACCACTAGTTTCCGATAAATCAGTCGTAAATGTGAATTTCCTTAGTCTTCGAATTACGAAAGAAATTGAGTTTGTGTTCATTTGTAGACGTAAAGATACACGATATTGTCCGAGACACAACTCCATTGAATAAAGAGGAGAACAGGACAGTAGTGGAATGAAGGGTCCGTCTCAAGTTTACCATGAATTAGTGAACTTGTACGGACCTTACGTTTGTCCTTTTCTTCCCTTTGTCCAGTTAACTACCAACTAACCGGACGACCGATTAGGGTATCGTTTTCTTTTCAGAGAGGATGAAGCATCCGTAAATTAAATAAGGAGGTTTTCATCTTTCTTCCAGTTCTGCTCTCATATAACCCCCTTTTGTTTTTGACTTCTTGCGCTAAAAATGTAAAAACAGAATTAACGTAAAAGAGACACAACAACGAGTGATGACTAAAATCCTAGAATTTAAGATGTTGGACACGACTTGATTGGTTCCAGACACTAAAGGTTTGAACCTCCTGGTGTCTAATAGAGGATCTAGAAACCTTACTTCTGGAGGGAGACCACCACGGGACCTTAGACACAAAAGTTATTTGAGGAGTCCACTACACGGGACAACCGAGTCTGTTATTTCTTAGACGGACGTTACGTCCTCTGTGTCCAAGATAGGGACCGAGTCCTTCTAGGGGACCTCTTCCCTTACCGTTGGGTGCGGTCATAAGAACGGACCTCTTAAGGTACCTGTCCCCTCGGACCACCCCGTGACAGGTGCCCCAACGTTTCTTAGCCGGTGCTGACTTGTTGAAAGTCAGTGAGTAAGTGAGTCCACTACACTTACTGACAATATCATCCTCCGTGACTATTTGTCACGTCTATAGAATTTCAATATAATTAAACATAATCTATAGAATTGGTTACTGAAGGAAAGAATAAAATGAAAAATTCTAAAAGAAAATACACCTGACAAAAAATTTCAGAAAGAACTTAAACAATGTTATAACGAAGACAAAGTACAAAACCAAAAACCGCTTCTCCGGACACCCTAGAATCGAGGAACTGGTCTCTAGGTTAGTCTGGTCCCTAAGAACGTAACCTTACACTTCGGAATTGGTGACCTAACGGTTCCTTCAGAACTATTCAAAAAATCTACAAAGATAATATTCATCCTATAAGAAATGTCTGTTGAGTTAAACATAACAAACAACTAAATTTAGTACACAAGATGAAAAACTCTAATTTTTCTTTATTAATCTTTTAGACTCCAATTCTGTCACTCTCTTCAATCACCCCTTGAACTCTTTAGACTACGTCCTCGTTATTCGTTCCAAACGATTGTAAACGTCTTTGGTCTTCCTACGAAAAAATTTCGTTACCCAAAACAGGTCCACTCAACTATTTGGTCCTTGAAATGTAAATTCAACAATATTAGTAAAATTTTTAAACGTGTCCAACATCTGTCTTATAAGTCCGAAATGGAGTTACTTTATCAGTCATAGTAACAAACCTATCATCAGTACAAGTGTCAAAAATTTTAAAGTTTAACTTATTATATTTTGATCTTTAGGGACTATTTTTAAAGTCTCCTATGACAAACAAATGAGTAGAGTCACCTGTGTCTTGGTTCTCTCTACTCCTATCCGTCCATCGTCAATCCGACGAGACTCTTTCAAAGTAATTTTTAACTGAAGTTTTCCTACTTCTTTGAATCAGGAGGTCTGATCCGGTAGATGGTGCATTGTGTTTTCTCCCTTTTTGTTTTACGGGTGACTGAACCCAGGACTAAATACTTTGTCTTAAAATCGAGAAGAGTAACTTATGTGGGTCTTCAATGTCTCCAATAGGTTACAATATGGGATTGAGAGGGTTTGTTTTTGTTTAGTTCGTTCCAATTCGAGTTAAAGTCTCTGGTAGTCATCCTGTAAATTCCGAAGGATTCTAGGTTGCTCAGGTAGGATTCCTCTAGTCAGGACCCACAAGTAACTTTCCTGACTGCGACTTCGACTTTGTGGTTATGAGACCGGTGGAGTACACTTCTCAACTGAGTAACCTTTTCTGGGACTACGACCCTCTCTGACCCCCGTCCTCTTCTGCCCCTGCTGTCTCCTACTCTACCGACCTACCGTAGTGGCTGAGTTACCCGTACTCAAACCCATTTGAGGCCCTCAACCACTACCTGTCCCCCCGGACCGCACGACGTTAAGTACCCCAACGTTTTTCAGCCTGTGCTGACTCGTTAACTTGACTTGACTTGACATGTGTCGGGAACGACGTTCTATTTAGACGTTCTATTTAGAGGGTAGATAAATAAATGAATTTTTACAAAATTTCTAAAAAAAATTGCACTTGGTAAAAATTTCAGAAATAATTTGACGTAATGTCTTTCAACCTTTACTGACTCGTTGATTCGTACTAATTTAGACAACACTATTACAAAGACAAAGTACAAAACCCAAAGATCAAAACCGGTGTTCCGTACATCCTAGAATCAAGGGACTGGTCCCTAGCTTGGGTGTGGGTGACGTAACCTTTCGTTTTATAATTGGAGACCTGATGATCCTTTCAGGGAGGATACATAAATTAAACTTAGTAGAGGAGTCTCTTAATCAAATAAAATAAGAAGAGGGAGTCATCCCTACCTCTTGGTAACCAGTTGGATGGAGAGTTACCATAAATACTGATATGGTTAAGGAAAATTTTAAGTTCCTAAGTTTCTTTTTCAAGAATCTTTAAAGGTGGAGATAAATCCTAGGGGGAAGAATAACAAAAACTAAATATTTGTGAGTAGATGGACTCAACTCACCTATCTGAATATGTTCTAACAAAAAGTGTAGACATTAAAACAAGATGAATAGATTTGAAGTTGTATAATCCTTTCACTGATCTTTATACACACTAGAAGAACTTAACGGTAAATTAATAATTATAATTACTAGTTTTTCCGGACACCTCAGGTTTGTGATTTGTTAGTCGGGTAGACAACGTGTGAACTTAAAGAATGACCCATGTTACTCAAAGATGTGTTTAGTGAAGACAGCAAAACTTTATGTTACTTGTCTAGGAGTCAAGAAGTAGAGGAAGAAAAGAGGAAAAAAAAAAAGGAGGATTAAAAGAGAGTCAAGATCCCTAAAAGGTAAAGGAAATAAAAGAGACTACTAGAACGTTAAACTGACAATAGAATAGTGGAGTTTTGGGGAAGCAAAAAGAGACGAATGAGATACAAAAATCCTCTCTGGATGAACAGTATAGAGAAATAAGGATTTTATTATTATAACGGATTTGAACTGCGAATTTATTTGTAACTTATATTTCACTATCACAGGAGACGGTACTAATTCCTTTGATTCCCCTAGGGTTTTAATTTAAGTCGGTAGTCCATAGACTCTTGTTCGGGATTGTGAGACGGAACCCTTCGTATGTTGATGAAGACATGAAGACTCGAATCCTTCTACCTACACCCCTGAGATGGGAAAGGAAATAGAGAGGAACAAGGAAATTGTTTTATATAAAGACCCTCTTACTTCCATGTTCCTTTATCTTCCTCAGAAATAAAAGGAGTTAATTACCTTAGTATACTCCCTTTTCTTAAAATAAGTCGGAAGTTAGAGTCCAACGGGTTCTTTTCGCTTGTTTTGGTAGTTTTCATTTGTCAACAAATAGACCCCAGTACCCCCTGACTACCGACACAGTTCAAACCAAGATTCTAAAGGTCCCACTGAATCACCCACTGTCATCAAAACATACCCACTGTTCTTTCGTGGGGTTTTCCCCCGACGGACAATCCGATTTCGAGGGAACTTCTTAAAAATGAGTCACACTTTAACATTTAATTACAAACCACTAAGGTAAAACTATGGAAGTACTCACCATAGTTTAAGTACCACACGATTTAAAAGATTTGTCATAGGGACGGACTTGTGTTATCTTGTAGTACGACATGACTTTCTGAAAAGGGAGGAGACTTACCATTAAATCCTTTACTCGGTCTTTGGGATACACGTGTTCTCATGGTATTTTTCGGGTAATTGATTCCACGGTCACTTTACCTAGACTGACGGTACACAGGTCATACGGTAGATTTTTCCACGGTGAATCATCGTAAGAACTGTAGTGGAACTCGGGGGTCACCCTTCCCTTTTGCTCTTCTCCCTCTAAGGTGGTGTGGCGCGGGGCCGGGGGGGGCGGTGTGTGTGTGTAAAACATTCAGTTCGTCGTATAAAAGATTTCCTTTCGTTTCAGTCCTAACTTTTTGTCATTGTTGTATTGTATAGAACCAGAAAAAGGTCGTAGTCACTCAAAAGCGGTTTTTCGTTCTTTGTCATAGACTTTACAAACTTTACGTTCCCCGACACGGTCGGGAGTAGGTGTTCCAATGAACTCTACCTCTACTCCTCAAGGACTTACTGACCGTACTGAACAAGGGTAATAGTTAATTCCCAATCTCTCGAGTGTACTATGTCGGTCTGTAAAATAGGTCACGGTCTTTCCGTCGGAAAGAGATGTCAACTCTGACAAATACCAGACACATTGTCTCGATTCGTTTCTGACCGGGATTTTCGCTGTCTTTGAAATCGCCTTAAACGAACTGTTGTCGGTGACCTGGATTCAGGTCCGGTACCCGTTACACGGTCAGTAGTGTGTTGACCAGTACTAGTAGAGAGGGAGGTCAGTTTACTGTGGATCTTCCACCCTATGGTAATAGACTCACCTGGTGTGTTTTGCGTGTTGTAAATCTGTACCAGTTCAGGACAAGTTTCACCGTCTGTGATTATTTTTTGAGTACTATGTAGAGTTTACAGTAGTACCTTGACTCAGTAATAAGTGTTTAATTCTTCTTTAAGGACAACTTGATGAATATATAATGAATTTTAACATTATTAATCAAAACGAAAGGTAAAATGATACCCGATTATAACTCCGACAAAAAAAAAAAAAAAAAGAAAGAACGATTTAGTACCTCGGGAACCTTCTCGGGATTAAATACGTGGTTGCCTCTTTTGAGACTTTTAACTCGTCGGATGGTGTTCGACACCAATGTAGAACAATCAATGTTCCGGGGGACCCTCTTTTCCCGACTCAGATGAAAACCTAAGTATGTAGAGTTCCTGATATTAAGAGTGTGATTCTCCACTCTCCTTCTAACAAAGTTGTGACCTCTCATACAAGAATAAAGGAGTGTCATCTCTACCTCAATTTTTTTTAAAAAAAATTCAATGAACGACGACGACGACGACGACGATTCAACGAAGTCAGCACAGGCTGAGACACGTTGGGGTCTCTGCCGTCGGGTGGTCTGAGGTGGCAGGGACCCTAAGATATCCGTTCTTGTGACCTCACCCAACGGTAAAGGAAGAGGTTACGTACTTTCACTTTTCATTTTCACTTCAGCGAGTCAGTACAGGCTGAGAATCGTTGGGATACCTGACGTCGGATGGTCCGAGGAGACAGGTACCCTAAAAGGTCCGTTCTCATGACCTCACCCCACGGTAACGGAAGAGGAAATTCAATGAATGGTCTATGATTTTTTTTTTTTTTTTTTTCACTTCATAAATTTCTGGTCTTTTGGGTTCCAGTAATTTCCCTTTTACAATAGTAATACCTATACCTTTTTATTAAGGAGGGGATATAGTACTGGTAAGTGTTTAAGATCTCAAATTTCTCTTTTGTGCTTTTTCCGTTCTTTCGTCCCATTTTCTCTCTCTTCCTCCGTCCCGTTCAAAACGAGACAACTAAGACTGTCGTCGTCTTGTTTGGACGAAGGATTCTAAGGACTCCTGTGACCAACTAACTGCTTAGACACGATGAGTCTCATTGTACCCTCTCTGTGCCCCTTCCTTTTTCTTAAACACACACCTCTCACTCGCCTCGTCCCACCCCCCCCCACCAACATTTCTTCTCTCGTGATCATTAATTTATTTCTATACGTACTTTCTGAGTCTTGGTTTAAGATGTTGCCAGTAGATATGAGAAACATCTAACGCCCACACTTGTAAGTGTCACATACGAAACCTATCTGGTCTAAATACGGACAATAGGATCGAATTAATAATTATCGTGGGAGAAGTGAAAGTTTTCAACAACCACTCCTGATATTTAATGTACTAGGCACATCAGGGTTCTGAGGAATCAACCCCTTACTTTCAACTTCAAAGAAACCTTCTTTACTCGACCTTCCTCCCCCATTTCTTTTATCCTGAAAACGACCTCTGGTAAATATCCTTTAAGGTGTCGAGACAAGATATTCCTGGTTCTTCTTTTTATTACTTCTGACCTAAGATTTTTACACACACAAGATTCTTTTCTAATTTGACTATAGTGAGATCTCGTTTCATTTTCAAGTCGTTACCACTAGATGAAATATAATTATTAAGAGTACTAGTAATAAGACATGATCTGACATAGAACCGGGGGCTCTGACGTAATTTTGTGAGGTGCCTTATATTAAATTCATATTAAAGAGAAAACAAAAAACTAAAAAAAAAATTTACCTTAAAATCGAGTACCAGTACTGTACCTCATTTTTAGACTTTAAAAATATGAAAAAAGAGGATTGAGGTAATGAAAAAAGACACATTCTAACAATGTAGGTGTCCATTTAATCGGTCCCAACATAGAACATCTTTGCCATCTTGGTCATCCCTTTTTTATTAATAGAAAATTTCAGAAACTGATTCCAGTTTTAAGATTAATATATTATTAATCGTGTCTATTTACATAATAGATTTTTTGTAATGATCTATACAATAAGTAATGTAAGATAAAACCTGAAATCGGTCTTAAACCAGACGACAACTTTACAAGTATAATCCCACTCATTGAACAGAATCAATAGGTCATGTAGGGGGTAAAACCTTAGTTTTTGAGGGTGGGAGATTCCTTTGAATAGTCAACAACCGTTGGACTTTGTTAACCAATGGAATCGAGTATACTAGTGTATTAATATTTTTCTAGACACTTCTCACAATCGTAATTTTTTTTTCAAAAACGTTTTGAGGTTTGACATTGTAAAATTTTATTAATTTTATGTAAAAACTAAACGTGTAAAAATCAAACGTCTAACATTCGTCGTAGTCTTGGTCTCCACGGTTTTTAGAAATATTTTCCGGTAGGAATGTGTCAAGGTTCGGTCCAGGTCATTCTTTCTCGGTCTTTACAGGTCCGGTTAAGACTTCTGAATTTTCCAAGTCTATCAAGCCTATTCGAAACCTGTTCGTCGGTTTAAGACCTTCGTATACACTTGAAGAAGGTTTAGTGTTTGGAAGACTCCAAACGAAGAGGAATCGGGTTTCGGTGACGTTATCGACTGTCGGAGAAGTGTCAAAATGTACTCGTCATTACTCATACTCTAATAGTCTCCGAGGTTCAGTGCGGTAAGGGAGTAACAAACCTATTATTTCAAGTCTCCATGACTCCTATTAGAGGGATCCTTCTGTCTCTGGGTTGAAAATGAATAGTAAGAAGACAAGTGAAGGAAAAATCGATTAATTTGGAACCAAGAAGTGTCCTTTATTTTGAAACGTTGAAGGTATTGCCCAGTCGAACCATTATAACATATATAGAAAGGGCCAAACAGACCTTTTTGTCCTTTTCTCTCCACGGTCGCACTTTTAGGCCTTCTCTCCCAATAGAAAATTTACTCGTCTCAAAAGTAAACGTGCACCGGTCTCGACCGACACGGTGACTCAGTTATTCCTACAGACGGAACCTAGAGACCTTCCGAAATACCCCCGCCCCGAGCCCCGACCCCGCCCTCACTCCCCGCGCTCTTCCCTCTCCTGGGACTTCTTTCTGACTCTTCTTAAAAATGTCGATGTGCAGCCGGTAGAAGAAATACCCACGTGATGTCCGAGGTTATACACTGACACTTATTCGGAGGGTTCTTCGGTTCCTCTTCCGTTACCTCACACGTCATACTCCTCCTCTTATTATTCCGTTGGAGCAAAAGTCAAAATCCACTTAAATTTGGTATACTTTTAGCAGACAAAGATCGTGAAAGTACCCCTTACAATTAGGTACGAGTGTACATCGGGATTGAATGACAAAGAGTAGATTAGTTCTTATTACCTCACCTGGGTTTCTCTATAATACCACAGTCCTGGAAGGACTTTCAGTGTGTGTCTTAGTACCAAGACAAAGTTTTATTCGTCATTTTAAGAAAAAAAAGATTATTTAAAGATTTTTTTTTTTTTTTTCACTGTTCACCTCTTTCATCTGTCTTTCGATCTAAATTGCATTATCTATGTAACAGTATGTTAATTGTGTAAATTATATCGTGAACCTTAAAATGTATACCTTAGTTCATTCTTAATTGTTTACAAGTATGTTCTATTGTTTGACGGTTCACTACACGATTAATTTGTCTAAACCACCTTATTTATGCGATTTTAATCTTTGAGTCGACCTTAATCATGGAAAAAATTAAGTATATGAAACCTGAGAGGACCCTATGTAAGTAGTGGTTACTGACGTAATAAATTGTTAATCCTAAAAAAACAATAAAAACTGGATGACACACTGATTTTGATAAAACAAAAAATCACTACAAATTCGAATCTCTTCCTTTACGATTAGGTGAGGTCATGACAACGGACCTTTTAGGGTACCTGTCTCCTCGGACCATCCGATGTCAGGTACCTCAGTGTTTCTCAGTCTGTACTGACTCACTGAAGTGAAAGTGAAAGTGAAAGTTCGAATCTCTTTTACCATAGAGTTTTACTTTCTTTTAGTAGAATGAAACACGTTATTTATCTGAACCCCTTTCATAATTTCGTCAAATGATATTTAATTTATTGTCGATAAACTTTCAAAAAAAAATTCCTTTAAGACAATATTTTATTTATCAAACACACACACACACACACACTGTAAGAATTAATGAAGGGTTTAAACAGAAAAGTTTTTTATTCAGATTTAAAAACACGCGACCTAAATAATTCTTCCTCGGTTTAAAATCTACTGATTTCAAATCTGTAACAACAGAGTATCAGAATTCTTTTATCAAACCACAGAATTGTTGTTGTCGTCGTCATCGTAAGTAAATTCTTAAATTTGGATTGGGTTACGAATTTAAATGTTCTGTTGTAATAGAAACTTATTTTTACATGTTCTTAAATCTATGGACCTACCAGAGACATTGTGTAGTCGTTTTTATTTAAGCACCCTGAGTACTCTCTCTAGTCCTGTAATTTATTATTTAGAGTTCCAATTTTCTTACTAATTACAGTCTAATTTGGATACATGAAATTATTGATATTACTCAGTCTTCATAAACTTAGAACTACTATAATTGAACCTCTAAATTCAACAAAAAAAAAAGTTTGTGCTTATAACTACTAATATTTATAACTCCCCAACATCCAACGTACTTGATTTACTATACAAAAATTATGATTATTGCTAAAATTGACCCCATGAAAGTATCTTACATGATCTCGAGAGATACTCACTGTCTCCCTCGTACTCTCCTTATAGAGTTTAGGTTAATTTCATAAAAATAAAAAGGTTACTTGTTACAAGTTTTATAAACCATTGTCCTTCACTTTCACTCTGACCCACAAACTCCGGACAAGGAAAACCGACCTCTTTAGATTATGACCAATACCACTAACGACATTTGGTATTTTACTACTACACGGGTGAGGTAAAGAAGTGGAATAGAGATGACAAATCTAGACGGTCACAAGGTCCATAGTCGAGACCGGAGAGGGTGACGACACTGGAGTCCTTCGTTAGGTGCCCTACTTAGTGCGACCCTTTCGTATCCGGAGTGATGTAAACACAAAAGAGGGGATCACCGTCAATTTTGATTAAAGTCTATTTCCTAACTATCGGTTATTACCCAGGAGAAAGATTATGACAAAAGACATTGTTAGTATACCACTCCTTCTGTAAACCCTATTTCCTTCTTCTTACTTTCCTTTCCCAACCCCTCTCCTGTTTATAAAACAAGTGGAATTCGACTTTGTGTACTATACCTATTCCTACTGAGACAATCTCAGTAATTTGTAATCTCTACTTCCTTTCATTCTATAAAACGACAAGTTAGATAGGTAAAATCTTAACTACTTTGACTCCAGACCTTTCCAACTCGTTAAAACAGGTCTTAGTGTCCCTCTGAGTCCAGGGGACTTTGTATATGGATACACGTTATGTCCTGTAAACACGACGAAATTGACAAAGCCCCAGTATTAAAGGTCCTTTCAAAATAGGAACAATCTAAGAGGTATGTCAAAACTCGTTTAGGTCTAACGACAATATTAAGTTATCACTGTGTGAAGAGGGGTCAGGAAGAAGACAACAACAATATACTAGAAATTATATCTTTATCAGGGACCTATAATGAAGGAGATGAGTTACCATTCTGATAATTTCGTTATAATAAATAAATTGTACACCAATTTAAATAATAAATGTTTTTATTATTAATGTTTTTTATTTTACTAACAACTAATATTAACAAATAATAAAATAATACATACGTAACGTACAATAATAGTCTTTTACCAAATATGACAAGGAAAACTTAATATAAAAGAGTAAATTTTTAGTCACTTATGTACAATTTTATATAAAACATTGTATTGAGTTACTTGGGGTGTTACGGATATTTATATATTACCCGATCTTGCAATTTTACATTCGAACAAAGAAACAGAGAGTGGGGTCTGATAACTTTCAAATAAGTCGACAAAAACTACAGAATTTGATGAGAAAGATCGGTAGACAACTCAAAAAAAAAAAAAGAAAATACTTTTATCTGACTTGGACATGTGTGTCGTAAACCCATTTTATTAATAAAACTGAAGAACAACTAACGTACATTTCTTTTAATTCCGAAGTTTAAATTAGTCGTATAGTCTTTATAAGTAAGAGTGGTAGGTGGTATGTTGCCAAACTTAAAGGATACTGACAAAAGAAATGGGAAAGACACGTCTGTCGTAATAAGTGATATTCGTGGTAATTTCTTGGTTCACAGTTACTTGGGTCGTCACTTGACTGTCAATGAATTTGTCGTGTACTAGGTTTCGTCAAACTCCTTACGGTTTACGAAGAAAAAGTTGTTCAGGTAAAGTAGGTTCCACCCCCGCCCCCTTTAGTAAAGTAAATTTCTAAATATAAATACTTGTACAATACTTACAAGACCTACAAGGGACATTACAAAATACTTTCTACGTCTACGCAAAGGTTCTTAGCACTCCGTTCGGCCGACCGGTTCCTCTGTCAAGCCGGGAAGTACCCGTCTAGGTTCCTACCTTCCTCAGCCGGCTCGGGACCTCTCCCTAATGTGAGGGAACTGTCACCCTAGACAACGAGAAGGTGGTATGTCACAAGAACCACAGGGAGAAACAAGACTGACGAAGGAGAGTTGGGGAGGGTCTACCCATCACCCTTCTCTGGTCGACGAACCCTTTTATTAGTCCTCCTAGCAAAGATCCTCGGGAAGGGTTATCATGTCCAACCTCCGGTTGGTGGACTTTTCCAAGAATCGGTTCTTCGTGAAGAAGACGAGAGACCACTCGTCGAGAGACCTCGACCAACTCTCCTCTTCCGGTTCTTGTCGTCTTCCGACAGGGGTCCTCTCCGACTCGAGCTGAGGTCCCTCCTCTCGACTTTCCCTTAGGTCCGAGATATCGTGTACAGAGAGAAAGGAATCCCAAGTTTCAATAGATAGTAGGGTCACCTTTACCTAAACGACAGCAACCCTGAAAGAACCATTAAAATTAAAACTGTATAAAAGAAAGTAAAGGATCGAACTAACTGAACAAACCAATTTCGTATCGACTTATGTACTCCTCCTATTGTCCAATAATGAAAAAGGATCTTTGTGGATAGTCACAAGTGGTCTCTTTTAGTAACATAAATATACCGATCTTTGACTCAGGACTTTGGACCTGTTGAAAGGGACTACGATACACTAACCAATCTTCTCATTTGTTCCTTTTCTACAACTTTCCGATTCGTATTCAGAGACGAGTAGTGCCTCCTTCGTTAAATTACAGAAAGACTACCATCCACTGACGTTACACGTAAAAAGGTCATGATAGTTCGTCAAGAGGTTACGAGTCGTCTAGATAAACATCCATTGGATGTTTAACTTGAGTTAAGACTGTGTAGATGGACCTCTATTGTAGTCTAGGGTGTCACTTCCAGAGTCAGGGTGTTCTGACGGAGGTTAAGTCTACAGTTAATGTTCAAGTCCAACAATGATCACGAAGAGTGTTTTCACTTTCACTTTCACTTCAGCGAGTCAATACAGGCTGAGAAATGCTGGGATACCTGACATCGGATGGTCCGAGGAGGTAGGCACCCTAAAAGGTCCGTTCCCATGACCGCACCCAACGGTAAAGGAAGAGTGTTTGATCGATATTTAACCTCCAGGGGTACTGGGAAAGGAACCCAAGATAATTAAACGTTGTCGTTGAACGTCTTCAACCCTTTGGTCAAATGAACGATTATTAGTCAAATAATGTTTTCTGTAACTTCTTATGTTTACTTGACGGTAGACTTCTCTTTGTGTCCCGTTCCAGATCTCCCTCAGGATTACGTCCTCGAAGACAGGGACACCCAAAACCTCACGTGGCTCGACCTTCGAGAGACTCGGGATATCAAGTCCTTAAAAATACCTCTGAAGTAATACATCGGAACTACCTAACTTAGTAACCGGTTAGTACTGACTTGAATTAGAGGTCGGAGAGAAGGGAGAAACCTCCATACTCACACCACATTTCATTTCAAGGAAATCAGTGTACCAATCAAGGAAACCGTCGTTCAATAGACCCCCGAAAGGTTCACAGTGGAGTAAGTATTTTGAGTTCACACCAACTCTCCCCGAACACTACTTACTGATCTATGGGTAAAATGGAAAAACCGAGACCTCACTAAAGTTCTGGTCCTTCACTTCTGTCTTCTGATTCACAACATCATTTTCTACGAGGGTAACGACAATAGTGAGTCCTTTAAACGTATCCAAAACTCTCGACACTCGGTCCTTGAAACCTACTTTTGGCTTTATATATAAATAATATTTAGTGTTATAGTGTCACTGAATTGAGTCCAAGGGACCTTTCGTTTCGGACCCTGTACCCAAAAACACGTCCATCGAATCAAAACGTTTACTAGGGTTCCTTGTCCTTTCCCCGTAACCATTTTACTTCATCCCTGTTTCCTTCCTTTCCACTATAAACTAGACGAGTGATCGTCGAGTGTAGGCCCTAAGATAGAGCGACCCTTAAGAGAGTTTTCGGAACATCTTTGGTGTAGTCTTACGGTTTCCCCGACTTCTCCCCATATACATATATGGTTAAGGTAAGGAGTTCCAGTTCCAAACGAAGTCTCTCACCCCACAATAGGAAACTATGACCTCTTGGGTGAGAAAGTTCTGAAAGGTCCACACGGTCACGTCCTTCTACACCCAAGTTAAGGACCCAGTCCTTCTCGGAGGTCTTCTCCTTTACCGTTGAGTGAGGTCAAAAGAACAGACCCTTTAGGGTACCTGTCTCGTAGGACCACCCGATGTCAGGTACTCCAGAGTTTTCTCAACCTGTCGTGAATCACTTATTTTATTGTTGGGTGAAGAGGTTTTTGATTCAAAAGAAATGTCAGTAGAGGATTCATTAAAGTAGAGAGAGGAGTTGTTAGAGGAGGTCTAAGCACCAAAATTTATGGTAATTATACATTTAAACATAGAGGAGAAGACTAAAGAGGTGACTTGAGAATGGGTATATTAGTCGATGGATGAGTCACACAAGTGAACCGATAGATTATCCCCAAGATTTTTAATTGTATGGATTGATCTCAGGAACTTAAAGATAGGACTGGTTACAGTTATAAAAATTTGAAATATTTTTTGAGGTGGTAAAAAGTGTACGAGTCCTGTCTTTGGATCCCCTGAGAGGACTAAAGAAAGAAATCATTAGGGTATTGACTAGAGACGAAGACGAAAATAAGGGGTAGACTTTGGTCTCTTTGCAGAGGTCCGTTCATCTCACCCAACGGTGCAGGAGGAGGTTCCTTAGACGTGTTGGGTCCCCAGTTTGGGCGCAGAGAATACTGAGGACTTAACCGTCCGTCCAAGAAATGGTGATCACGGTGGACCCTCCGGGTAGGTAAACTGTCTTCATACGTTTAAGAATATTACATCTTTTCATGTCTTAAATTTCATAATCCTCGTAAAAATAAGAAAGTATATGTTACTCACTAATTTTTTGTTGGTATATATGAAAACTTCTCAGAAACATTTTACCTCCATTTAATCTGAAAACAACAGAGTTACAAAAGAATTACAAAAGAGTTTCAACTCAAGGGGTGGTCTTCGAGGAGAAAGTCCGGAAAAGGAAGTAGATCACACACACACGAGGTTTGACTCAACGAAGTCAACATAGACTGAGAAACCTGGGACACCTGGTCCGAGGAGGTAGGGCTGAAACGTAGTCTACGAGAGTCAGGGAAAACGAGTGAGTCATAGAAGTTAAGTAACGAAAGAAGAACTACAGACTCTCAAGAACTGAGTAAAAAAACACCGTGACCTTATTATTCTAGATTCCAGGTTTTCTGGACCACCCCTTTTTCTTTAATTCCCAACACCTGACGAAATTAAAATCCGGTGGGTCTGTTTAAATCGGACTAAATTTTCCTCGAAGGTAATGAATGTCGAACTGAAAAGTTTCAAGAGTGGTTTTAGAACCCATTTTTGGGAACAAACCAGAATTAGAGATTTGAGTATAAAGGAGGTGCCTGGATTATCACTCCCGTTGATCTAGCGTCCGAACGTTAAGATAAAGAAAAGTTATTCGTAGATAGTGGTGGAGTAAAACTGTGTCTAATGCAAAAGACCATCGGTCGGGGATTTCTGAAGAGATGTGAAAAGAGAGAAATCCATTGAAAATAAAAAGATAAAATAAAAAAATAAAATGAAATGTTATGGCATAACCAAAACGGTATGTAGTTGTACTTAGGTGGTGTCCACATGGACTCAAGGGTTATGACTTGGGGGGAGGGTGGAGGGAGGGGCATGGTAGGGAGACCCAGTAGGGTCACGTGGTCGGGGTTCGTAGGACATAGGACGTAGCTTGGACCTGACCGCTAAGTAAAGAATGTGCTATAATATGTACAAAGTTACGGTAAGAGGGTTTAGTAGGGTGGGAGAGTGAGAGGGAGTCTCAGTTTTTCTGACAAGATATGTAGACACAGAGAAAACGACAGAGCGTATGTTCCAATAACAATGGTAGAAATATTTAAGGTATATATACACAATCATATGACATAACCACAAAAAGAAAGACCGAATGAAGTGAGACATATTAGCCGAGGTCAAAGAGGTCAAAGTAGGTGGAGTAATCTTGACTAAGTTTACATAAGAAAAATTACCGACTTATTATAAGGTAACACATATACATGGTGTCGAAAGAATAGGTAAGTAGACGACTACCTGTAGATCCAACGAAGGTACAGGACCGATAATATTTGTAACGACGTTACTTGTAACTCCATGTACACAGAGAAAGTTAAGACCAAAGGAGCCACACATACGGGTCGTCACCCTAACGACCCAGTATTTCCCATTGAAAAATTCTAATTCGTTGGAAGTTAATGAAACTCCGTTATAATTTTAATAAAAAGTTAAAAGGTAACATTAGACACATGAGAAATCTTTACATTCGGCTTTAGAATAAGGGTTAAAGGACGATAAAAGATACTGGGTTTTGTAAACAATAACAATAACAACAAGGCAAACTTATCCCCGGTAGTCATTACTCATTTGTTCGACCGACACGATTCAACTAAAGAAAGACAAGACTCTATACGGATTTAATCCTTTCACATGTAAAGATCTCGTCTTTGTTTGGAGGTATTTTCCCTTTAACGAGTTTCACATCAGTTAAAGTTCTGAAGTTAAAAGTGAAGACGTAATATCTCCATATTTTAACTTCCCTGTCAAGGAGATCGTCAAAACCAAGGTATCTATCAAAGTACCAAGGTTCATAGTCCGCTCGAACCCTATTAAGGGGTTGGTTTCTGTAACTCCAATGAACAGATCTTTCATCCCTACTGTTTTGGTTCCGTCTTCGACTCATTTACCTTTCACTTGTGTCTTTTCGTCCCTAAAACCTTTGGTCATCTACCTCTCTATTCATCTACCATTTTCAGTTTTTCGACCACCATTTTATACCCCGTACTTTAATAGTAGTTCCTCCACCAGTCTTAGTGTCTTTGTTTTACGGTCTTTGTTCTCCTGGAACCTTTCTTGATTTTCGGACAAGATCACCCGCTCTGTCTCGTCGCAGTACTGGGGAACATTTGTAGGGTGTCACAGGAGACCCCTAGTACATCAGGAAAGGGTGAAGACACGGTCCGTCAGTGTTATCTTTTGTCGTCTTTAAATCTTGTTAAAGAGTCCAGTAATTGACATGGGCTCTGATCGAATCTAAAGACACTCGTATCCTTTCTGGATTGATAGGTTACTAGAAGTGAAGTTTCCAGTGGTACTCATGTTTCCTTCGATCTGATAAGATCAGGTTTTGTTGTTATGATAGTTAAAGGTAACCGGTTTTCTGTCAAGGTTTGTCACAGAAAAGACTTCATTGTTTCCCTCCTTTTAAACTAAAACTTTAGAACCCTAAATCAAATAAAATGAGATGAAACCAGAATCGTTGTTATTTTACTTTATTCTTTAAATGGGACTAAATCTTCGACGGAGAGAGGGGGTTCGATAAGAATAAAACGATGTTAATTTTATAACAGGTCGAGAGAGGGTATTTATAATGGAATAAGTCGTGTCGTTAGAGAAAGTAGAAACATTTCTAAAATAGAGGTACACTAGAGGTCCTACGGTACACAGAACGAATAAGGTGAACCACTGTAAACATTTACTATGATAAGTAATTTTTGTCACGACGACACGAAAAGGATCCTACTTGAAATATTCCTGAAAGAGGAAAGAGAATTTTTCGTAGACCCTGACAAAGGAGAAACGGCCAACTACGAAACGTTTCTTACTTAGGGATTAATGAACTATAATGTGAAGAAAGAATTTCTTTTTGTACCATTCCATAAATGTAAGACGGACGGTACCTATACTCCGTCATGTTCGTAACTCACTCTAAAGTTCCGAGACAACCCAGAAGGTCACTACCGATCACCAACCTAAACAGTGAGACGTAAATTTCAACCCGGGGGGTTTAAACTACTTACTATTATGTGATTAAACCCCTGAGAGAAGAGTCAGTCTGACACTTACCGGAGTCTAAAATAAGGTTGTAAAAAAGACATAGAGCAAGATCCTTCAAAATCTAATCAACTTTTATACACATTTGTTGAATCTTCGTAAAAAAAAAGACATTAATCATATTAAAAAAAAACGTGAGACACAGGACGACTAACTTCTGTGGTTCAGACAACTCTAGACACTCAACAATCCTCTATGAGAACAGATACTGGAAAAGGTATGTATAATAAACGTTTCTTCAAAGTTTCGTTTTTCCTTGATGTCATTGTGATATTTATGTCCTAAAGAACGTTAAACTAAATTGCCCTTTTCATGGATATTGTGTGGGAAGCAAACACTTGACAAATTTGACGAACCACGGAAAGATCAAACTGAAGATAATTCAAGAAATGTCTTCTGTTATTTAACCCGAAAAATCCAAAAATTCCTCTCAGAGAACAAATGACCCACGAAATAGGTAACTGTGTATAGATATGACAAACATACAAGGTCCTCTTACAGAGTGAAAAAAGACTGGAAAGTCTTTAAATACCAATCTCTTTATTTACTTATTTCTAAAACCATGAAAATACACATATACACAATTAGTTTTTGATCACTTAAATTCTTCGTAGAAGGGTCAATCCTAAAGTGATTTCGCTAGGGTCGAAACAAGACAACGAAGGACCGTACAACTAACGGGGTTAATTAAAGACTTTCACACTCCAGGATTGTCGTCCAGAATTTGGTCTGTAAGAGCTTGACCTAGAATGTCAGTCCCAGAAAATAAAATAAAAAATCTCCCTCTTTTCTTCCCCGGACCCTTACTTTACGTGCAACGAGGCCCCTACCAAAAGAGGGACTTTGTTAAAGTGTATTCGGATGAAATAATTTTGTGTGTGTGTGTGAGAGAGAGAGAGAGAGAGAGAGAGTGGGTACCAAATTAACGGTGATTTTATTAGTAGATCGCTGAGTCCTCACCCACCATAATTCCCAGTGGTCTGGGGGTCCCTTAACATCGGACCTTAATCGTACCGTGTAATGGTTTACGCTGACACAAAGGGAGGAGCGAGGCCGAGTACGGAAGGAAAGAGAAGGGAGTGACAGGGGACTGTGATATAGCGGTAAAAGGGGGTCTTAAAAGAAACTGTCAAGTAATTCTGTGGTTCAAAGGTTCAAGGAACTCTTTTACTAAAAAAAATATAAGAGATAAAGGGTGTTACTTAGAATGGATTCGCAAGGAATTGAAAAACGAATTTCAAAAATACCCTGGTGTGTCTTGTAAAGGGGACTCTAAAATGAAGATCGAACAGGAGAGGTACAGGAGGGTCGATTAAACGAGTAGACTAACTGGGGGATAGAGAAGGATGAAAACGGAGATAGAGAAGGAACTCGAGAAAGGAGACGATCTCACTGAGAAGGGTTAAACAGTGCACGACATGAATATAATATGAACTCTGACCCCGGTGTGTTTCGTAATCGTAGTTCTAAACCTCTATCTTTAGTTTGTACCCCTAGTGGTGCCACTGTGGTTTTTGAACTGTATGCCGGTTTCGTCTCGTCCCTGATCTTTGGGATCACCCCTCAGGTCTTGGCCTTATACATGTACATAGTCTCCAGATCTCCTTCCATTCTGTTTAGTCCTTGTCGTTTTACAGTCATGGTTTCCCCGTGTCTCTGAGTTTATCAACGATGAGTCTGTCCTTTAGAACGTCTCACTCCCGGTCAGAGTCCGACACCAGAATGTTCCTAGACGGTCGTACTTATTTACTCGGCACAATCTCACTCCCGTTCAGACAATTGTCCCGAATTTATCCTTACACCAAGTCATAGGAGCGAGGTAGGAGAGGGTGAATGTTGAAGGGGGTCGGGTAGATTTACCTATTTTGGGTGTTAAAGTAAAAGTGAGTTGTGGGACGGTCGATATCAACGACAGAATAGGTATTTACTACCTTTACATAATATGTAAATTTAAATATAGTGGTAAAAGTTATAAAGAGATAAAGGACATCTGAAGGGAGATCACCCTCTTAATGACAAATCAGATTGGGAAAGATATGATAAACATATCGGGGATCAGGTCTATACCGGTTGATGTATTATATGTGTCCTGGTGGAAGCACCTAGGGTGGAGGCATCGGTCATAAAATTAGTCCCGTGTTAAAGGACGATTCGAGAACGAAATAGGATCGGAAGAGCCGTCTCGAGAGGTCCTTCAGTGGTGGTTAAATTGACTTGTCCGTAGACTCAACTGTGTAAATGGTGGCACCGGGTAGGGAACCACGTCGACCCCTTTAATTTACACTAAGTACCATTATAACCGTATTCCCAAACCCCCTTTTACTGAAGTAATCGTCTTCATGTCGGTCTAGTTAACGTCCTACGTTTTTGTTGTACTTGTATCCATAAACATTGATCCGAAAATTTTTTACCCGTAGTAACGAAGAGACACCGGCTGTGTTTGTTGAACCTACACTTGGAAAGGTTTCTTAACTTGGGAACCGTTCTTTAAAGTGTGAGAAAGAGAGGGAGAGATTCCCCCTTTCATCAATTAGGAGAAACGTTTATGTCGGGGTCGAAAGTTGAATTGTCCTGACGGATAACACAACTTAATATATGTCTTCAAGAAAGACTGTATCTGATGACAGGGGATCCCTATCCCGGTTCTACTAAGAAGAAAAATCTTGATATCCAGTCTAACTTTGGACGTACAGAAACCGTTTTACGGTTACGAAACAAGTAGTACTGGAAATTGGGAAAGGGGTACGACATACCAAGGTTCACAGGTCTAACTGTAAAGTCAGAGTCATTTTCTCCTGTATTTTTAGGTCGGGTCTGCACTGTCCGTTTTCTATTAGTTACAAAATGAAAACTTTCATATCTCTGATCCAGTTTCCTCTCGTATCTGTTGATGTTAAATCCTGTGACGGAATATTATCTCAATTTAGTGACAAACGGCTGTTCTGCACCACCCCACACTTTTTAACCCCCTAACCCCGACACAACACACACGTATATACGTATCCCCCCGTGGTTAACAAACACAAACAATCCTCACTGAATTTCTCCAACGGCATTCCCACCTTCACTCCTTCACGTAAATCAATGTCCTAAAATGTACTTAAAATGTTTTAAAGTGTAAAACGGTGGGATTGAAGGACATCCACCGTCGTGACTGTTCCGACCCCAATCTCTTATTTCCGACTTGAACCCAAGAGTTCTCCTTAAAAATCATTGTTTTTATGTCTCTTTTTAATACTGGACACAAAACAGAAAATTTAATTGATATCGACGAGGTTCAGAATGTTCATTGATTAGACTAGACCATGGCCTTGTGGCGGGTGGCGGCGGGGGGATGGAGGGGGAGGCGGGAGGGGGGGTGGAGGGGGAGGCGGGAGGGGGG
>SJYO01026388.1:10900546-11067715 GCA_006410555.1 Capra ibex | reverse complement strand
ACCTAAATAGAGACCCGAAAGATAAAACAAGGTAACTAGATATACAGACAGAAACACGGTCATGGTATGACAGAACTACTGACACCGAAACATCATCTCGGATTCAGTCCGTTCAACTAAGGAGGTCAAGGTAAGAAGAAAGAGTTCTAACGAAACCGATAAACTCCAAAAAACATAAAGGTCTGTTTAGAACTTTAATAAACAAGATCAAGACACTTTTTTACACCGACCATCGAACTATCCCTAACGTAACTTAAACATTTAACGAAACCCATCATATGAGTAAAAGTGATATAACTAAGAAGGCTAGGTACTTGTACCATATAAAGAGGTAGATAATCACAGGAGAAACTAAAGAAAGTAGTCACAAAATATCAAAAGATATATATCCAGAAATCAATGAAATCTATCTATATAAGGATTCATAAAATAAGAAAAACAACGTTACCACTTACCTTAACAAAGGAATTAAAGAAAAAGATGAGAGAGTAATAAGCACATATCCTTACGTTCCCTAAAGACACACAACTAAAATGTGGGACGTTGAAATGATATAAGTAACTAATCGAGATTATTAAAAGACCACCTCAGAAATCCCAAAAGGTACATCTCCTAGTACAGTAGACGTTTGTCACTCTCAAAATGAAGAAGAAAAGGTTAAACCTAAGGAAACTAAAGAAAAAGACGAGACTAACGACACCGGTTTTGAAGGTCTTGATACAACTTATCATCGCCACTTTCACCTGTGGGAACAGAACAAGGACTGAAATCCCCTTTACGAAAGTTAAAAAGTGGTAACTCCTATTACAAACGACACCCAAACAGTATATATCGAAAATAATACAACTCCATACAAGGAAGATAAGGACGAAAGACCTCTCAAAAATAGTATTTACCTACAACTTAAAACAGTTTCCGGAAGAGACGTAGATAACTCTATTAGTATACCAAAAATAAAAAGTTAAACAATTACACCACTTAATGTAACTAACTAAACGCCTATAACTTCTTAGGAACGTAGGGACCCTATTTCGGGTGAACCAGTACCACATACTAGAAAAATTACACAACAACCTAAGACTAACGATCTTAAAACAATTCCTAATAACGTAGATACAAGTAGTCACTATAACCGGACATCAAAAGAAAAAAACACTGTAGAAACAGTCCAAAACCATAATCCCACTACCACCGGAGTAGATTTATCAAAACTAGACACCAATTAACTTAGTCTCCTACACCCAAACCTCCCAGTCGACACACACCAAATAACGTCTACGAGGGAATAGTCGACAAGGTTACGGACAATTATCGTGGAGAGAAAAGAAAAACCTTCAAAAGGAAGGAAGTAGGGTTAAGTTTCCTACACTTCCCGTTTGTTACGTACATAAGGTATGACACGACAGTAGAGAATTTTTAGAGTCAGACTTCACTTCACTGTGTTTGTGTCTTCCGTCCCGGGATCTTTCTGGTAGCTCTCACAGACACCAACTCTAAGGGTCTCTGTTGGACCAAGAAAATAAAGAACCTTAGACTAACGAGTCGTAAAAGAAGTTATGACAAACATAGAAAATTTTACAAAACGAAACGCATTTGTATAAATAAATTATTATACATACTAAACGAACGTACGAGTTAGCGATTTAACCCAAACTGAGAAACACTGTTGTACCTGACATCCCAAACAGAGACGGTCCGACAGGTACACTAAAGGGTCCGTTGTTATGACCTCACCCAACGGTAAAGGAAGAGGTCCCCTAGAAGGACTAGGTCCTTAGTTTGGACACAGAGGACGTAACCGTCCACCCAAGAAACGGTGACTCGGTGGACCCTTCGGGTACATATTAAATGATATCCTATATATTTACTATACACTTCGTCCTATAAATACTTCTATTGTATATGTAGTATTTGTTTACACATAAAAAAATAAAACGGTCCTTAAAAAAAAGATCGGGTTTATCTGAATTATTCTTTAATTATATCGAATGAAGTTTTGACTTATATTGTTCAGGACTTAGGGTTTTAGAATGACTCCCGTCATGTCAGAAAGTAAATTGTCGATGGTCGACTTATGGTGTAAAACACCTAGCGACAAACAGTTTTGAGAGGTGGTACTGGGTAGATAGGACCCACCGGGTTGTGCGGTACCGAGTCAAAGTAACTCAATCTGTTCCGAAACCAGATACACTAATCTAACCAATCAAAAGACACTAACACCCAAAACCCGAAAGAACCACCGAGTCTACGATTGCGTAGACGGACCTTACGTCCTCTGGTCCCAAACTAGGGACCCAACCCTTTTAGGGGACCTCTTCTTTTTACCGTCGGGTGAGGTCATGAGAACGGACTTCTTAGGGTACCTCCCTCCTCGGACCATCCGATGTCAGGTACCCCAACGTTTCTCACCCTGTCCTGACTCGTTCAAGTGAAAAGTGAAAAAGTGGAAGACTACCTCTTTCTATTCTCCGAATACCTTCGAAGGAGTACCCTTTCTGACTGACTCCCCCTTTGACCCAGAACAAGACTACCCGTCCCGGTACGAGTTATTTAGAAATTAGGTTTAAAGACAACTACCCACCTCAACACAAGGGAGGGACGATAAATGGACACCTGTTCGATACCACCTCCATCACTTCTGTTACCACTGGAGGAAGTTTTCTAGGGTACGTACGTTACGATGTGAGTCACGTGTATCGGGACGTCGCCCGGTGGTGGCTAGGTGTGGAGGTGACCTCTGAGAGCCTGTGAGTACCCGTTCAGACCCAGTCAGAGGGTACCCCAGTGGCGAGGGGAGAGGACCCAGGACCGTATGTGTTCAAAGGGGGACACGGGAGCTTTTCAGATGAAGGGTCAGGACTCATTCGAGACTGTCGAGATGTCACCCCAGTTACCTCTGGAGGAGGTTCTCCCGAATACTGAATGAGTTCAGACGACGTGGGTCTTGGGGACAGGGACGCCGTCGGGTGAAGACTGGGTATGGAGGTGTCCTCTGTGAGTTTGTGTCAAGACAGGTCAGAGACACCCCAGGGACCCAGGGCCACACGTGTTCCGGACGGGTTCGGGAACTTGAAGAGACCGTCCTTACCCCAGGTTGAACTTTGCACTTAAGTGGTGAGGATGGTAGAACGACCCCGAAGAGGAAACGGGAACCCGTACCCAATAGAGAAGTGTCGGCAAGGTACTGGATGGTAGAATGACCCCAAAGAGACTGGAACCTGTACCCCATAGAGGAGTGTCGGTGAGCAAGGTCCTGACGCGTCGGTGGAGAACTGTTTTAAGGTGACCTCTTCCCTTACCGTTTGGTGAAGTCGTAAGAACGGAACTCTTGGGGTACTTGTCATTCTTTTCCGTTTTTCTATCCTGTGACTTTCTACTTGGAGGTTCCAACCATCCACGGGTTATACGATGACCTCTAGTCACCTCTTTATTAAGGTCTTTCTTACTTCTCTGTCTCGGTTTCGTTTTTGTTGTGGGTCAACACCTACACTGACCTATACCTTTATTCTAGGCTACGACATTTCTTGTTATAACGTATCCTTGGACCTTACAATCCAGGTACTTAGTTCTGTTTAACCTTCACCAGTTTGTCCTCTACCGTTCTCACTTGTAACTGTAAAGTCCTTAGTCGTTTGATTTTACCCGTCCTTACCCATTTAAATTGACTCTACTGGTAAAATAGATGATGACACCCACTCTTAGAGAATCTTCTTTACCTCATCGGTAGTATCATATGTTCTTAGGCTTTATGTCATGAACCTACATTAGAGTTTTTACTGTCTTACTAGAGACAAGTAAAGGTTCCGTTTGGTAAGTTATAGTACCATTAGGTTCAGAGACGGGGTTACTCATTACGACTTTTTCGACTTCAACTTACCAAAACACTTCTGGATGTTCTGGAAGATCTTGATTATGGGTTTTGTCTACAGGAAAAGTAATATCTCCGGACCTTACGTTTTGATTCTTCAGTTCTTTATGGACCTCATTGTCCGTTTAAACCGGAACCTCATGTCTTACTTCGTCCTGTTTCCGATTATCTCAAAACGGTTCTCTTGCGTAACCAGTATCGTTTGTGGGAGAAGGTTGCTGTGTTCTCTTCTGAGATGTGTACCTGTAGTGGTCTACCAGCTATGGTTTTCGTCTAACTGATATAAGAAACGTCGGTTTCTACCTCTTCGAGATATGTCAGTCGTTTTTGTTCTGGTCCTCGACTGACACCAAGTCTAGTACTTGAGAAATAACGGTTTAAGTCTGACTTTAACTTCTTTTTAACATGTCCCTCCCTTCACCCTCCCCCCAAGTCCTAACCCTTGTACACGTGTGGGCACCACCTAAGTACAACTACATACCGTTTTGGTTATGTTATAACATTTCATCAATCGGAGGTTAATTTTATTTATTTAAATTTAATTTTTTTTTTCTTTTATCCCTTTTGGTGATCTGGTAAGTCCATACTGGATTTAGTTTAGGGAATACTAATATGTCACCTGCACTCTTTATCTAAATTCCCTGATCTAGACTATCTCACGGACTACTTGATACCTACCTCCAAGCACTGTAATGTGTCCTCTGTCCATAGTTCTAGTAGGGGTTCTTTTTATTTACGTTTTTACGATTTACCGACAGACTCCACCGGAATGTTTATCGATACTTTTCTTCTGTTCACTTTTCGTTTCCTCTTTTCCTTTCTATATGGGTAAACTTACGTCTCAAGGTTTCTTATCGTTCCTCTCTATTCTATCGGAAACAGTCACTAGTCACGTTTCTGTATCTCCTTTTGTTATCTTGTCCTTTCTGATCTCTAGAGAAGTTCTTTTAATCTATGGTTCCCTTTAAAAGTACGTTTCTACCCGAGCTTTTTCCTGTCTTTACCATACCTGGATTGTCTCCGTTTTCTATAATTCTTCTCCACCGTTCTTATGTGTCTTCTTGATATGTTTTTTCTAGAAGTACTGGGTCTATTAATGTTACCACACTAGTGAGTGGATCTTGGTCTGTAAGACCTTACACTTCAGTTCACCCGGAATCCTTCGTAGTGATGTTTGTTTCGATCACCTCCACTACCTTAAGGGTCAACTCGACAAAGTTTAGGACTTTCTACTACGACACTTTCACGACGTGAGTTATACGGTCGTTTAGACCTTCTGAGTCGTCACCGGTACCCTGACCTTTTCCAGTTAATAGTAAGGTTAGGGTTTCTTTCCGTTACGGTTTCTTACGAGTTTGATGGCGTGTTAACGTGAGTAGAGTGTGTGACCATTTCATTACGAGTTTTAAGAGGTTCGGTCTGAAGTCGTTATGTACTTGGCACTTGAAGGTCTACAAGTTCGACCAAAATCTTTTCCGTCTTCTTAGTCTCTAGTTTAACGGTTGTAGCGACCTAGTAGCTTTTTCGTTCTTTCAAGGTCTTTTTGTAGATAAAGACGAAATAACTGATACGGTTTCGGAAACTGACACACCTAGTGTTATTTGACACCTTTTAAGACTTTCTCTACCCTTATGGTCTGGTGAACTGGATGGAGAACTCTTTAGACATACGTCCAGTCCTTCGTTGTCAATCTTAACCTGTACCTTGTTGTCTCACCAAGGTTTATCCTTTTCCTCATATAGTTCCGACATATAACAGTGGAACGAATAAATTGGATATATGTCTCATATAGTACTCTTTGCGACCCGACCTACTTCGTGTTCGACTTTAGTTCTAACGACCCTCTTTATAGTCATTGGAGTCTATACGTCTATTGTGGTGGAAATACGGTCTTTCACTTCTTCTTGATTTCTCGGAGAACTTCTTTCACTTTCTCCTCTCACTTTTTCAACCGAATTTCGAGTTGTAAGTCTTTTGATTCTAGTACCGTAGGCAGGGTAGTGAAGTACCGTTTATTCACCCCTTTATCACCTTTATCTCCGTCTGAAATAAAACCCCCCGAGGTTTTAGTAACGTCTACCACTAACGTCGGTACTTTAATTCTCTCTGAAAGAGAAACCCTCTTTTCAATACTGGTTGGATTTGTCGTATAATTTTCGTCTCTGTAATGAAACGGTTGTTCCAGGCAGATCAGTTCCGATATCAAAAAGGTCACCAGTACATACCTACACTCTCAACCTGATATTTCTTTCGACTCGTGGTTTCTTAACTTTGAAAACTTGACACCACAACCTCTTCTGAGAACTTTCAGGGAACCTGACGTTCCTTTAGGTTGGTCAGGTAGGATTTCCTTTAGTCAGGACTTATAAGTAACCTTCCTGACTCCAACTTTGACTTTGAGGTTATGTAACCGGTGGACTACACTTCTTGTCTGAGTGACGTTTTCTGGGACTACGACCCTTTCCAACTTCCGCCCTCCTCTTCGTCTACTGTCTCCTACTCTATCAACCTACCGTAGTGGTTGATTTACTTGTACTAAAACTCATTTGAGACCCTAAACCCCTACCTGTCCTTTCGGACCGTACGACGTCAGGTACCCCAGTGTTTCTCAGTCTGTGCTGACTCACTGACTTGACTTGATTTGACTTGACTTGACTCACCTTGTGGTCGGTACCGGTCCAGGACAAAATACACTATTCCTATCTAGCCACTTCTGTCATCTATCATTAAGGACAGGAGGTCTTCAATTGTAAGACCATCCCCCTGTTGTTCCGACGTTACCGAGATTCTTAAGTGTTTTAACGTTTGTCGAGTCGGGACTTTACGAGTTTCTTCTGAAACACCTTCATTACCACTTGACTCACAAGTTACTTCACCCTAAATCTATAGGTCTTTCCTTTCGGTTCTCCTTGCGTAAGAACATTAAACAATCTCAAAAAATACTTAATTTAGTCACAAAATCAACCACAACCATTGTTTTTTAGACTTTAATTGAAAATTTTTGTTTCTTTTACTCCAGTCAGAACTAAATTTAGGAAGTCACGTAAAGGTGACGAGTATCCTATTTCACTTTCAGTTTCACAATCAGTGAGTCAACACAGGTTGAGAAACGTTGGGGTACATGAGATCGGACGGTCCGAGAAGACAGGTACCTTAAGAGGTCCTTTTTCAGGACCTCACCCATCGGCAAAGGAAGAGGTCCGCTAGAAGGGTTGGGTCCCTGACTTAGACCCAGAGGACGTAACGTTCGTCTAAGAAGTGGGAGACTCGGTGGTACCTTCGGGTTCAGTATCCTATTCTAGTATCCTTTCTGGTCCGAGGAGTTTCTAGACCAGGGTCGTGTGGATACTTTGAAGAAAAAATGGAAGAGAACAGGAACCAGTTATTTGACATCGGTGGGACTGGATGAAAGTTAGAAATATGGAAAGGTCAAAGTACTCTCCGAAATACTAGTGAAACGGATCTTCCGGAAAAGGGACAACCAAACGAATTGTTTGAGGATGAGTAAGAGGCGGAGAGGTAAGGGACTGTAAAAGAGTCCCTTCCGACAAAGATTACACGATCAAATACGTTCCAGGGGATCGATATACGACAGTTAGAGGACATAGAAAGGAAGTCTCGTAAAGTATCTTATATTAATTGTTTACTAGGTACGTTAATGACCAAATTATACACAGGAGGGAGAACTACCATTTGTCAAACCACCTGTATAAACAATTTAGTTATTTCCTCATTGTACTTTGACAACATTGGTAACTCCGGGAAAAGACAAGGTCACTGACAAATGACTTCCATGAGGAGTACAGACCCTTGTCTACTGGGATCCAAAGGAGTCCCAACCTTAACGGTTGTTGCTGGAAAGATCACCTCATATTCGAGATGGCAGAGGCAAAAGATCTAGTCCCGTCTCTGACTTTCTCCAACAATGGGGTCCTCCTCTTTCTCGGTGAGAAACTCTCCTCCTCCCTCACTACCACAGTACACTCATACACTTCTTGCGACTGTGTCAAGTACGTCTGTCTAGAGATAAAAAGAAAGGAAAGTCAATTTTTATTCTGTTCCATTTGACAAGTTTTGTTCCTCCCGTATACTTTGTCTCCCAAACCCCTTTCACATCCTGACTTTACTGGGAGTCCGTCTTCCTCTCTCTCCGAACCCTCTTCATTTTTTCACCGACTGTAACTCCAGGACTATTCGAACTGTCATCGGGGAACCCCGCCTCTTCCGTTACCGTGGGGTGAGGTCATGAGGGCGGACCTTTTGGGGTACCTACCTCCTCGGACCACCCGACGTCAGGTACTCCAGCGATTCTCAGCCTGTGCTGACCCGTTGAAGTGAAAGTGAAAAGTGAAAGTACGTAACCTCTTCCTTTACCGGTGGGTGAGGTCACAAGAACGGACCTCTTAGGGTCCCTGCCCCCTCGGACCGCCCGACGGCAGATACCCCAACGTGTCTCAACCTGTGCTGACTTCACTGAATCGTCGTCGTCGTCGGGGAACCCCTCTGTGTGATTGGAAATCTCCGAATCTTAAAGGAGGTCGAACTAGTCATCTACTCTCTTCTTCGGTTGTCTAACTATATCTAGACTCTAAAAGGGTCCTCTTATAGTACTGATCCACGTTCATGGAGGGGGAGGAGGACACGTACGAGTCAGAACATCCTGAGAAACGTTAGGATACCTGCCATCGGGAGGTCCGAGGAGACTGGTACCCTAAGACGTCCGTCCTTATGACCTCACCCAACGGCACGGGAGGAGGTCCCCTAGAAGGACTAGGTCCCTAACTTGGACACAGAGGACGCCGAGGACGTACCGTCCACCTAAGAAATGGCGACTCACCGGTCCCTTCGAGGAGGGAACCCCGAGGATTATACAATGAATTTAGTATCTTCTTTCAGATTTTCAATCTTTCGTCCTCTTACTCCCTTCTTGCGTAGAGTAGTGTACTTGTGTGTATGGTCATCGTGAAATCATATTAATAAATGTAAAAACTTACATACTAAAATAACAAATACATTACTTTTGGTTACTTAGATATTTTTTTCCATATATATAAAAAATTAATTTTTATTGGAAAATATTACTATTTTAATACAGAGTCCGTACACCCTTTAAATCTAAGTTTTATGAAATGACTTTTACTGACCGTCCACGGGAACGGGGGACGGGAGGAAAATTATCATACGTCTTACCGGATAGAAAAATTAGAGTTAGAAGAGAACATCAGTCAAATTAGTAATAGTTCATAGAAAACGGGTCTATACTAGAACATTCATTTTCAAAAACGTCAAAAGTTTTAACGACCTTTTCGTCAAGACCTGACCTTCTTTAACAACCTGATCTTCTTTTTGATTTCATTGATAAGAGGTACAAGTTTCAGATATTTCACGAGTAAGTTTGTAGTGGAGAGCTCTTTACAAATTAATCTTTTTAATAAAAATTTAATATAGTAATTTTCTATACTCAGTTTTCTAATCTTTCAAAGGACAAAAGTAAAAAGTAACACGACATTGGTCTTCTTTTTCCGGTCACTTATAAACAACTGATTTCTTACTTTTTTTCATTTGTAGTTACATGTAGACGTATAGACGGGAGGTCTTTCTTCTCAGTGTTTGTCCGACGGAGACTACCAATGTCCGTCATTTTACATGTAGGCTTTTGTATTTTCTTAAAGTCCCTCCTTCAAGCGGGACGGAAAGAGATTCAATTATAGGTAGACTCGGGACTATAGTAATAATTAGTGAATATTAATCATATGAATACATTAATTATTACATTAATTAATTATTCCATTTAATGTAAATTGGAGTCAAATTTACTCTATGAAGTCAGGAAGGACTCGACTAGGAAAGAGAGAGTGAATGGAAAGATGGACAGATTTCGGTTGATGTGTACCTCCATTTGTCGAGTCCTTCTCCTCTGGACATGGGGTGGACGATCTTCTGGTCAATGTAACAAAGAAACATAGGGTGGCCCTACTTGTTGTAAGAGACTGTCGTCGACCAATCGATGGGTTGTAGTTGTCCGAGAAAAAGGAGAGACAGAAGCAGATAGACCGTGTAGAAACGGACGAACCGAAGGACCGGACAACAAGACGAGGTTCAGTACAATTCTTCACGTGCAACTTAGAAAAAGAGGTAAGAAGGACCTGACAGGTTACCCTACACGGTTGGAGTGTAGAAAAGAGGTTGAGAGGTAAAGACCACCCTTCTTTAAGTTAAGGGACGGGGACACTCGTTTGAGGTTTGGGATAGGATACGTGTGTGTAGAACTTACAAGATTTAGGGACCCAATGACGGTGCGGATTTCTCAGGTCTAATTTACCCTTTATAAATGTTTACAGATCGATATCAATGGACTTAGACGAAAATAAATTTAATAGACCCATTATTAAGTATGGTTACGGTACGAATTTCCATGTCTTACGCAGACAGTCTGACATTCAGTAAATGTTCATGAAAAGTTCCAATAAAGACCCTCGAGACTTCAGGAACTAAAGTGTCTATGTTAAACTGACTGTATTTTGTACTTTATGTCAAAATACCCTCCATCAAACCTACGACGCGAAGGGACCACCGAGTCTGTTGTTTCTTAGAAGGGCGTTACACCTTCTAAATCCAAACTAGGGACCCAACCCTTCTAGGGGACCTCTTCCCTTACCGTTGTGTGAGGTCATAAGAACGGACCTTTTAAGGTACCTGTCTCCTCGGACCGTCCGACGTCGGGTCCCGAGTGTTTCTCAGTCAGTACTGACTCGCTGATTGTGTGTGTGTGTCAAACCTACGACGGGGAAAGGAGGACACTGAAATCTTTCTAAAGTTCAAAGACACTCCTTCCCCCAAAAAGACCCTCAACACTCTAGTACGTCGGGAGGTCTACACGTCTAAGAAGGACAAGTGTTCCGGTCACAAAAAGTATCAGGAGGGGGTGGAAGGGAGGAACATTATGAGTCCGAATATTAACGAGAGATCCATCCCTCTGGACCCTGTGTCGTACCGGTTTCAACCTGAATCTGATTCAGTCGAAGACCTCGGCGTCGGGAATGAGAACTACACAAGAAGAATACAGACAAGTTCCTTTCTCAACTTTCTTGTCTCTAGTACTTTTACAAAGTAGTAGAAGGGACCAAGTCTTTATTTTTCTTTCCAAATAGGGTTTAATCGTACTCTGACGAGTCACGGATCGAAATAGATTTTATGTATTTTCAGTTGTACACGATATATACCAAAAAATTTCAAGTTACTACAAAACGAATTAGGTTAGGAATATTTTATAATAGTACAGTTATAAATTAGTTGTGTTTTTAAGTACTCGATAAAATGGAAGAAAACTCCCCATCGTTCAGAAAGTTAAGACACACATAAAATATGAATACACGTCACAATCAGTGAGTCAGCACAGGTCGAGAAACACTGGGGTACCTGACGTCGGGTGGTCCGAGGAGACAGGTACCCCTAAAAGGTCCGTTCTCATGACCTCACCCAATGATACAGGAGGAGGTCCCCTAGAAGGGTTGGGTCCCTACGTTGGGTCCAGAGGGCGGAACGTCCGTCTGAGAATTGACTACTCGGTGGTCCCTTCGGGTAATATATGAATATCGTTGAAGTAAATCACCGAAACAGTTTTACTTCTGTTACTTTTATTTAAATTATCTTACGTACTAACAAATACTTGATCCAAACAGAAATAAAGAACAATGTTGTGGTCAGATATTTATCTTGTCACTTAGACACATTGTCGTTAATTTAAGTCGATTGAGACTACAAAAAGTCTGAAGGTTCAACACACTTTTGGTATCAAAATGACCATAAAACGTTAAAAAAACAATACTCCATACACTGTACCCAGAGTAAAACACGAGAACAGGGTTTGGGCCACTTACAATCTCCGCCCTGACTGATGAAAGGGAGGTGACATACTGGTCCCCGTCACCTCCTCTCGGAGGAACTCGTCGTGAATAGTGACTCGAAAGAATAAGGATTTATAGAAGGGTGGAAGGGAGATAAGGGGAGTTAGACAGAGGAAGTCACTTTATCTATAGTCATAAATAACTGATTTATTTACCCTACAAAAATAAAACATTAGATATTTCTGAAAGTGAAGACAATAGATTAACCATGTATTGTAGGAGAACACTCCGTTTATTCCTTTATCCGACTCCTTCAAATTCAAGGACCCCAGTTTCAAATTGTTAAAGTGGGTCCCCAGGAGTGAGGAAGGTGAAACATCGAAGTAAAACCTGGACCTCTTTACCCACAGTCCCTTCACAAAGTCCGTCTTGTGTATTGTACTCGTTTCTTTGTCTTTATCGTACTCTTTTCTTTGTCTTTTATCGAGAAGCCCAACCGATTTCGAGTAACGCAAGTCTTTTTTTTATCTTGGACTCTTTCTCGTCCCGAAACCACTACTTCGGAGGCTACAGTCGAAACTCTAGAACACATAATGAGACTGTCAAACGTACGACATATAAAAAAAGTCCCTCTTTCATTAACGTCATTTCTTTGAAATAAAAGTAGGTATTTTTATGACAAATAAAGGAGAACTCTACTTCGACCAGAAGTAGAATCATCCTCGTCCTCGTCCCTCTCTTCAGCGAGTTGGATTTGAACGGTTACTATCGGGGGTTCCGGGTGCCTGAAGGAAGTAAGGGGGCCCCACCCGTCCTTCGGAGATTAGGGTCGGTCGACCGACGAGACTCTCATGGTGACCCGTCCTCTTGGGTCCAATCTCTCCCACCTATGTAATCAAGGTTTAACTGGTAAAAAGACGGTTTACGGTCTTTTTTCCTCGGTGTAAAAACATGTTTCCTGTTCCGTAAAGAAAAAAGTTAACTATCTATGATGAAATGTCTGAGACAAAAATTCCATTTCCTCTTGATAAACAAACCTAAAAAGAAAATTTAAGAGTTGTTCCGTAGCCTAGGTACGGAAATTTTGTACATATTATAGAATAAGGAAACGAATTTCGGGACGGTCCTGAAAACAAGAGGAACCTCACCTTGAGATTCGGGAACTTTGTAGAGACGGTCGGAATGTGTCAGATCAAGGAGTACTGGAAAGGTCAGAGAAGATAAATAGAGAGAGAACAAGGGGCAAGAGGTCGGTGTGACCGGAGGACCGACCTGGAAAGTGAGTGGTCTATAGGGTGACGGAGTCCTACAAACCAGAACAATTAGGATCATGGACTCGTATAAAGAGGGTCTATGGATGTCTCAAGTCAGGGAGTGGAACCGAGTCGTCCATTTCTGAGACAGACGTTACGTCCTCAACGTTCAAACTAGGGACCCAGTCTTTCTAAGGGGACCTACTCCTTTACCGTTGGGTAAGGCCATAAGAACGAACTCTTTAGGGTACTTGTCTCCTCGATCCACACGATAGCAGGTACCCTAACGTTCTCAGTCTGTGTTGACTCCCTCATTTGTTGTTCTTGTTTGAGTGAAGTCAACATAGACTGAGAAACGTTGGAATACCTGGTATCGAGTAGTCCGAGAAGACAGGTGTCCTAAGAGGTTCGTTCTTATGACCTCACCCAACGGTACGGGAGGAGATCCCCTAGAAGGGGTGGGTCTCTGACTTAGTTCAGAAAACAAAGAGGACCTACCCGTCAGTTCAAGAAATGGTGATTGTGGTGGAGTCTTCGGGTGGAAGAATAGTAGGACCGAGTTTGTAGGAGAAGAGTTACTCGGGAGTGATTAGTGAGATAAATTTAACTTACGGGTAAGGTCGTATAAGAGAGAAGAAAGATCAAGTAAAAGGTTGTGGGATGAGGGGTGGACCGTAAGTTTTAGAATGGAAACATTCGAAAAAGAACCAGAAAGTAGAAAGTTATCCGGCATTCGTGGTTTCCTTCCCTAAACCAGTTGAAGATAAGTGGGTCCGGATGTTGTTACGGATTATACACTTCTACTAGTTAATTGTAAACAACTTACTTTATTCACCCTAGAAAATAAGAACCTTCTAACACGTAATGTAACGAAATCCAGAAAACAGATCAATTTCATTGACAATTGGAATACCTAAAGATACTTAGATCTCCTTAAAGAAGTAGGGGGACTCATAAAACCTAATGTGACAATCTTCGGAGGAAAAACAAAAAAATAAGTCCTCCTGTTCGGTACAGTAGTCCCAAAATTAACCTGATTTGTTACTACCGGATAAAAAACATCCAGTATCTTACCCCAAATCGTTTAGTACTTTTCGACCTTTTTTTAAAAGGTAGACGACTTACCCTATACCCGTGGTAGATACCAGTCTTTTTAATAATGAGATAGACGGATAAGACAGTAAAGGTGGAACTAAGATACAATGCACACACGTAAATTAAACACGACAATATCATAATAAAATACGAATGACTGACGATTAAATCCTTTACGAAGTTTCGTACATATAAAAGAGATATTGGTGCAAAATTGTGAACTCTAGTTTCTAGGTTCACTGATACTATAGATTTTACCACCACACACGTTTCCGAGTTATTTCATGTCCAACTGAGTATAAATACCACGTCACTATTGACAGGAAATTAAGATTACGGTATTTAATATTAGTATTAGACACCCATAGTTAATATGGTTCGATAAGTTCTCGATGTATACTTGTTTATTTAGAACGTACAAAAATTTTATAGTTCTATACACCTTAGTCTCTCATCCTCTTTTCCTCATTCACTTTCTTATTGAAAGGTAATATGACGAAGTGTAAAATAGAGGTCAAATAAATACGTAACTCTTATAAAAGTCTTACGATTAATTAGAATAAGTAGACCTACACAGAACGAAGGTATATCACAATATTTTAATTAACCATATCATAAGTATTCTTTTTAAAATCACTTAAAAAGTCTGAGTATCCAAAAGGGATACTCTCAACTTGACACTTCTTCCGACTCGCGGCTTCCTAACTACGCAAACTTGACACTACAGCCTCTTCTGAAAACTCCCAGGGAAACTGACGTTCCTCTAGGTTGGTCAGGTAAGACTTCTAGTTGGGACCCTAAAGAAACCTTCCTTACTACGATTTCGACTTCGAGGACATGAAACTGGTGGAGTACGCTTCTCAACTGAGTAACCTTTTCTGAGACTACGACCCTCTCTAACCCCCGTCCTCCTCTTCCCCTTCTGGGTCCTACTCTACCGACTTACCGTAGTGTCTGAGCTACCTGCACTCAGACTCACTTGAGGCCCCCAACCACTACCTGCCCCTCCGGACCGCACGACGCTAAGTACCCCAGCGTTTCTCAGCCTGTGTCGACTCGCTGACTTGATTTGACTTGACTACGAAGTGACTGTTCCTCAAAATCTTCTCACCTTTTCAACACCACCTCTCTCATGATCACCACATGTGGAAATAAGGTAACGTTCTACCTTCGCTCAGTCGAGACTGGACCTTTTCTTCGTGTTTGTTCACAGGGGATTAAGATCTAGTCTTAGAGAACCGAGAGAAGTTCAGATTGGGTTTGGGTACAATACTGACACGGGAAGTGAAGGAGAGACCGTACGAAGGAGGGTCAAAGGACCATAAAGTTCTGAAATCTCTTTGGTGTGAAACGAAGTCCTATAAAAGTTTCAGGGACTCTTATTTCAAATAAATAGTGAAGCACCCTTTATCTACCCCTTTGTCACCTTTGTCACAGTCTGAAATAAAAAACCCGNTCATGTCCAACTGAGTGAAGGAGAGACCGTACGAAGGAGGGTCAAAGGACCATAAAGTTCTGAAATCTCTTTGGTGTGAAACGAAGTCCTATAAAAGTTTCAGGGACTCTTATTTCAAATAAATAGTGAAGCACCCTTTATCTACCCCTTTGTCACCTTTGTCACAGTCTGAAATAAAAAACCCGAAGTTTTAGTGACGTCTACCACTGACGTCGGTACTTTAATTTTCTGCGAATGAGGAACCTTCTTTTCAATACTAGTTGGATCTATCGTATAAGTTTTCGTCTCTGTAATGAAACGGCTGATTCCAGGTATATCAGTTCCGATACCAAAAAGGTCACCAGTACATACCTACACTCTCAACCTGACACTTCTTCCGACTCGCGGCTTCTTAACTACGAAAACTTGACACCACAACCTCTTCTGAGAACTCTCAGGGAACCTTACGTTCCTCTAGGTTGGTCAGGTAAGACTTTCTCTAGTTGGGATCCTAGAAACCTTCCTTACTACGATATCGACTTTGAGGTCATGAAACTGGTGGAGTACACTTCTCAACTGAGTAACCTTTTCTGAGACTACGACCCTCCCTAATCCCCGTCCTCTTCTTCCCCTGCTGTCTCCTACTTTACCGACCTACCGTAGTGCCTGAGCTACCAGTACTCAGACTTACTTGAGGTCCTCAACCACTACCTGTCCCTCCGGACCTCACGACGCTAAGTATCCCAACGTTTCTCAGCCTGTGTTGACTCGCTGACTTGACTTGACTGACCTTTATTTTACTGGATTCAAACATTAAGTTTTTTACCAGGAGTCTTAAAACCTCGTGACGTTGTCTCTTTTTCAACTGTACGCAACAATAGGAAATCGAAGATAGTTCATGTTATCCCCATATACACTTTCCTAAAATTGTAACAACTGCGGACATTGTAAAAACGGTTCAAACGCACGGACGAGTCAGTGAAGTCAGGACAGGTCGAGAAACACTGGGATATTCGGTATCGGGTGGTTCGAGGAGGTAGGTACCTTAAGAGGTCCGTTCTTATGACCTTACCCTACGACACACCATTAGGTCCCCTAGAAGGGTTAGGTCCCTAGTTTGGACGTAGAGAATACTGAGGACGTAACCGTCCGCACAAGAAGTCTGGTGGTTCAAATCACCAGACTTGTTACACAAGACCGAATTATACCATCCGAACTTAGTAAAGAATTTTTCTTCAGTAAAGAATTTTTTTAATTTTTTGTAAAAACTGAGTGCATACAATACCTTCGGTTTTGACGGTAAAAGAAGTTTCTATTTTACAGTGTCAGAACAAAGTTTTAAAAGAGATCATGGGTAACCAAATGAATTATTTCACATTTGTAAAATCGGAATAGTAAAGCCAGAGAGGACATTAGAGGGGAGTCTGTTCGACAGAGTCAGTGACAAGAGGTCTAAGGTCACCTTTGCGTAGTCCCTAAGGACAAACCACACGGAAACGGTTGTTTGAAGAGAAAGTGGATTGTACTGGAGACACGGATGCAACAATTTAGGTCGTAGACAGTATTTAAAAGAAAACTATTTCGATACGAGGTTAAAACTAAAAGATCCGTAAATTAACGGACCTCATGAGGTCTAACACTTAAACTACAGTCTAGAAGAGAGAATGATCTTCACTTTAGAACCCGTTCAAGAACAGAGAGATTTAGGGTCAAAGAAGTAGGTAACTTACCACCATTTTTATAGTTTAAGTCTCAACGTCATTTCCGGTTTGAATCGTGTGAGATTATTTAGTATCTTTATAAACTATATAGTATTAAATACAAGTTATGGTACATACCAATATCACCAATGGTAAATATATATTTATAGGATAAAGAGGTAGATGTAGGACTTTAAGAACTCTCACGACATATCATATACGACATATACGGACCGATTCAGAAAAAGGTAAGATATATTTGTTTCTATAAAGAGTTAAATACCCTACTTAAATTATGTCACTATTTTACGAAGACCTTATAGAGTACAATTCATAGAATAATCAACCAATCATTATACATTCCTATCACGAATTAAAAAACGACAACAATTAATGTCCCCTGTATCCCATTAAATTTTACCTTAACACTGTTTCTCCTAGATTCAAGACATATAATTAATTTTTTAATATATAGGGAGGAAAAGTAGAGAGACGGTCTTTTGATTACGACTTAAACTAGCTTACAGTGGACAATCAGTAGTAAAAGCGAAATTTTCGACCCTGGGACGGAACTCAGAGACTGAAGTCCCACTGAACATTAAGTTAGACAACCCCAGACTGACACATAGTTTTGTGTCACCGAAATTAATCTAGAAAGTTTGTCGACTGTTTTCTTCTTTTCAACTCCCACCCCACCTCTCTCTCTTTTCTACGAAGTAAAATCCCTGGAAAAAAAAAAAAAGGAAAAATAGGTAACTAGTTTCCTGGAGTCACCGACGAAGTCTCTGAGTTTAGTCACCTCAGAGGTCCCAAATGTAATCAAACAGAGATCCCATTTGTCCTGTCGGACGTCGTCTCGTTCCTTTCATACATTACGTCGGTTTATCTAATAAAAATTTTTGTGTGAAACCAATAATTAAACTTCAACTCGTTAGACAAAAAGATATACTCCTACGTTACTAGTGTTCACAAGTATTCTCGAAGTTTCGAACCAGTTTCCGTTGTACTCTAAGTGGGTCATAAGGAAGAAGAGACCATTGACGATGACTAACCAGGCACTACCGAGTGACAGTTCACTACCGAAGGTTACTCCCGTTTTTCGCACCCGAGAGGGATCTTTATGTTTTGATTATCCTTATAATAAAAAGTACTAAGGGTTATTAAGATTTACGAAACCTCATAAATTAACTTAATTCTTCTTCCCTTGACAAGTTCAGTGAAAAATTTTTAGTATCTTTGACACGTTAATGAACTTTTTAATCCCTCTCTTTTTAATAACCTATTCTGTATTAACACGATGAATCTTTTCGTTGACAATCGTCGAGTCTCTGTAGATTGTTTTTGAAATTTTCCGAGTAAACATAAATGAATCCTTAAGATAAAGACTGTCAGAAAGTTTTACTCGATTACCATTTATACTTCCTTATTTTCGAAATTGACGACAAACTTTACTTGGTATTGTGTTGTTAATTTTCTAATGGTAATTTTCACTATAAACATTATACCCTATTACAATTTTCTTTTTCAAATCTGTGTTTTAACCCAAATATAATAAACTAATTTTAATATTTTTTGTTTCATTACATATTTTATATTGTTTTACGATTATCCTAATATAGATCCATATCCATCTATAGCGGAATTTGAAAAGAGTATTGTAAATTCCCGTTTACGTTAAAATTTTATTCTCCGATAAAAAAAGGACAACTTTTATATCCTTCTATAGAAGGAGAGTAATCCGAGGACTTTCACTTTCACTTCAGCGAGTCAACACAGGTTGAGAAACGCTTGCGTCCGAGGAGACAGGTACCCTAAGAGGTCCGTTCTTATGACCTCACCCAACGGTAAAGGAAGAGGTTGTAATCCGAGGAGACAGGTACCTTAAAGAGGTCCGTTCTTATGATGTCAACCAACGGTAAAGGAAGAGGTCTCCTAGAAGGGTTGAGTCCCTACCTTGGGAGTAGAGGACGTTACCGTCCGTCTAAGAAATGGTGACTCAGTGGAACCTTCGGGGTATCGACACTCATGAAGGAGAGAAAAACTTTATATACATTTGGGAAAACCTTTGATCTATCCGGAAACAGTCGAAGTACTTGGTCCTTGTAAAGGGAATTCCTAGACCCTTGATAGAGAAACTTTACGTTTGTAGTTTGAGAAAAGGGATACTCCTGGGTCACCTGTCTTACTTGGACCTTCAGATACTTGGTCCTTCGCAGGAACACTCACACTCATGTCACGATTCCGTGAGGTCAGGACAACTGAGAAACACTGGGATACCTGACATCGGGAGGTCCGAGGAGACAGGTACCCTAAGAGGTCCGTTCTTATGACCTCCCCCAACAGTACGAGAAGTACCCTAGAAGCGTTGGGTCCCTAGTTTGGGCACAGAGAATCAGAGTATGTGACCGTCCACAAAAGAAATGGTGATCGCGGTGGATCCTTTGTAGGAGTGTTCCGTAGATTAGACAAGTCAAACGGAACTAAAACCTGAAGACTGAATCGTCGTCGTCGTCTTCCGTTACCGTGGAGTGAGGTCATGAGAGCGGACCTTTTGGGGTACCTGCCTCCTCGGACCACCCGACGTCAGGTACCCCAGCGACTCTCAGTATATGCTGACTCGCTGAAGTGAAAGTGAAAAGTGAAAGGACGTAACCTCTTCCTGTACCGTTGGGTGAGGTCACAAGAACGGACCTCTTAGGGTCCCTGCCCCTCGGACCACCTGACGGCAGATACCCCAGTGTGTCTCAGCCTGTGCTGACTTCGCTGAATCGTCGTCGTCGTCGTCCGAAGGAACCACCGAGTTCGCCATTTCTTAGGTGGACGTTACGCATTCTGGCCCCAAGCTGGGGACCCACCCCTTCTAGGGGACCTCCTCCCGTACCGTTGGGTGAGGTCATAAGGATGGACCTCTTAGGGGTACCTGTTTCCTCAGACCGCCCGACATCAGGTCCCCCCAGTGTTTTTCAACCTGTACTGATTCACTGATTCGTGTCGTGTCCTGTCGGAAACCTCGACACTCTTCCTATACAAGCAAACTCGGGGAAACAGGGTAGGGATGAGACCGGGACCGGGGTGGTGTGTATTTTCCGTTACGTTTGTAATTTCCTCTGTCAGAGGGCCAGAGACACCCTCCTGTCCTCGGAATTGAACTTACCCGTGGAGTGAGGTTCCATACTTTGATGAAAGACAGTATTTTTATTCTTTTCCCACAAAAGGGAGACCGATCAAGTCAATGGATCGTATCCACCAGTGACTTAATGGTCGACTTAAATCCTACTTAAGACATACTGACTACTACGACAGGTTAGGAGGGTGAACTCCTAATCAATAATAATAGAACTTTTATCCATACATAACCCGAAGGGTCTACCTCGATCGTCATTTCTCGGACGGACGGTTACGTCTTCTATCTACTCTACACCCAAGATAGGAACCCATCCCTTTTAAGGGACCTCTTCTCGTACCGATGGGTGAAGTCAAAAGAACGGACCTCTTAGGGTACCCGTCTCCTCGGACCACCCGATGGCAGGTATCGCAGTGTTTCTTAGCCTGTACTGACTTCGCTGAATCGTACGTTACCTGAGATAGTCGAAACAATATATTCTCCTATTTTGAGGAAAGATGGAAATGTCAGAGGATCGTCTAATGGACACTACATGTAATATCAGACCAAATCACGAATAAGTTTTTATTTTCATGACAGAAAGAGATAATAGAAAAGACCCAACCCTTTCGTAACACAAAAATTAATATAAAGAGATTACTAAAGTTTAAAATATATTACTCATAATAATACTTATGTTACCCTTTTATAAAAGAAAATATTAATCGAAGATAAAAACATTAACTAAAGAATTAGAAAAAACAATTGGTAGTCAATTATTGGTGAAATAAATAGGACGAGATTCGATATTTGACAAGAATTGAGATCTAGCTGAAAAGGTCCAGTTTTCTTAAGAAAACTGACAGACAAGGTAAAAGAAGACTCGACGTACAACATCCTACAATTCGGACCCTTTATGGATAAATTATATAACAACGTCGATCCTCGAGGTAATAGAGAGTACCTCTAACCGAATTTTGGAGGAGACGAAAAGTTTCGTTGGTTATATAACAATCAGACCAATCGGAAGGAGACCCGAGACGGAAGTTTTATAAAGAAAAAAAGAAAGAAAGGAGATAACTCTTAGTCTTTTGTTGTTTTTTATAAAATGACATTCCTACAGGGTTTATAACATAAAATAGATAGAAGACAGATGAATAGTAGTAGATAGAAACACAATTGTTAGCTAAGTCTCATCTTATTTGGTTATTACAATAATATTTGACTAATAACAAATAGACTTCATGTTTAAATTGACCCGTAGTACATAAATATTAAAATTTATATCTTTGGAGTGTACATACTAGTAGTATTTATACGAAGAACCTTGGTAAAAGGAGGTCTACTATTAAAGAAATGGATCCAGTCCCATTAAAATATCAGATAATAAATTTCATTCAACTATCTAATCTGTGTTACTTCGATTGTCTTTTGTGTTAAATTTACTCATCTTTCACTGAATAAATAGTCTATTTTTCTAAAGAGGATAAGAAATTCCCTTTAATTAAAAGGTTAATCCTATGACCTTCTATTCGTAGTAAACTTTCTCATTTAGTTCCTTTAGTATAAAACAAATATCTAAAATTTTAAACAAATGAAAAATGTTTATACAAAGACATTTTAAAATTCATCTTTTATGTTTTCATAAAACGATATGTGTCTACTTTAGGGTGATAAAAAAGGGTGAGACGACGACGACGACGACGACGGCGATTCAGTGAAGTCAGCACAAGCTGAGACACGCTGGGGTCTCTGCCGTCGGGTGGTCCGAGGGGGCAGGGACCCTAAGAGGTCCGTTCTTGTGACCTCACCCAACGGTAAAGGAAGAGGTTACGTCCCTTCACTTTTCACTTTCACTTCAGCGAGTCAGTACACGATCAGAATCGCTGGGGGTATCTGACGTCGGATGGTCCGAGGAGGTAGATACCCTAAAAGGTCCGTTCTCATGACCTCACCCGACGGTAACGGAAGATGTTATGTCGTTTTAGAAAAGGAACGTCAGTTTTCTCATTCATTGACGGATAAACCATAATTCAGGAGATTTGAAGAGATTTAAGAAGAAAGAGGTTACTCTCTGTGGAACTCTACCGACCACAGTCATCGAGTAAACGAGGGGGAAAACCATCGATCGATCTGAGGGTAGACTCCGACTACTTTCTTGTTCAACTACCACCACGGACTTAAGTCCCGAGGGGAAAAGGTTGTTCGGACAAAAATTACAGGGTACTGTAACACTTTTCTTCGAGGGAAACAATGTAACAGTTTTACTTCACCGGTCAAGGATGGGGAGAAAGAGATAGTTATACATCTTGTCATCATAGACCACTCCAGAAGTAGACTGTAAGGGACAAGAGGGAGGAGTCGAACGGGGGATGTGCGGGGGTGTCGGGACGTTTCTCGATGTGTCCTATACGTCCCGTTACCCTGCCGAAACGGAACGACAAAAGGGACTGACATACAAAGGGGTTTCGTAAGTGAAATGAAGACCAACGATTACAACACACAAAGAAACGGGAGAAACGTACACACGAAAGACTTAACCCCCTGGTAGTCAAGTCAAGTCAAGTCAAGTCAAGTCAGTGAGTCAGTACAGGCTGAGAAACGCTGGGGTACTTAGTGTCGTGTGGTCCGGAGGGACAGGTAGTGGTTGGCGACCTCAAGTGAGTCTGAGTGCAGGTAGCTCAGGCACTACGGTAGGTCGGTAGAATAGGACCCAGTAGGGGAAGAGGAGGACGGGGGTTAGGGAGGGTCGTAGTCTCAGAAAAGGTTACTCAGTTGAGAAGCGTACTCCACCGGTTTCATGACCTCAAAGTCGAAGTCGTAGTAAGGAAGGTTTCTTTAGGGTCCCGACTAGAGGAAGTCTTACCTGACCAACCTAGAGACCCCTGGTATTGTCAGTCCATTAAATCTTAGTCTAGACAGAAAAGTAACACCAAATACTTTGAATTTCCCGCATCTGGGGCTGAGGTCTCATCTTTTGTCTTTTAGTTTCAGTAAGAAGTAAGGTAAGACTTTTAAAAGGAAACACGAAATATTTTAAAGTCTTTAGTCTTGACAATTCCTTTTCTTTATAAACTTTTCCAGTTCTAAAAGCTAATCCAAAAAGGTCATAGTATAAAAAAGAGGAGAACTTTACCTGAACTCTAAATTTATTAAAATCTTCAAAACAACTTATTAGGACTTGTAAGACAACGTCCTTTCCCCTGGGGGAAGGTCCCGGGTTTTGATCCGAGCAGATTGTGAGCCTTTACTCAACAGACTCCTCTGTATACACGACTGTTTCGTTCTCTGAAATAACCCTTTCCCGGGGGCCCACCTCCCGTCACCCCATTCCCTTGGGTCCTCTTGACGAGACGGCGCACCGAGCGTCAGAACCCAAAATACTACTACCCTAATCAAAAGTCCACCAGAAACCGGTTAGTAAGATTAAGTCTCAGAAAGGACCACCACGTGTGTAGTGGGTCGGTTCTACCTACGATCGCTCTCCCTAAGACCCTTCACCTACCTGTGTGCTACAGAGGAAAACTGGAAAGGGCTTGAGAAGGCCAACCACTACCGAATAATCAAGACATAAGGAATGGTCCTAGAGGACAGTATTTTGTTGAGTAGACTTACCAATGATTTCCCGGACCGGTTCCACCCGCCAAAGTCAATCACACGAAGGGGATTGTTAAGATCTCACGTTTAAAGTCTCAATCTCTTCTCTATGGTCCACTTAATTATATAAAAGTCCAAAACATTTAACTAAATCCTACTAGACCCATTCTCCACGAACGAACCCCGTGTTTACATTTTACATCAAATTTCTTACTAGGAGTCACTAAACAAGTAGAAGAAAGGAAATTTTTGTCTAACTTATAAAAATACACTTTCTGCATAAGGTACAAGAAGAAGTGTTTTTATTCAATTATAGGCTTCATGTTAAAACCCCTTTTTTTGAGGTATTTAAGAAAATAAGAGAATGATCTTCAAACTGTAAAGGTACATCATGAGAGATGGTTAAACTCGGACATTTCAGAGAAACGACTAGAATGACTCTAGGTATTCATTTGCTAGGACGACGTATGATCACTATTAAAGTAAAACGAGATTTTATGACCTCTTTTGTTTTTCAACCGGCTGTCCACGGTAGAAACTAGGAAAAAGGAAAACAAATTCCGTAATTACAATTCGGTTCACAAAGTAAAGTCTATTTCAAGACGTCTTTATAAAACCTGAAAGGGTGAAGGGAAAATCTGAGACGACACATACTGCTCCCGACACTCTGATGTGACATAGAAGATCCGGGGAAACCATGACCTTCCTCTAGACCTACTATTTCCTTCTCTTCGAAGACCGAAGGTCGAGGGTGGGTCACTATTGACGGTCACAACAACATTACTATCACTACCACTCCACTAAAATTTGAACTGTCAGGTTTACCTTCGACGTAAAAAGATAGCCTTTACCAGGAATACATCGTAGGATCTTGTTCGGGACTACCTCAAAGGTTGTCACGTCGAAGTTCACACCCACAAGATCCGATCCTTGTAATCCCTTGTACTCGTCGAGGATTAGAGATCCACAATTTAGAAGGAAGAACGAGGAGATCGGGAGTAGTAGTCAAACAAAGAGATCTATCAGACAGGGAAACAATAGTTAAAGGGCAAGAATGCACAAATCTAAGAATAACAAAGACAGGGGGGATGACCAGGGACTACCCGTTTCATGACTATACTTCGGTGATCTATAGGATCTGATGTGATCATCGAAACCTTGAAAACTGGGAAAGGGTTCACCGTGGTCACCATTTCTTAGGCGGATGCTACGTCCTCGACGTTCTCTGTGTCAAAACTAGGAACCCAGTCCTTCTAGGGGATCTCTTCCTTTACCGTGGCGTAGGTCATAAGAACGTACCTTTCGATGTGCCGTCTCCTCGGAGACCCCAAAGCCAGGTACCTGTGTTAACCTGTGTTCACGTACGTGCGTACGCGTGCGCACGTGTGTGTGTGTGTGTGTGTGTGTGTGCGTGTGTGTCACTATACACGTCGTTTGGTTTACCTGGGGTTCCTGTAATACAAATCACTTTTTTCAATCTAAAAGTGGGGGTGTTATAATTATCACATACTAAGGTAAGTATATTGGAGGAACTTTGTTATTTGGATCTACCCATCTCTTGTCCAATCACCGAGAGTCCCGTGTTCCTACCCAAATCACTCCTTCTAAGTTCCTCCGTCGTGTTTCCTTAACAGAACACTACCACGTTGTTTGTACATAAAACTAACGCCACCACTAATATGTTTAAACATGTACTTTTTTCCATTTATTTTGATGTGTGTGTGTGTGTGTTTACTTATGTCCAAAATTTTACGTCCAGGATTACAGTCAAAGGAGAAAAACTAAAATGTGATCTCGGAGATATTCTACAGTAGTAGTCCCCTTCGACATAAAAGAGTCGAAGGATACTCAGTTGATAATGAAGTTTTATTTTTCACATATTTTGACACAACCCATGTTCGGTTGGGTGACTTTTAATCTATTGGACTAAAAGAAACAACCACTTACAAAACACCGAAAATACAGCCGGTTCTCTCGTATTGGAAAAATCTATGTTACCTTTCAAATCAGGAGAACACGAAACCCCTTATTTCACGACAGTTGGTGTCACACCAGGGTGTTTTATTTACACTCGTACGATGATCTCCTTCTTGTCACACGATTCTAACGAGTGCCGTGACCGACGATCTCGTCGACTTTTTACCCTTTTCGACTTTTACCCTAAAGGGGTACACAGGAGTCTCTGGACATGTCGGTCAGAAATCTCATTAATAAGTCGTCTTAGTCACAAAAATCGGTTCTGTGTATCGTAGTTTGACTGTTTTTAATTTCTGTTTTTATTTTATAATTTTAGTTGTTCCCTTTTTACTGTTTATTGTATTTTCCCTTGAGGGTAATTCGATAGTCGACTAAAGAGTTGTCTTTGAGATGTTCGGTCTTCCCTTACCGTAGTATAGAGATTTCACTACTCTCCCCTTTTGTATGTTGGTTCCTATGAGATGGGTCGTTCTGAGAGTTAGTCTAAACTACCTCTTTAGTTCTCGAAATGTCTGTTCGTTTTCACTGGTGGTTTCGTCCAAATGTTATTTATTTCCTTGAAGACATCCGTCCTTTGTACTCTCTTCCTTTTCTGGATATCTTTTATTTGGGTTTTGTTAATTCTTTTGTCATTATTCTAGTAAATATAACTATTAATGGAATTTACATTTACCTAATTTACGTGGTTGGTTTTCTGTATTTGACCGACCCACCTACTTTTGTACAGGTGCATACGTGAAAGTGAATGGTGTAGCGAGACGAACTGAGGGGGGGTTTAAGATACATTAATAAAATATAACGATTCAATTAGTACAAGGGTTATACCGAACGTTAATACTAGTAGAAAATAAAAACCAGACCGATAACTAACACTTTTGATTATGTGTAGAAAGTGATTACTTTTCTTTCTTAGGCACAAGAATTGGAAATCTAACGTACGGTGTCTTTCAGTAACTAACGTTTTACCTTAAATTCTCAAAGGTTGTTAATTACACTATTACATAAAACAAATGTTCACGAACTAAGGAAGATTCAAGATGAAGGACGGTTATCGCTTATTCATAAAATTTTATTCGACGTAACGTACAACACAATAGGAAAAAACTTTTCGGGGACTACGACCCTTTCTAACTTCCGTCCTTTTCTTCCCCCACTGTCTCCTACTTTACCTACCTACCGTAGTGACTGAGTTACCTGTACTTAAATTCGTTTGAGACCCTCTACCACTTCCTGTCCCTTCGGTTCGCACGACGTCAGGAACCCCAGTGTTTCTCAACCTGTGCCGATTCGTTCTTCCGACTCGTGGCTTCTTAACTACGAAAACTTGACACCGCAACCTCTTCTGAGAACTCCCAGGGAACCTGACATTCCTCTAGGTTGGTCAGGTAAGACTTCCTCTTGTCGGGACCCTAAAGAAACCTTCCTTACTACGATTTCGACTTTGAGGTCATGAAACCGGTGGAGTACACTTCTCAACTGAGTGACCTTTTCTGAAACTACGACCCTCCCTAACCCCCGTCCTCCTCTTCCCCTGCTCTCTCCTACTCTACCGACCTACCGTAGTGACTGAGCTACCTGCACTTAGACTCACTTGAGGTCCTCAACCACTACCTGTCCCTCCGGACCGCACGACGCTAAGTACCCCAGCGTTTCTCAGCCTGTACTGACTCGATGACGTGACTTGACTTGACTTGACTTCGTTGACTTGTTGTTGTTGTCAAAATTTTAACATAAAGGAGTCCTTTATATAATACAGTAAATTTTTCCTTCAAACCCAGGGTTCGACTTATAACTCATTTCATTTTGTCTATTAAATTTGAAGAATCATGAAGATCTTTAGTCGTTTTCAATCCCTCTACTCAAAATGGTTACTTTACTACTACCTTTCCAGTATCTGGTAAGAGAAATGATGACTTGACCATGATCCATCGACGGTAGATTTTTATCATCCTACTTGAATCTCCGTATAAACTTTATACTCGATATTATACCACCTTGACGGTTTCCAGATCAACAAATATAGAAAGTCACCTATTTTGAGACTCTTATTGACGTATTTGGTAGTGACAAGAACACCAATTGTAATTTTATTTGACAAGTTTCCTCGTCTTTTACAACGTGGTTGTCTCCTTTTTTTTATAATCGATCCTCACTTTTCGCGTTAACTTTTCTGTCTTAACGGACTAATAATTTTAGACAAATTTCTTTTATTGGGGTTAGAACCACTTCGAGGTACGATATCAATACTAATATAGACAAGCCTCTAAATTTTTTTTGGGTTGTCCTACTTTTTCAATGTTAATAATTTACTACAAACTATTAAGATTGTGTGTTCTTCATATAAGATCTTACTGGCTAACTTTCTACTTGGGATTGAAACGACAAATAAAATTTAACCTTTCGTACCTGTGACTATTAAACCGTTAAATTTTTAGAAATAGGATTAAATATGTCTAACTTTAATGTCTTTTACTAAAAATTTGATATATACTCTAAAGAAAAATTAATTACTTTTACGGGTAACTACTCACGTCTCTTTACTTAGATACTACAACTGTAACTACAGTCGTTCCCCAATGGGAAAATATAAGACGTACTTAGTCGCCGGGACCCCACCACGTAGTTATTATAGGGGAGAGTTTCTTAAACGAAAAACGAAAAGAAACACCTAATCACCCGACCTGTATTTACGACTTAAAACAACTTTTAATTGTCTTTATTAATAAATCTACGAATAGAAAATCTATTTAAATAGTTCTTTACCCTTTACTCAAACTTTTAGACGAGAAACTGTGCATATACACGACCAAATCCGTCTCTTTTGACGACTACTTTAATCCCGGGAGGGACCACCAGGTCACCAATTTCTTAGGGGGACGGTTACGTCCCTTGTACCCAAACTAGGATCAGGTCCTTCTAAAGTGTACGACGTATGCGAATGACGTTGATGACTTCGGGTGCTTGAGATCTCGGACACGAGGCATTGTTCTCTCATCGGGGTGAGAGACGGTGATCCCTTTCAGGGGCGTGTCGTTGGTTCTGGTTCGTATCGGTTTTTATTTATTTATTGTTAAATTTTTTCTAAAAGTTAAATCATTTTGATGAATTCTCCTTTTAATTTTTGAACATTTTTACCGATTTTATACCCAATTGCACTACTTAGTGACGAAATAGATTGCCGTTTGTCATCAAGAGTTTCAACCGAATAAATCGTTTTTGTAAAATGCTGACTTAATAGACACTTTCGAAAGTGACCCACAGTATTCTGTCGTCAATTTTACACTCTCGACACTTCTCGACTGTAGTTGGTACTTTAAAACCTTTAAAAGTGAGTCACTGTACACCATTTTCAATGAGGATATGACAATAAAAAAACAGAAGTGTTTTCGGGAAGTGGATGCAAAGAGGAGTCTGTGATTTTTTCTCTCGGAATGTTATAAAGTGTATCGTGTGACTGAAAAGTCGATTTTCTATGAATTTAAAGATGGTCGTCAGTTAAGTTTGTAAGTTCTTAGGATAGAGCAACCATCATAAGAACAGTAAAATACGGTCACTAATAGGAATATTTCAAATGTTTTGTCACTTTTGTTTACTAGAGATAAACATTCATGTAAAATTCACGACTTTTACACCACTATGGTAGCTCTCCTCTTTAATGATATGTTTCATTTAAGTCGACCGAGTTAAAACCCTTTATTTATTAAAGTCGGACACCATTAATTTATTCTTTCGTCTCTCCTTTTGGATAAAACTAAAAGGACTATTGTTTACTAATTTTGTAAAACAATAACAATTTGACAATTGTTGTTAAAAAATCTTTAAATAAGTTGTTTATAAAAAACTCGAATAAGAGACGACCGTGAAAGGATTCGTGAATCGTATCATTGACTTGTTTCGTTTGTTTTAAGACCGAATTCCTGACATTTTTAAAAGTTCAATGTCGATGGGATTTACTTTACTAAAATCTGTGGTGGGAAGTACCTAGTTTCGGAACAACATCACTTCCCCGAACATATTCAGTTACTTCGATATTCGGTACGGTACGTCCCAGTGGTTCTGCCTACCCAGTATCACTTCTCAAGACTGTTTTGTACCAGGTGACCTCCTTCCTTACCGTTTGGTGAGGTCATAAGAACGGAACTCTTGGGGTACTTGTTATACTTTTCCGTTTTTCTCTCCTGTGACTTTCTACTCAGAGGGTCCAGTCTTCCACAGGTCGTACAATGACCCCTTCTCGCCTCCCGTCAATGATCATCGAGGTCTTTCTTACTTCACCTACCCGGTTTCACCTTAACTACGACAACACCCACACAGACCACCACTTTCATTTCAGACTACGATATTTCTAGTTATGACGTTTCCTTGGACCTTACAATCCAGATACTTAGTTCCATTTAACCTGGACCAGTTGTTCTCTACCGTTCTAACTTGTAGTTGTAGAAATCCTTAGTCGTTTGATTTTACCTACTCTTACCCACATAAATTAACTCTACTGGTAAAATAGATGATGACACCCATTCTTAGGGAATCTTCTTTACCTCATCAGGAGTATCAGTTGTTTTCTCAGGTTTTACGTCATGAACTCGAGTCAGAGTTTGTACTATCTTACTAGAGACAAGTAAAGGTTCCGTTTGGTAAGTTGTAGTGTTATTAAGTTCAGATACGGGGTTGGTGACTACGACTTCTTCGATTGAGACAGGTCAAAGTTCTGGATGTTGTGGATCTTGATTGTAGTTTTTGTCTAACAGGAAAAGTAGGATCTCCTGACCTTACGTTTTTTCATCCTTATTATCCGTTCAAACCCGAACCTAATGTTTTACTTCGTCCCGTTTCCGATTGTCTAATCAAAACATTTCTCTTGTACGACCAGTATCGTTTGTTGGATAAGGCTGTTGTGTTCTCTACTGAGATGTGTACCTGTAGTGATCTACCATTTATGATTTTAGTCTAATACAAGAAATGTCGGTTCCTACCTCTTTAGAGAGATGTCTGTCTCTGAAACCCATCAATAAAAAAAAATGACAATCTCTTTTGAAGGACCTTTATAAATTTTTTTCTTTTTGTGACCAGAACTATGAGAATAAAGAGATTTGTTCAACAATTAAACTCTTAGTCTTACCATGAACTCACTCACACCCTTTTCACTCGACTACCTTGACCCACTGGGAAACCGTGTCTGGACACCCCGTGTCTGTCAGGCGCCCTTGGAGGAGGGGGTCTCTGTCTTACCTCATCATGATACCGGTCTTTAAAGTACAAGAGTCCGGGACCGGATAAACAAACAAATTGACCTACCGTCACCTAGTTGTTACCTATGAGAACGACAGTTCATAGAAAAGAAGACGAGGTGCATCGGGTGGAGGAAAGGTAAGCCCTGTCTCGAGTCTCTTCGACTAAGTCAAGTCAAGTCAAGTCAAGTCAAGTCAGCGAGTCAGCACAGTCGGGAAGCATAGTCCACCGGTTTCATGACCTCGAAGTCGAAATCGTAGTAAGGAAGGTTTCTTTAGGGTCCTAACTAGAGGAAGTCTTACCTGACCAACCTAGAGGAACGTCAGGTTCCCTGAGAGTTCTCAGAAGAGGTTGTGGTGTCAAGTTTGCGTAGTTAAGAAGCCGTGAGACGGAAGAAGTGACAGGTTGAGAGTGTAGGTATGTACTGGTGTCCTTTTTGGTATCGGAACTGATCTGTCTGGAATAAACCGTTTCATTACAGAGACGAAACCTTATATGACAGATCCAACCAGTATTGAAAGGAAGGTTCCTCATTCGCAGAAAATTAAAGTACCGACGGCAGCGGTAGACGTCACTAAAACCTCGGGCTTTTCTATTTCAGTCTGTGACAAAGATGACAAAGGGGTAGATAAAGCGTAATTCACTACCCTGGTCTACGGTACTAGAAGTAAAAGACTTACAACTCGAAATTCGGTTGAAAAAGTGAGAGGTGAAAGTGAAAGTAGTTCTCCGAAAAATCGAGGAGAAGTGAAAGACGGTATTCCCACCACAGTAGACGTATAGACTCCACTAACTATAAAGAGGGACGTTAGAACTAAGGTCGAACACAAAGAAGGTCAGGTCGCAAAGAGTACTACATGAGACGTATCTTCAATTTATTCGTCCCACTGTTATATGTCGGAACTGCATGAGGAAAAGGATAAACCTTGGTCAGACAACAAGGTACAGGTCAAGATTGACAACGAAGGACTGGACGTATGTCTAAAGAGTTCTCCGTCCAATCCACCAGACCATAAGGGTAGAGAAAGTCTTAAAAGGTGTCAAAGAACACTAGGTGTGTCAGTTTGCGAAACCGTATCAGTTATTTCGTCTTTATCTACAAAAAAGACCTTGAGAGAACGAAAAAGGTACTAGGTCGCCTATTCGAAGTGGAAGAAATCAATATTATAGTGACGTGAAGAAAAAGGGACTCTGATATAAAATAAAGGTCTACGTTATACCCACAAGGATACGAAAAGGTGAAGTATATATGTCAGTAAAAGATTCAAGAAGATCTGTACTAGAGTGAGAAACTACAACACGGATAAAGACAAAAAATAACTTCTTTTTACAGTGTAAGTCAAAGACCCCATAGATTAAAACGAGAATACCAGATAATATACTTCTATATCTACCAACTAAAATAAATACCCAAATACATCTATTTTAAAATCTACTGTTATTTTCCTTCCACCTTTCTTCTCTGATAGTCAGATGTGTGTGGTGGGAACGGACAGAAAATTTCAGTGTACTCTACCGAGACACACTAAAGATTCCAGGAAGGATGAGATCGAAGAAGAGAGTAAAGATCTGAGGTAGTATCTAAGCATTTTTGTCTTAGTAAAAAGAAGGGTCTTCAACGGTTAGAATGGACAACCTAAATACTCTAGTAACATCATACATAGTCTAAAATTCAGAATACTAAAAAAAGGGTGACTCTGTTTCTAATAAAAGATACTATTCTTAAGGGTGTTATTTTTTACAACCGATCCGTGAACGGAATTTTGAAGAGGACGTTAAAAAAAGAAACGAAAGAAAATGAAATACTTCGAGTAAAGACCTCTCCGAATAAAAGACTCGATATTATTTTACTTCCGGTACCCAGATATAGGACTATTTCCACGTACGTATGATTCAGTGAAGTTAGCACAGGTTGAGAAACGCTGGGATACCTGACATCGGACGGTCCGAGGAGACAGGTACCCTAAGAGGTCCGTTCTTATGACCTCACCCAACGTACGGGAGGAGGTCCCCTAAAAAGGGTTGGGTCCCTAGCTTGAGTGTAGAGGACGTCGAAGACGTACACCTAACGTGTACCTAAGAAATGACGACTCGACCGTCTCTTCAGGGAGACTAATTCATGAACGATGAATTCTTTACACGTCTTAAACTTCGTTTTATCGTGAGATGATCTTTAGACACCCCGAAAGGCCCACCGAGTCACCAACGATTCGTCCTCCACGTCAAAGTTAGGGACCCAACCCTTCTAAGGGACGTCTTCCTGTACTGTTGGGTGAGGTTGTAAGAACGGACCCTTTAGGTTACCTGTCTCCTCTCACCGCCTGATGTCAGGTACCCCAACTTTTTCTCAGTCCGTGTTGGATCGTTGATTTTGTTGTTATTGTTCTTTAGACATATACAGATTTTTATTAAATTGACTAAAGTATTCCATTCTCGTTTAAAGTCTCCTCATAAAGAAAAATTTTGCTTGAATTAGTCTGCATTATTCGTCTATTTATCTGTGTTTTACCACAGTCATGTACTCTTTGATCTACACAAACGTATACTGACCCACGTCCTCAAGTTCGTCCGAACCAGAAATCTGATGGTAGAACTCTATAACATCCTCTTCGATCCAACTTGACACATGTATAAACTCAAATCGAGAGTCGACCTCAAAGTGGTCATTTTCTCCTTTTATGTTTACAAGAAGGAGTATATATGTGTACGGTGGGGTTCACAAAGGTGTGCATAAAATGAACTATCAAAGGTTACTAACTTTCTCTAAAGTAATAACTCATCGACAAACAGTCGTTCACACTGATTTTCAGTAAAATTTTTCAGACATACCCTTTCGTCTAAGAGCAAAGATCCAGGTTTACAAAAGAATCCTACTGCACCTCTGACCGATTTAGGAGACACATCTTCATTAAGGCAAAACACGTACTTTTATACACCAGTAACAGTAACAGATACATTTTTATTTATTTTCAATACTTATTGAAAATTATTTCACTTAATATGTTGTAGTAAACATAAACCGAAACTAGTATTTCGTTGTATCCCTCGTACCCGTTCCCAACACGTGCACATGGGTGTGTGTATGTGTATATGTCCGTGTGTCCGTGTCTTTGAGTTTGTGAGAAGAGACGGAGTAAGAAGAAGGAAAGACTCTAGTTAGATGTTACAGTCATTGAGATAACTTTATTATATTCTAAAAAAAGGGAAGTTTTCAGACGGTCCCTTTTGAAGATTAGTTCATGGAGACTTTAAAAATATTAGGGGATTTTAGGTCATTACTACCGTATTATTTCCATTCAAACCCCCCTTCTTTTACGGGTAGGTTTCATCTTTTTGATGACCGATTTACAGTGTTATGTAGTTTTTACATAAAAGTTCCTATTAAAGGTAAATTGACTATCCAAAAAGGTATTTTTTAATATTTTATAAATTTTCTCTTCTGTCTTATGAGTTTATTATAAACAAAATCAAAAAGGTTGAAATGTTAGTTCCTCAACCTCATCTACGATTCAAAAAAAAGGTCGAGATTATAAGACACTAAAAACAGTTGTAGCCTACAATTTTACATAGGGTGACAAAGTAAGTCTACCAATCTTGTTCACCGTGTTTTAACACTACACACTGTTACGGTGGGAAACTTAAATGTCTATTCCTTCAGGGTCTCTTCATTGTACTTATAGGTTACTATATGTAGTAATCCCGTAGTTACTTACGGTGACGAAGGTTTAGAGGGATTAATCGTTTATAAAACAAGACACAATAATTCCTGAGTTTTAGGGGAGGGGTAGGGACCTTTAAGAGAAAATCATTAATACCCCACTCCGGTTCTTAATTTTTTGTTGGGAGTTATAAACTGAACATTAAGTTCAATCCTGGTGTCTGGGTGTAGTCTGATGGGCCCTATGTCACTTCCTCTCCTCCTCGATACAGCGTGTCGGGAATCCGTCCGAACACGAGGTGACAATGTGTCGTCCTAGAAGGATGGTCCAAGTTGTAGAATACGGTATCAGAGGGCGGAGGGGTCACAGAAGAGGGAAAATCTACTTTTCGTATAATATACTCGCTGTAGTGAACTATAGATCCCAGGAAAAGAGAATGGCAGAAGGATACCTTTTCCTATAAGGACTTTGTTTGTTCTTAATTTTCTGACCTAGACATCGGGAAAGAATGGTAGACGAGGTTGGAGTACAAGATCTTCAAATTAAGACGAGTTGAGGACCTTTGAGAAGAATAGCCTTTTATACCTAGACCGGTAGTGGTACGTTGTCAGAACTCGGAAATTCCGTCAGACCCTAAGTTTTGAATTAATGACATGGAGTTTAGTACCGCACTTCACTTAAAAAGATTTAACAATCTTACGTAGTGTTCCTCTACCGAGAAACTTATAGAAACATTATTCTTAAGTAATTCGAAATTTCGAATTTATCTTAATGATAGATTATTACATCAACCGAAATATGTCTCCGTCACCTCTCGTTTTAACGAAGATTCTAGTAAGTATATCTTAAAGTCCGTGGAGTTGCAAGTATAAAGACAGTCGAGACTCATATACCTATAAGTGACAACCGTTTAACACTGGTGGTTTTTTCAAAGACAGGGAATACGATAGGTGTCTACGGTTTCCAATCAAATTCCGAAAAACTTACATCGTGTGATGTTCTTTATGTTAAGTCGAGAGTTACTTTATAGTAAGGACTAAAAGAAACAATTATTTTTAAACTTTATCAGAGAATAGATGATTAAAGTCCCTTTACCAATTTTTTCCTTTTTCACTTATTGAATGGAGAGTGTTATACATAACGAGGTTTACGACTTTTTTTCGAATGATTTTAAATCGGTTTTAATCCTAAGTCGGATTGACTTAAAGAAAAATTTGGTATAAATTCCATACAAACAATGACTTCAACAGTTTTATTTAATTAACAAACCAATACGACAAATATTTCGTCAGAATACGACCGAGACTCCTAGTTCATATGTCGCTTTCGGTATTGTCTGACGACTTACTATATATTTTTAAAAACACCTGTAAAACGCAAACAAAATCTTCCGACTAGACAAAGTTGGATAAATTTGAAAAATAAATAATTATAAATTTTCTTATTTGTTCCTCTAGTTACCATACTCAGATAGGAATATACCCAATTCCTTGACTCAACCGACATCTTTGGATGATTGGAATCCATATACATATCAATCAAAAGATACATCAACCCCGGTTCCTTCACCAATCAATTATATACATGGAGTTTGCGGAATTCACCTATGGATAATTTTCCATGTTTTTTATATTTATTATGACACACAAAATTTTTTAAAATTTATTTGTGTTTCTTATATATCCATATATACAATATTAAAGTTTCAGTTGTGATCGTGTATTCAAAATGAAGAGATTTATGTATGACTGTAAAGGACATAGTTGTGTACGTGGATGTTTTGTGTATCGGTACGTGTATTGGAACGAAAGACGGTGAACGTTCTTTCAGTCTTATATGTTATATCATGTGACAAAGCTGAATTTAGTATAACCGTTTAATTACTCCTACCGTAATTTTTTAAGACTAGATCCTTTAGTTTTATCTCCTTCTATTAATGAGGTATCTAATTTTTGTGACTTCTGACTACCCTTCAATTCCAAATTTAACAGGGTCATTAGAACTTTCCATGTCTTCTCTGTCTTAACCAACATTTGTGAGCCTTGTGAGACAAACTGTTAGCCCTGAGAGCATCAGATCGTTAGGTCCGGTCTCTGAATCTGGTAGCTACGAAGACTAGCGTCTCCTTACCCCTTCAACACCCGTCAAGAGGCGTTCCGTCCTCCACGACTTCCTCTAGATCTACGGGTAGACCTACCCTCTGCCGCTAAACGACCAGATCGTCCAGCCCTTTTAGGAAAAGGTCCACTCCTAAAGTGACGGTACCTAAGGATTCTGTGTTTTCTTCTGAAAGTGGAGTGGTAAGTCCTTGGTTGTTTCTCGAATTATATAATACCTAGGGTTGACATCCTAATTACACCATGGTTCAAATGTTCGTTCTTTTTAATTTCTTTGAGAAACAGATTATAAACACCAGACCCTACAAAATTAGTTTTGTCGAGTGAAACTTATACTTATACCGTAAACGATTAGAACACCTAGAGTAACATGATTCAAAATTATGTTGATTAAAGAAAAATCTTGATACATTCAATTAGAATACAATCTTGAGTTTCAAATACAGTCCATTGTGACTATACTACCTTGATTTCTAAAAGGAATCACCTCACAATCCTATAAAGTCAAAAAATTTCTATTATTAAATTTCTTCTTCATTAAACGCAGACCAATAAAATACAGTTCAATAACTGTGAAAATCTCTAGTATTTTTCCTGTGTTTAGTGGTTTACTGAACAGACTACGATAGAAAAAAAAACAAGTGATTCTTGGTGAGAATGATAGTTAGAAAATTTTCGAAGTTTTAATAGAAATTTTCTGAAATTTTATCTTGAAACAAGAAAAAATTTTATAAATGAAAACCGACACGACCCAGAATTAACCCCGTACACCCTAGAAAACAACGACTCACCCGAGAGTCAATGGTACACACTCCGTAGAGAGATCTACACCGCGAACCCCAATCATCGGGGAACCCGTACACTCTAGAATCAAGAGACTGGTCTATAGTCTGGGTACAGGGGACATAACCTTCCACCTGAGAATTGGTGTGGTGGTCCCCACAGGGTTTATATTCTTGACGAGAATTCCTAGATGTCATATCCTGGGAAGAGTTTAGAGGTTAGTAACGTTTTTACCCTTTATAAATTATTATAAACAATTACTCTTAAAAACCGACTAATAACATGTGTACGAAGGTGCAGGTACGGGAAGGTAGACTTCGGAATGTCCATAAATACCCGAGTTGATTTGTTGTGAGTATGTTTTCGTCCTATCAATAAACGTGAAACCCGTTTGTCTGTTTCAAAGACTAGTTGACCTACATTTGACTATAGAAACATCCTGAACTTTTGGTGTATTTTTAAAGAGTGTGGTCTTCCTCCGTTGATCGTAGGAAATTTTGATACGACGTATGTGTGACACCAAAGATTTTGATCCTAAAAGTTTCATAGCGGATTAATATTGTCATACGGTGGAACATTGAAAATTATTTAATAGACATATTCCATGACTACCTATCGAGAAGTAACATTTATGTCTAGAGAAGTTGGAGAAAAGAGGGGAGATTCTAATGTGAGAAAACGTTCGTGTGACATTATTTTTTCCATTCAAATAAATTTATAGGTAAAACCCCCCTGTTAAAAGTGTGTAACGACGACGACGACGACGATTCAGCGAAGTCAGCACAGGTTGAGACACGCTGGGGTTTCTGACGTCGGGCGGTCCGAGGGGACAGGGACCCTAAGAGGTCCGTTCTTATGACCTCACCCAACGGTCAAGGAAGAGGTTACGTACTTTCACTTTTCACTTTCACTTCAGCGAGTCAGCACAGGCTGAGAATCGCTGGGGTACCTGACGTCGGATGGTCCGAGGAGGTAGGTACCCTAAAAGGTCCGTAATAAATGGATATTATTACTGAAATTTCAAAAATACGATATGATAGTAAAAAAAAAAGTATATGACGGAAAATCGAGGTGGTATTCACTTGAAATACTCCGTGATAAAATTTACTACAAAAAAAAATTGGTTTGAGTATAAGTACACTTATTAGGGTACTCCTTCTTGTGTTTAGTTTAAGACCTTTACTGGCTTGGTTAGTATCGATTATTGTCTTTTTATGTTCAATAAAAATTTTATGAAAGGTATATGAAATTTTATATATTTGTGAAATTATCCTATTTTAAGATATTTACTTGTTTAAGTGTAAGTCTTATAAGAAGTTCTTTCTTTGTGTTGTTTATAAACTAGTAAAAAAAAGAACTCGGGTGAATAATGTAATATAAAAGACGATAAAGTCTTAAATTTATTTTCGACATTACATGGTTTGGGTCTGAAATTTTGATTTGAAAATTTTCAAGCACGACTCAATGTTAGGATTCCAAATATAAATAAGTGTTTACTTCCCAGTTTCTTGATTTTTCTACAACTTTGTAAACGGATACAAGATAAATATACTTACCCGTTTGCTGACTTGTGACTCGGTAACGATTTGTACCTACGTCAAGGTGGTTTATACAATCTAACGAAAGAGTGGAGTCAACGGAAAAAGGCTAGATGGGGAACGAAGTGCGCGACACGAGGTACGTAACGACAGAACACGAGTTCGAGAACAAGATACACCTCGAAAAGATTTACGACTGGATTACACCGAGGTGGTGACTGTAGTCTTGATGTAAAGCAGGTCAACCGGACCTTCGTAGATCTTAAGACGTTACGTCTGGGGCGTCTGCAGAGTATCCAAAAGTCGTCGAAAAGGTGGTGTGGTATTAAACTGGACCCCAGGCGCCTGGAACCGGCCGGTCTGTTTGATGCACCAGAGGTCAGTACGGGCACTTCGTATAAGGCCATTGACGATCCCGAATACCCGAGGGCACAAACACACTTGACCGGACCACACCCCAAAAACCACCTTAATAGTCCGTGTAAAAGGGACCCGTGTTCGTGCCCCCGTGACCGAAAGTCTTGCAGTCTTTGTGGTAGTGACTGACTCTGCAACGGACACGTGCGTCGATTCCAGAGTGTCGCGACTTCTAGAGGCCTAGCAAGACTCGTCGCAACTGAAACAACATGTCGTACTGTTAAAGATAGACAAGATTTATGTTAAGACAATTTAAGTAGTCAGAAAAAACGGTCGTAAAGTAAGGGTCATCAGAAAAGTTTCGGTATTGACTTTGAAGAGTCGCCCGGCGACGAGACACTGTGATTCCTCGATGCCAGTAACGAATATCCTTCTAGTCCTCCTCTAAATCGTCTCACTAGACCTTAATGGAAAAGTATAAAACCGAATAGACCTCATCTCGTCCGAAAGACTTTGGTGTCACATCTCCCCGATAAAAAACGTGTTTGGGGTCACAACGTGTTGGTGTACGATTCAGGTTGTAAAAGTAATGTACTTCCGAACAATAGATGAAACCGAAGACCACGGTTTCTTCCTGTACACTATGGTAGTAAGTCTCAGAAGGGAAGTAAATCTGGGTCGTCTCTGTAGAGTAGTACGAAGGTTTCCTTTACTCCCACCGACAAAAAAAGTGGAACTGGGAGAACCCGGTGGGGCGACGACACCAGATTTGTAAGGAAGGTTGAAAGCACCCGAACACGTCTTATACTCGACCCTTTTAAAGCTCTACACGAAGAACCTCCTCCTTAACCACCCCAAAGTGAAGAAAAGTCTAGCCAACATAGTTAAGGTAGGAAAAAGAACCTTAACAAGACCTTTTGTAACCATGTCGAGTCTAAAAAAGACAAAAAGGTGAAGAGCAAAAGATTTGACCAACTTTCTTACGTGACCGACAACAACTAGTACACTGGAGGTACTCCTCATAAGCAATGTAAACCACAAAGGACCTCTTTTCTTAGACTGAAGTAGGATTTTTAATATTTTGTACGACATAATCACTACAGAAACAAATACTATTCGAGAATTTTCTATAACCCGGATTTTGTTACCTAAGACAATATCCTTTTCCTCAGTGTTGAAGGAATTTGTTATAAAAATATATTTAAAGGATCATGTTTTGAAGTTCAGTGAAAACGATATCCTATTTCTGGTGGTGAGTCACAACATAAGTTCTGATATATGTGTCAGACTGGGTTTGACAGAAAATTTGATAGAGAGTAAAAGAAGATAATGGAATTTGAAGTGGATGTGAGTCTGAGGTGAACCATATCAGAGAACCCACAGAGGATAACCACAAAGGTAAAGGTATCCAAAAGAGAACGGTAAAGGAGTACAGTCGAACCGGATGACTTAAGGATAAGTATTACAGCAGACTCGAGTTAGAGGAGGAGAGCTTAAACTTTATTGTAAGATTCTTTAATTACTTTATTGTAAAATAAAGTAAGGTCTTTAGACTTAGTTTCGTGTTTCTCTGTACTCGTTATGGTTTACCCTCCACAATAAATCTGTTCTTTCTTTTCACTCGAAAAAAAAAAAAAGGACTACTCATTTCCTGAAAAAAAAAAAAAAAATTTCGACGTAATTTTTAGTGCGCCGACGAGTTCGATGTCACTCATTAGACCGTATCTACCTTATATTTTGTCTCACCCTTGCTTACAACTGTTTAATCTCTCTTTACGATCCGGTTTAACGTTATTGAAACTTAATGTATAATTCTTAAAACTCGAAAAAAAGATTTCCGGTACTTCAGTGTCACTCTTGAAATATGGTCCCTACCAAACATTTTTGTCTAACCTTTCATTCTTAAAAGACTTAATAGTTTTATTTTTGGATTTACGTCGTTATTACACCCAAGTGTTTAATTGTAATTGATTAGTATAACTATTTATCTTCGGTGTAAATATGCATAAATTGAAGGTAATACTCTATCGAATATTATTTCGTGTCTACTTATGGATGATCCGTTTTCGATTCACCCTTTTCACCTTCCGTTTTAATACATATTTTGTACCAACCCATTCATTTTAGACAACATTCAGTCATGTTTTTAAGAGAGACTCGAAGGTTTCTTTATCTCTTTTTATTTCCAAGTGTAACGATATCGAAGATTCTCTTCATGCGACAGGGTGTTCCTCTATTTGCCACTAACATGTCGTTAACGTTGGACGTCTCTTAGGTTAAATAAAAAGTTAAACCGATTTTGAATAGGAATCTTAATATATCCACAAAGACTTGACTTTGTCGTAAAAATGACGTAACACATTTATGTATACACACATACATAAATGTCATACAACAGACTTTTAATACTTACGAAAGTAATATATGTATTATTTACATCTCTTTATTTATTAAGTCTTATAAAGTCGTCTTGTAGTAATATTTTAATTTTGTGGTGTAACAATTTAAACTGTGTCCCGACCTTCTTCGTGTTCGACCTTAGTTCTAACGGCCCTCTTTATAGTTAGTGGAGTCTATCCGTCTACTGTGGTGGGAAGACCGTCTTTCACTTCTCCTTGATTTTTCGGAGAACTACTTTCACTTTCTCGTCTCACTTTTTCAACCGAATTTCGAGTTGTAAGTCTTTTCATTCTAGTACCGTAGGCCAGGGTATTGGAGTGCCCTTTATCTACCCCTTTGTCACCTTTGTCACAGTCTGAAATAAAACCCCCCGAGGTTTTAGTGACGTCTACCACTAACGTCGGTACTTTAGTTTTCTGCGAATGAGGAACCTTCCTTTCAATACTGGTTGGATCTCTCGTATAACTATTCGTCTCTGTAATGAAACGGTTGTTTCCAGTCAGATCAGTTCCGATACCAAAAAGGTCATCGGTACATACCTACTCTCTCAACCTGACACTTCTTTCGACTCACTGGTTCTTAACTATAAAAACTTGACACCACAACCTCTTCTGAGAACTCTCAGGGAACCTGACGTTCCTCTAGGTTGGTCAGGTAAGATTTCCTCTAGTCGGGACCCACAAGAAACCTTCCTTACTACGATTTCGACTTTGAGGTCATGAAACCGGTGGAGTACGTTTCTCAACTGAGTAACCTTTTCTGGGACTACGACCCTCTCTAACCCCCGTCCTCCTTTTCCCCTGCTGTCTCCTACTCTACCGACCTACCGTAGTGCCTGAGCTACCTACACTCAAACTCACTTGAGGTCCTCGACCACTACCTGTCCCAACGGACCGCACGACGTTAAGTACCCTAGTGTTTCTCAGTCTGTACTGACTCGCTGACTTGACTTGACTTGACTTGACTTTCTACATAAGTTGATCCAATTGGGTCGTATGACAAGGTGACCGGTTTATGAGTTTTGTTTTTCTTACGGTAACATATGTGAACAATTAAATGACAAATAATACCACTCACAACCCCAAAAGGTCCACCGAGTCACCCTTCCTTAGGTGGAGGTTACGTCTTCCGTGCCCTCTGTGCCCAAACTAGGGACCCAGTCCTTCTAGGGGACCTCCTCCCACACCCTTGGGTGAGGTCACAAGAACGGACCTCTTAGGGTACCTGTCTCCTCGGACCACCCTATATGTCCAGGATCCCAGCGTTTCTGAGTCTGTACTGACTCACTGACGTGCGTTATCGTTCGTATTGATCCGATTTGTAGTTATTTTTCACTTCGTACGGATTGTCAATTTAATATTTCTTTTGGTCCTCTAAATGAAATTCTTAATTACTAGTTTCTTTACATGTTAAATTTGAAAATAGAGGATTTTATCGTCTAAAATCATTGTAATGATTAAGAACGATTGTTTCACAACTTACACTTTCCATTAAACCTGAGTAATTGAATTTTGTTATAGGCAGAACTAAAAAGTTGTATTTTTAGTAGTATCTACATGGTCGGATGGAAGACACCAATCTGGCGAAAGCTTAAAGGAGAACTTTCAACGTATTGAGAAGTGATTGAAACCGTTCAAGAAGTTCTCGGAAATATGTATATTCGTTATCGTACAATCGGGAAACTTTACATTTATAAAGAAATCTTTGTCAGGTTCCGGTTAGGGCAGAATGAATGACACAACTCCCGCGGTCTCGTCGAGAACAAGAGACGGAGTCTTCAGGAGTCCAGTCCGGTCCGGGGTGCAAGAAATACCAACAGAGACCGAAGTCTTAGGTATATGGGATGAAAACTAAAAAACTAACAAAAAACAAGGAACGTGTGAACTAAAGAAAGGGACTCATTTGAGACGAGACAAAATAGAAAAAAAGGGTCTTACAGGGACCCTACATAGGGACATTTAAGTGTAACAGGACTTAACCCTATTAGACGTCTTCTAAGGTAAAATAGAGGTTGCCGGAAGAGTGTTAGTTTTAGTTACTGGAATCGTGCAAGTGAGTACAACTAAAAGGAGGCTGCGAAATGAAGTACCGTCTCGATATTCCTTTTGTTTCTATTTTTAAAGGGGGATTGGATGAAAGAGTTATCAAAACTAGGATTTATGTCACAAGACTCAAGAGAACCGGTGTAATGAGATATCACCCAGAAGGGTCCACCGTGATTACCATTTCTTGGGTGAACGGTAACGTCTTTGTATTCTCTGAACCCAAACTAGTCATTCAGTCCTTCTAAGGAACCTCTTCCTTTATCGTTGGGTGAGATCATAAGAACGGATTTCTTAGGGTACCTTCCCCTCGGACCACTCGATATCAGGGATCCCAGTCTGTACTGAATTCGATGAATCGTGCGTACGTATGCATCTGACGAGGTCCCGTGATTACGATTACGAAGGTTTAGTACGAAGATTTTAGACCTAATCGACCTCGTTGAAAACTACTTGGTATTTCTGATGTACATCATCCCGTTTCTTCCATTAAAGATAAAAAGACTCATGTTTAGTTAAGTAAGTTTTTACTCTCTTTGGACGTAAATATATATCTACAGTATTACTATGTCTTCGTGACAATTGTTTTAACCTTCCTGGAGCTAGTTAATGACCGACGACGACGACGACGATTCAACGAAGTCAATACAGGTTGAGACACGCTGGGGTACCTGCCGTCGGGCGGTCCGAGGGGGCAGGGACCCTAAGAGGTCCGTTCTTATGACCTCACCCAACGGTAAAGGAAGAGGTCGCGTACTTTTACTTTTCACTTTCACTTCAGCAAGTCAGTACAGGTTGAGGACCGCTGGGGTACCTGACGTCGGATGGTCCGAGGAGGTAGGTACCCTAGAAGGTCCGTTCTCATGACCTTACCCAACGGTAACGGAAGAGGGTTAATAACCGTTACACGAGATTAAATTGGTTGTAATTACGGCATAAAATTTTTATGTACTAGGATGAACATTCAGTTGTAACTTGACAGATTTGCTGACTGTTAGAGTGTATCATTGAGTCGAGTAAGACAGGGAATTCATCAATAAAGTAGTAGTTTTCTACAAAGGAATCCTTCAATGCACCCACTCCCCATCCATTAATAGTCTGAACAAAAAAAAAAATTGAAGGTTCCGATATATGTAAGTTTTTTTGAAAGAAGGAAACAGGATTAATTTTGTTCACACTCGGACAGGATACATTATGTTAACTTGAGATACCGAAACTAGTAGATAATCAAATAATTAACGGGGTTTAATCAAGAACTCCTAAATCAAATTGGACGTCCGTTAATCACTGAAAGAGAAGTCCGAACTCAAGACCCTTTCGAACAGTTTAAGGTTTCTGAATTTTGTTTACTGAGATGTAAAATGTCAGTGTAGGATATCGACGTACTCTAGATAATTAATTTCTTATATTATTGTCTAATTAAAGACGAGTCATAAATGTGTTTAGACTCTCTTCGTGATCTTATGTCAATTACGGACTTCCTGTCCGTCACGTAAATAACGGGATCAGTATTTAAACAGTAACTTACTTCAGTCCTATCGTAGTTTAACGGTAGTACTTAGTTGGTAAAACCGAGGACATTTTAATAGACATGACTTGACGACACCCGTAATATTAAAACCGACTGGAACTCCCCGTATTATTCTTCGTTGGGAGTTTTCGTGGTCCGATTTGGATTCCTACAAGAACCACCGTGACAGGAGAAAATCTCCTCAGTACCCACTTTTGTTTAAACGAAGTCACATTTTAATCCCTGGTTTCATGATAAAGACCTTTTAATCAGACGAAAACAAAGGACTTATAACTCTTTATACGTAGACTATTAAAAAACAATGAACGATCTTTCTGCCTGGACGTCGTACGTAAAACGTTCCCTAGGAAGGAGAACAGAAGTAAAGTGGAAAGAGAAGAGCAGAATAAGACTTTATGAAATTAAATGTGTCTTAAGATAAACTGTAGAATTTAAGAGAACCCCTGAATCCACTACATACTTTTTTGTTTTTTGCAATATAATAACTACCGTTTGGTAAATAAAACGCATTCCTTTAGATAATGAACCATGAGTCGACAAAAGTCACCCATAGACCAGTAAGTTTGTTTCCTGTGTCCGTCCTTTCTACCGTTTCACTGTTTTTTTCTTTTTCTTTTTAAGGGTCGACAGATAATTGAGACAATTCTCATTGGTAGACCTAGTCAGATCCAAAGTTTCTGGGTTCATAGATGCAGAAGTGAAACATTGTCGCTTACGTTACTAACACCTATCACCGACTTATTTCTTAGTAATCGTAGAATTATGGGTTATGGCTAGGAGAGTGATTACTATATAAATAAACCTTAGTGTCTTCAATATTCGTACGTGGATTTTTACAGTTTAAAAGATCGTATACTGAATTATTCAACACAGACTAAATTTTGTGTCTTAAGGACTATTTATTCTTTCTTTATGTCAGAGAATCCCACCACGATGATCATTTCTTGGACGGACGGTTACGTCCTCTGTCTGTGTTCAAGCTAGGGACCCAGCCCTTCTAGGGGACCTCCTCCTGTACCGCTACGTGAGGTATAAGAACGGACCTCTTAGGATACCTGTCTCCTCGGACCACTCGATGTCAGGTGTCCCAGCACTCTCAGCCTGCACTGACTTCACTGATCGTGCGTGTGTACGTGCCCGAACGCCATAGAATGTAAAAAGGTTCACATCTGAACTGAAATCAATTGTTATAACAGAACTGAAAGATACTGTACACTCCTGTTAAAGGACAAAACGGGTTAGAAAAGATTGGGTCGAAACATCGAAGATTCGTCCTTCTATAATTTCCATGTAATAATGTCCATGTTTATGACCCTGACCTTTTCTTATGTATGTATGAGACGGTAAAATGTATTCCTTGAACTCTTATAGGTACTTAAAACCATAGGTACCCCAGAGGACCTCGGTAAAGGACACAGATGACTCCCTGTTGATATAACAATACTGTTCCCCCTGTGTTGCGATCAGAAGTCCATAACGTCTCGTAGGAGAGACCGGCCCATCAGACCCATTCGTGTAATATGTTTGTATAAGAGTGCATACCACGACATGTTACGTCCGTAGTACTGTACTTATCGTGGTGTCGATGATAGGTTGTATTTCTTTTTTATAAGGTAAGGAAGACAGTCATAAAAATACCTGATAGTGGATTCAAGGTTCATACAAATTACGGACGATTAACTATTCCGAGTATAGAAGATGTCTACCTTAGACGTCTCGACAGTCTTATTAATAAACTGTTATTGTTTGAATTGGTCTGTCGTCTGATAGAATCGATGGTAGAATTCGATGCACCGAATTTGTTGACCGATCTGATTGGGACTGAGGGAATTAATCAAACGAGTCTACGATCTTAATAGACTCTGATAGTAAATTACCTAAAAGGTTTGGAACTCTTCGGTCACTGGATACTCAAGTCCAAAGTGTGACCGCAACATCTGAGACTAAATCGGCAGAGGAAAAACTAGGTTAACTTGAGACCCACCTCCTCAATTGTCTCCTTCGTTGTACGTAAAAGGTTTGATATCTTCCTGTACTTCATTTAAGAGGAAAGTTAGACGTTAGTAGATGATGTGCGGACTGAAGAGTCGACCTAAAAGGTTCTTATCAGATTACCGAAACACAATCAGGGAGTCAGTACAGACTGAGAAAGGCTGGGGTACCGGACAGGTACCTTAAGAGATTATCTCATTACCGATAAGAAAAAAATAAAAAGGAAAATCGTACGGTTAAACGTAAAATAAGTATTGGTTAATGTACCGACAATTATTCTTTTAATAAACACGATATTTGTTTCGTAATCGAAACTAACGGACACTTACTTCCGGTTCCTCAGACAATTTTATTGACAGAACTGTTACACGTGTTTGGTACATTCAGTTGTCGTCCCTACAATGTTCTTTCGTTCTATTCATATTTATTAAAAGTCAACCTTGTTCGGACTTATATGTAGTTACGTCTATTATTTCCTTTATAAGTTCCAGGTTGTCCGACTATCCTATTTTGATAAACATAGTCTAAGACCCGTACAGTAAAAAGTATTTGGGAAAAGATTATTTACACGGTTACTTGTACTAGGTACCCCAGTGATTCTCAACCTGTGCTGACTCGCTGAAGTGACAGTGAAAAGTGAAAGCACGTAACCTCTTCCTTTACCGTTGGGTGAGGTCACAAGAACGGACCTCTTAGGGTCCCTGCCTCCTCGGACCACCCGACGGCAGAGACCCCGGCGTGTCTCAGCCTGTGCTGACTTCGCGGAATCGTCGTCGTCGTCGTTTGCACCACGAGGAACGGTCCTACTTATAGTGCAGGTGGCAGTAAAAGAAAAACTATATGCTGTGAGGAAAACCAATATGACTTAATAGCTCATGTATTAAGGGAAATCATCTGCAATAAGTATTTAATGGAGTCTTTTCTAGATAAAATTACGGGTTGACATTATAAGATTTCCATACAAGGTGATTAATACGAAAAGAAACTAAAAGTGTGACTCGAGCCGTAAACTTTTGAGTACGTTTTATGTATGGAGTGAAAACTATGGTAGTCGTAAAATCACTCTTTTCTCATTTGACTGTATAAAATCTCAAAAGTACGTTTCAATATTTTACTCATGTCAGGGATGTGATGGTCACCCAATCCAATACGATAAAAACCAGATCATACATGGTGACTCTGTACATAGAAAGTCCATCTTAACCTTTCATTTTCGTCAAAGGTTATGTTTTGTTTGGTTTTCCTAAAAGTAAGACTCAAAATTCAAAGGTTTCATAAGTTTGTTTAGTTGTGCATGGAGAAGATAGAAGAAGACGTAATAGAAGGTGACTGAAAGGGTAAGGAAAGAAAGTAACAGTTTGACCAGGTCGTTAAGGTAAAAAAGGAACACGGTCAATGAGAGACACAAGAGCGTGACGAACACGTCCAGGTACCGTTGGCACACTCACAATCACTTCCCCATAAAGACAAGCAGAGACGGAAGAGAATTGACAAAGAACCTTTGAACCTCGACAAAATAAACTTCGTCAGAGTGAACGGAAATTTTGTTTCGGATTATATTTGTATTGTTCTCTCTCAAGGTTTAGGTACACGAAAGACCTTTGTAAAATAGTCTAACAGTTCTCGGTGACTGTATTTGTTTTGGTATCCTTTTAACCTGAGTTTTCTGCTCTACTGTTTTTATAGACGAATTCTTCTCTGATCGTGTTAGTTTTTGTTTGTTTGTTTTTCATAGTAGGTCCAAAAAAAAGAAGGAGAAAGACTTTGGTCTGTCGTTTTAATGTCACCTGTCCTACCAATTTACGTACACACTCTATATTCGTAAGGAATTTGATTGGCGGATTGGATTTCTATCTTAAAAAGTACTTAAATTCTCACCTTCATACTTTAAGTTGACCTATCGGTGTCGATATGTTGACGTCACCTAAGACGTGTTCTTAATGAGGAAGACAAGACTACGTTGGTCTAATATATTAAAATACTAAAAATTTCAGGACTCTACCACGACGCGATGTCAGAAGTAAAATGTGACTTCTCAAGTTAGAACACCGTTTACATCAGTGGCATAGTTATTCTGGGGTCACAACCATCAGTTAGACCCTGCCTATCATAGTCGTTCTTTGGTTTGATTTCGTACCTTTTTATAACGGTAATAAAATAAAGTAGTTCATTTTATGATTTCGTCGTTTTAATAAGACTTTTGGTACAATCTTGAATAGGTACGAGAAAAAGGGAAGATTATCGTTTAAACCTTTCGGTCGTCACCGGTGTCCTGACCTTTTCCAGTCAAAAGTAAGGTTAGGGTTTCTTTCCGTTACGATTTCTTACGAGTTTGATGGCGTGTTAACGTGAATAGAGTGTACGATCATTTCAGTACGAGTTTTAAGAGGTTCGGTCCGAAGTCGTTATGTACTTGGCACTTGAAGGGTTACAAGTTCGACCAAAATCTTTTCCGTCTCCTTGGTCTCTAGTTTAACGGTTGTAGGTGATCGAGTAGTTTTTTCGTCCTCTCAAGGTCTTTTTGTAGATAAAGACGAAATAGCTGATACGGTTTCGAAAACTGACACACCTAGTGTTCTTTGACACCTTTTAAGACTTTCTCTACCCTTATGGTCTGGTGGACTGGACGGAGAACTCTTTGGATATACGTCCAGTCCTTCGTTGTCAATCTTGACCTGTACCTTGTTGTCTGACCAAGGTTTATCCTTTTACTCATGTAGTTCCGACATATAACAGTGGGACGAATAAATTGAATATACGTCTCATGTAGTACTCTTTGCGACCCGACCTTCTTCGTGTTCGACCTTAGTTCTAACGGACCTCTTTATAGTTAGTGGAGTCTATACGTCTACTGTGATGGGAATACCGTCTTTCACTTCTCCTGGATTTTTCGGAGAACTACTTTCACTTTCTCCTCTCACTTTTTCAACCGAATTTCGAGTTGTAAGTCTTTTGTTTCTAGTACCGTAGACCAGGGTAGTGAAGTACCCTTTATCTACCCCTTTGTCACCTTTGTCACAGTCTGAAATAAAAACCCCCGAGGTTTTAGTGACGTCTACCACTAACGTCGGTACTTTAATTCTACGAATGAGGAACCTTCCTTTCAATACTGGTTGGATCTGTCGTATAAGTTTTCGTCTCTGGTTTCCAGGCAGATCAGTTCAGGTACCAAAAAGGTCACCAGTACATACCTACACTTTCAACCTGACACTTCTTCCGACTCGTGGTTTCATAACTACGAAAACTTGACACCACAACCTCTTCTGAGAACTCTCAGTGAATCTTTCTTCTAGGTTGGTGAGGTAAGACTTCCTCTAGTCAGGACCCACAAGAAACCTTCCTGACTACGATTTCGACTTTGAGGTCATGAAACCGGTGGAGTACTTTTCTCAACTGAGTAACCTTTTCTGAGATTACGAGCCTCCCTAACCCCCGTCCTCCTCTTCTCCTGTTGTCTCCTACTCGACCGACCTACCGTAGTGACTGAGCTACGTGAACTCAAACCCACTTGAGGTCCTCAACCACTACCTGTCCCTCCGGACCGCACGACGCTAAGTACCCCAGCGTTTCTCAGTCTGTGCTGACTCTCTGACTTGACTTGACTTGACTTGACTTATCTGATCTATAGTCTTACATACAAGACTATGACTTAAATCTCATAACTACTTTTACAAAACTAGTGAAACGTCCCTTTAGAAACTAGTATGGTCCGTGACTGACTTTATTAATCTAAAGATCGTAAATCCCGTACACATGAGTCCTAAAATTCTACGTGAAATTTTATGGACTAACCATTGAGAAAATATTGAGTGGATTTTAAAGACTCTAAATAAATGAATGTAATCTTACCCCCTATAGGTGTCCCAATAATATTTCTAATTTACTGTACTTATTTTTCTCTAAACTCTTTCTATTTTAAAGGAGACAAAGAACAAATTTGTTTTTTAGAACACGACTGAAGGTGACTTTCATAAAAACAATCATTTCGGTCTATGTAAAAATTACCCATCTTTTCGTACGAATTTTACAAGTTTAGAGGTAGATTCTATTAGTGCGGATTTTCTTCAGAAATTGAGAAGCTGAAAAATCCGGTGCTGGTTTCACGGAATTGAATGGTCCACCGTCTACTACGATGAAAACTCGATTAAGAGTTCTCAGTATCGACGGACCCACGACCGTAACAGTTTACTTCGGGTGTTTTGGTCCGTCGTTCGGAGTCAGACGTCAGTATCTTCTTCCGGCGTATAAAGTATAGGGTTTATATTTGTAACTTCTGTAAACTAAAAAAAAAAAACCAGTCCGACAGGACTTACACGTATAGTACACGATTTGCCACGGTTTGTATGTGAAAGGTCGACGTTAGATAATTACTTAATATTATCTGATTACTCCCAGTTTCCTATAGACGGTATACGTCCCGAGGTGGGAGTCTTTTGTGGGGTTATTACAATCCTGGATATACCAATAAGAAGAGAGTTATTTAAACAATGTCTATGAAACTAGTAAGAATGGATGAAGAAACCGTGAGATGACACTGATTAAGTCGGTTCTTTTTCTTCATTAAAGTCTAAATCGGCAATTTTTGTGATGGCACAGAGTAAAATAGGTCAAAAAGAAAGAAAGAAAAAAAAAATAGGTCAAAAAGATTAGAGTAAAAGGTAGGAGAGACAGGAGGAAGGGAAGAAAACGATGGCAGGTCGGGATACTCTGTCACCAGTCTCCACGTACGGTGTCGTTTATCTTCGACGGGGTTTTATTACACAGCTTCTTCTGTGTTGTATTACTTCTCTCACTTCTTATGTTCCTTAAAACAGAATCACTTAGACAATGACTAAAACTAATGGATGATTAGAACATCCAAGTAGATTAAGTGTCCTTTACTTCTGTCACGATTAAAAGTCTCTTATGTCTGACGAAATGATATGCATTAATTAACACTCGATTTTGATAGAACGTCTGATCGTCCATAAATTGTAATTTTGAAGAATCCTTCTCACCTTACCAAATTCTATAGTTCTCTTTCAGCGTTTAAATTGGTTAGTTCAATATCTTTCTCTCGTCTGATTAAAGTTCGATGATCTTTTCTCCACGATACTGCCAGGGACAAAGTAAGGCAGAAATTTGTGACTTACATATCTTTAGTAGTATTTCGCAGAGGATGTTAATACATCGTTCACCGAAGTTAAAAAGAAAAGTAAAGTTTAAGAAGAACTTGGTGAAAGTTTACTCCCAATTTCCCGTTGTCTGGGAAAAGACAAAATGGATGAACTTCTTGTAGTAGGTCCTTTTGGAAGTCAGTCCGAACGAGGACCATTGTCCTGATGTGTACTTAGGTCCATTACAAGGACTTCGTCTGTCTTGGGACGTGAATTGACGTTTTTCGGTTTGAGTAGTGAATTATGCCTCTTCCTGGTTAGATGTCTCGAAGAGGAAAGGTTCTGATCGCGGTATAGATCACGGTGTTTTGGGTTACCAATACCTAGTTTTTGTTCGGAAACTCTCTTTTAAGGATATCTCGTTACAGACACAGTTAAAGACACCCAAATAACATGAAAAGTGACAGAAACAGAACAGTATTTACAGTTTATATTATCTCGACTTATATAACGAAAGAGGAGGTTTTTATTTCACCCCAGGTTTCGTAAAACACTCCTAATTTATACGTTCTTTCTCTTGCGAATTAGGTTCGTGGATTGTGTCAAAACCTAGGATGACCCACGAGTTATTTCCCGACGAAAGAAGGAGAGAGGAAAGAGGGAGAGAACAAACAACCAGAAGGGGAAGTGGGAAGAAAGAAATTAGATAGAAGGAGATCTATTTTGATACTAAAACTAAATTAATCTTTTAAGTGTCTTCGTTCACATGAACACACCTGAGTATAAAAATTACCAAAAGGAAACGGAAGTCACAAAAAGTTCATAAAATTCTTGTCTTCCGTTCAATTTCTAAATCCTTAAAAAAATAACAATCATTTTTAGACTCATCTGCTTAGAATGTATTTTGACAAGAACAATATTAAGAGGGATTTACAATTTTTTTTTTTTTAGGTTGATTTATCCCGTTAAGACATCCCTGTATTACAAGACTTTACTTTTCAATACCCCATTTTACCGAGTTGGCTAAGTTTTTGAGTTAAAGTCACGAAAGACGCCTCCGGTTATATTTTCAAGAGAAACAAGGATCGACAGTGAGAAAAAGCGGGTGTCTATGGCCATAGAGGCACCCTCTCTTTCTTCTTAAAGACGATAGATGTGGGGAGGGGTCCAGAGGAACTGAGAGGTAAAGTGAAGTGCGAGAGGTCTTAAAGTAAGTCTTATTTTACACATTCGCGTGTACATTTCATAGTCTCCCTCGACGTAATGAGTCAGTACGTGTGTAAGAAGGGGGTTGTCGAGATTCACTCGTAATGTATTAGGTAAAATTGGGTGAAGAGGGAGGGGTTCCGGCCTTCGGTCTAAACATCTTCTCAACACTCACCCAACGTATTCAAACTACTACTCTCCTTTTATTCAAGACGATTGGAAGGCCGGGATGATCCTTCGTTTTAAATCCTCGTTGTGTCCTTAAAGTGTTATTTAGTCAAGGTAAAGGGTACAATCCGAGTGGATCCGTACCATTGTGAAGAAGTGGACTCCCTACGGGGTGACAATTGATGTGGAAGTAGTAATGGTGAAGTTGGAAGTGGAAGGGTGATTTTTGACCTAAAATCGGTTTGTTTACTTTGTTGCAATCCTCCTGTCTGAGGTCCCGTTGAAGAGGGAAACCTTTCAACACAAGTGTCAAACGAAGGATAAGAGACTAAGGGAAGGGGATTTGTACGATGAAAAGTAGAGTACCTTTGTAAAAGTGAACCTCCTCCAATGTGTAAGGTTCTCCTTACGGTGCGTGTCATCCATGGCAGCTAGTGTGTTAAGGATCTTGTTGGCGAACGGAACCTCTGCGAAACGAAGGGGAATTGAAACTCCTTAGTCCTTAAGGGAACAGATTTGGGTAGTTTCAATGTGTGGTAAACGAAGGTCCTAAGAGGTCGGGACAGAGGTCCGATAGTCCTTAGTGAACGGTGTAAAGTCGACTAATTGTCTGGAATAAGGAGGGTATCACAAGTGACCGTTTCCGTAGAAAGGTTTTTTTTGGTACTGAACTAAGACAATGTTCCGTTTTCCTTTAAAAATTTTGACCGATAAAGTTGTACAAGAAATAGAAGGTTATCTCAGTTTCCTTATAATGGTGTGTGTTAAGACTTTTTAGTTAAAACGGAAAGGTAATAGAAGAACAAGAGAGAAGTCAATATATAAGTTGGATCTTTTATAGGTTGGATGTCCGTGTTACTAAAATGAATTGACTATTTTCGAAACTTTTTATGTAAACCGAACCTATTTGTCTACGGATTTGAATTGGTCGAATTTGTCATCTTCGGTATCTAATTCCAGGGGAGGATTGACGTCTACTTGGTATTACTTACAATACGTGAAGTTGAGTTTAATGTCTTTGTGCGGAGTACGTCACTCATTTGGTAGTAGAACCTACTTTGGTGCGACTAAATAAAAAGGGACGGTAAAAGTTTACGGTTGTTAAAGTTTCTGAGACTTGAAGTGAGCCATTTACAATTTTTCAGAAGTAGGATTACTTTGATCAAAAGTTTATTTATTTAAATCACTTTAGGATGTCGTCCCTTTCGCCAGAAGTTTCAAGACTCTTCGTCACAAACTTTTTGGCAGAGTGTCTCGCCTACCGTGGTAGTCAGGTCTCAGTCCTTTAGGTGAGTGCCGTCGACTTGGGAAAGAAGGGACCCTCAGTCATTTTAGGCAATGCGTGGGGCGGGGTGACGAGACTTTGGGTCCGTGCCTACGACTTAGTTCGTCTACAACTTTAGTGGGAGGTGAATTTGCCATAGGTGTCGACATTTGTACAGTCGCCGTTGGGGAGAGATATAAAACGGTGTTAATGAGTGAACGAAAGTTTGACAGTCTTTTGTTTGTATGGAAAAACGTGACCCCTCTTTAGGATACCTCCAGGTTGATGGCCAGTTTGATCGTTACCCTCCTGTCGACCAACAAAATCTCACTTTTCAGAAACTGCAGAACCTCGTCTCTTAGAACGAAGAAACGTACTTTACCCCTACATTTTAGTCAGGGTGGTAAGTTGTCTCTCCATGACTGTTTAGGGAAACTTTGGAGATGGTGAAAGTGTTTAGTTTTTCGACGAGTCGGGTCACAGTGTCGTCGTCGACTCTGATGACACTGCAGTCAAAGAGCCTCCGCCGGAAGCTCAGTGGAGAAGGTTGGTCTCGAGACATTGAAATCTCGTCGAGGATGAGACCCATTTGTTGAGGTCCAGGTCCTGTAAAAATTGAAAATATTCCCTCGGGTCATAAAGATTTGCACGGTTTTCTCGACCACAATTATAGTGTGCTACTGTTAGCGGTTAAAATCTAAAGTGAATAAACCTGTTCAATTGAGGAACAAATGTCCGTTCTTAGTAGAACGGATGGAGAGAGAAGGGGGGAAAGTCTTGACGTGAAAAACCACGGAAACCTTCAACCACAAAATACACCGTCTTTAAAGTATATACATTAGAGTTTTCTAAACACTTCTATATAGTTTGAAGACAGAACTTTATTCCATCTTTACCGTATATTTCTGGTCGGAGGAACAAGAAACACTAAGTAACCATCGAACGACGGATATAGATATCCCTACCACTACAGAAAGACGATCTCCTTTAATCTATGGTACCCTTTCCTGCTATAAATAACACCCTTCCCTTTTTTTTTTTGTTACTCTATGAACAAAAGTTAATTCCGCACGACGTCGGATTAAGTCGTTTATACGATCTATTTTGAAATTTATTATTCCCGAATAGGAGTTCAGGTTTCAGACACACCAGGAATTCCGTGATGTATAAGTGACAGTGTCATAAAACGGACGAAGGTCTATTTACTAAGTACCCCTCAATTTTACAAATGATTCATATTGGACGAGTATCATCCTGAAATCATATACATGAAGTGAAAGTGAAAAGTGGAAGTACGTGACCTCTCCCTTTACCGTTGGGTGAGGTCATAAGAACGGACCTCTTAGGGTTCCTGCCCCCTCGGACCACCCGACGGCAGAGACCCCAGCGTGTCTCAGCCTGTGCTGACTTCGCTGAATCGTCGTCGTCGTCGTCGTCGTCCTGTTAATTTACTTTAGTATGAGATACAAAATTTTCGGTCGTAGTATTAGAGTTTTCGTTAATTGTTGTTATCATCAATATCATTATTATCACTACTGAGTACCTCTCTGTTGAGACGTGTCGAGACACGATTCATGAAGATTATCAATTACATAGAAGTAAAATCAAGTGAGAACGTCTTTTACACAGACATCTATAATTAGGTTAAAATGACTATTTTAGTCCCGAGTTTCTCCGGTTCATAGAACGACTTTAAGTGTCTTCGAACGATGTAGTCTCCTCATCCAGAATCTTGACCTAAGAGATTAACTTCTGGGACCTTAAAACAGTGTCTCTATTACCAAAGTTTAATGACGACGGTGAATAGACACGCTTGAAGTTCAAACAATTAAGACATTTCCCTATTAAATGAACCATTCCTACAAAATTCTCATACCCCCCAACCCCCCTCCTGAATGTCATGGTCCATGTTCCTTTACAATCGAGTAAGACGGAGGTAGGAATAGTCCTGTCTTCCTTCTAGAACCGTACCCCCACCTCCGCCCTCGACGCCCCTTTCCTTATAGGGGTCCCGTAGAGATGTCTTAAGAGATTACTTTAACAAAGAGGATGGGAGAGACAGTGAGGTCTGGACAATTAAAGTTACACAGAAAACATTTAGTTTAAGTCTGTCAAAAGGTGTGGGATAGTCTTGAAGTCTATTATACATCGATTAATGTCTTTCTTAATATAACGAGAGAGGAGACCATGAAGTGAGTTATCATGAATAGAGTTACAGTAAAAACTACCTACAAGGTCATTAATAAAAAACGTCAACAAAGTAGACGTAGAACAGTACCATTTCAACTGGAATTTAATATATATCTTATTTTTTACTCCCTACTTTTTGACTACCTTAAAGTGGGTTCAGATGGTAAATAAGATCATAAATGGTTGGAAGAGACAACATATTAAAATACACAGAATCGATTATAAAGATTCGATATAAAGTATGGAATTTCTTTACTTCATTATGTGAATCTACTGTCGTATGTTTCCGTTATTTATAAGTCGTGTCCATAAAGACTTGGAAGGGTGATTTCTAAAATTCCTTCAAACAAAATTCGTTTCGAGGACGAGAAAATATGTGTTTTGTTTACCTAAAATTTCTGACTACGGTCGTACGGGTCGGTATCTCATTATGAGTCTGTAAATCTTCAAGGACTGTAAAAGTTCGTCCTCAGTATTACCGACTTTTGGAATATCTTTTTCACGTCAAACAACGTATTATGTCCAATGAAACTTAGGTATATTTATAAATTTGGAAGTTACACTTTGACTGAGTTTAATAACGAGATATGTAACCTCTCTTAAACCTTCTTATAAACATAGACTACAGTATGATTAGGATAAAGTTGTATATTGTTTATACATTTCTTTACGTATATTATTATGAATTTCATTTACGTCTTTGTGTTCGACAACAGTTCTTTCTTTTTGTCTTTTAGGACCTGTCCCAAACTTTACTAGACATATTTACTACTATAATTCGGTGTTTGATTTTGTAAAACCTTTGTCCCTTTCTCCTTATAACTCTCGTATGTACAGTGATCCTTCACAAAGGTCTGAATATCTTAAAATATCGGTCTTTCTTAACTTTGACAGGTCAGTTCGAAGAGTAAAATGTCGACTCCCTTCTCCGGAGCTACAATAAATGAGTCCCAGTGTTTCGGTAAATGATCGTTACAGTCCTTGTCTTAGGTCCAGACGATTAAGGACCCCCTCACGGAGTTTCAAATTTTAAGGTTACTCGAGTTCCATTCCTTATCGTGGGTCCCTATTCTCAAAACCCGTACTCTGTGACTGAAGATCGGAATGGTTTAGAATTTAAGTAAAAAAGATTCAGGTTTACTCCCCCAGTTATGATTATAAAGTAGAAGGTTCATGCTACGTCCTCAGTATATTCTGTCATAAATAGAAATATTGATAAATAGAACTTTTCAAACATAGCAAGTTATTATATTCAGGAACCAGTCTTATACTCCTGTTTTCTTAAAATTGAACTCACTAACATTTTTTGGACCCCTAATTTCGTGGCTGAAACAGAAACCGTATATAACGTGTAAAGTAAATGTCAAGAGATTGACTTCTTACTAAAACTTCGTGGTGTTTCACCAATAAATAAAGTAGAGAAATACGATATTGTCGATACCGGCATATAATCTAACCCACCGAAGACTAAAGAACGAACACATCAAAAAGTCCGGGAAGAAGGAAATGAGAAATTTGTATAAACGGTCGATTTCCCCATGACAAAAAGATAAAAATAATATTTCTCTACCTTTTTTGACCTTCCCTACTGAAACTTTTTGATATGAGTATCGTATAATTTTAAATCTTCGATAATGTGCACGGTTTAGAATTTATTAGGAAGGAATGTCATATCATAGACGGGAAACGTTAAAAATTTTACGAAATATACCCTTGAGAATCCTGAAAGACGTAAAAAGACTTTGGTTTTGACGAATTTTTCAAACGAGTAAACTTTTAATATTTAAAATTGTTTAATATAGATAAATTATTTTTATTTCGCGAAGTACTTTGTAGAGTCAACAAATCATCTTGAGAGAACTTAGAATTAGAAGGTAAGAATTCCTCTCCAGAACCCATGAGAATTGTAAGGTGAATTACTTATAAACACTCGTGGTTGAGACCCAGTCCACATCCCAACCTAAGACTCCTGACGCTCTTATTTCGTTTAGAAACAGGAGGTGGTCGAGGTAGTGGAGACTTCTAGGGACGTTATCGTTGACGTCGTACTGATGGGTGAAAGACTCATAAGGAACTTTGTTTACTTGTTTATGCCTCGTGGAGAGAACCATCAGGGGTGTCGTAAGACGGATGCCCTCGTGGTGCGTCATAATGAGAGTCTGGAACGACATGTGACGTTAGTGAGTTTCTTAATGAAGTTTTTGAGAGGAGGTCTCTGAAAAACATGGTCTGGTAGGTCACTACTCCGGGTCCAAAGAGTTAAAAATATTACAAGATGTCGACTAAGACAGTTCAAACCAGGACACAATATACTCGGTGTCTTACTGTCTCAGATCTGAGAACACAATCATTTTCTTTATACGACAGCTATGAATGATCTTAGACAAACCCCACTAAATAAAAGGTACCTCAATGTACAAATCTAACAGTACAAGGTCGATTACACGACAAAAGGGTCATGACTTACAAAAAGGGAATTTTAGTACCCTACGACCGACAGAGGAGATGAGACTCCCTACCGCTGTACAGTTTATACAATCGGTTCGTTTAGGCAGCACCCCAAATACATGTCCGTAAAGGTCTACTGTCTTTATAAGTTTCCTTTCTCAAAGTTTGATAGACGAAATAAAAATTTCATAACCAGATATAAAACTTCTTTGTTTTGTAAAAATTTTGTACAAATCAATAAATCCTGATCTCTGTCTAGAACGACTGCTAAAAGGTTAAACAAAGACCGTAGAGTGATATAATTTAAAAAAACAATAATATAATAATAAACAAAAATATAGTGATAAAATAAACGTCTAAGAACTGAACCCTTTACAACTATGACTTCTATTACTATTACAACTATCACTACTGTTATTTTCGATTCACTGTGTCCCGGAGAAGACCCCGATGGAGAGTAAAGTAAGGTCTTCTCCCGGAACCCTTACGGACAGGTGGTGTTCTCCCGGTGGGACTCTGTAAGGACAATCCGTCAAGGTCGCCGTCTCGTCCCGATTCTCCGGTAACTCTTCCACATTATTGAACTTCCTGTGTCCTTAATTAAACATAAGAGGGGTGGGACGGGGTGGGGTCCTATAAAGGTGGGGTGGAAATAGAAGATGGTCTTTACAATCTAAACAGTGGTAATTCACTGTCGTAATGTAAAATTCATTGACAGACTATTTTACGGTAACTGTCTCCTTCGCTAATAACCGATCAGTGTCGAAACAAGTCTTTTCCTCTTGGTTAATTAATTTCTAAAATTTTAAATTTTTTATTTTTTATTTATTTTAATTTTTTTTATTTTATTTTATTTAATGAGACTTTGTTGTTGTTTTTTTTTTTCTTGTGCTCTTTAGGAGGTTCTCTTGTTCGGTAGAGAGATCAGATGAACTGAGGATCAAGTTTTTCCTCCATTGTTTTTACGATTTCCTAAATTCTTTCTACGAATTACCTTCGTGTCTCGTGACATTGTTCCTTGATCTTTGATATTTCTCCGTGGTTACCTTTTATCTACTGAGTCGACGGTACTAATGTTTGGGTAGATTCTCTTTTCCTCTTGTCGGTTGTGTGTTTTTCCCGACCTTCCTTGTCAGTTTCGAAACTATTCTCGGACCCTTTGCCGACATCTCGTCTTTCTCTCTCTGTCTGTCTTCTAGTCTTTCTTCTTGACTTACTCGCCACGATCTATAACTCCCCGATTACGCTCTCCAGAACTATGGGTCCACGTTTCTTTTACACCGGAGTACTGAACTCCTCCGGTGCGATTTCCCAGACCTCTACTTCCAAGTCTTTCCCTCCGGGGGTCAGTATGAAGTCTAGGAGATGACACCATGTTCTGTAAATAGAACCATGTTCTATTTTGAATTCTAATAAATAAATTATATAGATTATTACGTAGTTATTAAATTTTCCTTTTGTTAGTTTTGTTCATTTTATAATGCTTGACTTGAACTTTTTGGGAGTTGTCCTTTAAACCAAAGTTGTTGTAAATTTCTTTATCAGAGTAGGAGTTCAGTTTTCGCAATGTACTTATAAAAGACTTTCCTAGTTTTTGACGATTTGTGGTAACTAATATACTTTAACTTCAGCGAGTCAGCACAGGCTGAGAAACGCTAGGGTACCTGACATCGGGTGGTCCGAGGAGGCAGGTACCCTAAGAGGTCCGTTCTTATGACCTCACCCAACGGTAAAGGAAGAGGTCCCCTAGAAGGGTTGGCACCCTAGCTTGGGTCCAGAGGACGTAACGTCCGTCTGCGAAATTGGAGACTCGATGGTCCCTTCGGACACATATCATATAAAATCCCGAAGAGTCCACCACGATCACTATTTCTTGGACCGACGGTTATCTCCTCTATGTTCTCTGCACCCAAACTAGGGACCCGGTCCTTCTAGGGGAGTGTCTCCCGTGTCGTTGGGTGAGGTCATAAGAACGTACCTCGTAGAGTACCTGTCTCCTCGGACCGTCCGATGGTAGGTGTTGCAGGATGTTTCAGTCTGTGTTGACTTCACTGAATCGTGTGTGCGTATCATTTACAACACTTAAGCATTTTAGAATGTTAAAATAAAAGTCTACGACCTACACCTACCATGGGATAAATCGATATCTCTTTGGGTATGTTCACACTTGATTTTTTGGAAAATATTAACATTGTTACTTTATTTTATTAGTCCTTTACAGTTGTATAAATTCGAATAATTTGTCTTCGTAGACTCCATATTGTATTCTTATCCAGGAAACTCTGTTGTGGTGGACCAAACTGTCGCCCTTCACTTTCCACCTCTAAGAAGGGACAAAAATTCTCAACTCACAACGGAAACGACCAGGATAAGAGACTAGTTCTCTCCGACATTGTCACGAGATGAACTTTTACCAGGGATTTTCACAGTTGAAAAGAGTGAAAGTTAGGACTGAAATGTAGTCTCGTAGACTGGACTTCGTACTGACGGTCTACTTTTACTCGATACTCTTATATCGATGGTTGCGGTGTACTTATAAACCTCAATTCCGAATCGCTGGTCTGACTGTAAGGTGTCAAGTGACCGTCGGTTCCTTTATTAGTATAGGGTGAGATGGTGTGTCTTACTTTACTTCCGATCCCTTACGTCCGGTTATGTGTAAGGTCCGAGTTGTGACTTAAAAGGGAACAAAACTCAAACTCGGACAAGACGAATTTTTATCGGTTGACTTAAGAAAAAAAAGAATTGAGAGTCGGTTTAATGGTTTCTGTGAGGAAGGATGCGGGTTCTTACACGTTCGTTACCTTAAAAACAAATAAACTTAAATAAAAGTCCCACTACAAATTTATCGTGTCAGAAGTTTCCACGTTTATCCTCTTCTCAGGGACAAAGTTATTAACTTCCTGACACAAAAGAAGTACTTGTTTCCTCGGACCTACAAGGAGAGAATCTTGATCGAAATATGTTGTTTCTGGTACGTTTCTTGTCTTAGTTTCCCCTCCCCTTCGCTTAATCATCTGAAGGAAAGACTCCAGAACCCTCAGTAGAGACAATTGAAAAGGAGGGTACTGATATAGGACGTCACTTTCCTTCTGTAGGTGGGATCTAGGACCCACGAGTGTCTTGTCGGAGTACAAGGTTCCTCTTCTTCCGTTCCCTATTCCAATTGAAGGCAGACAACCGTTAAACGACTTTGGTGGAAGGTTAGTGACCGGGGGTCGTTACGGGACTCTATCTCAGTCCGGACTTAAGGGACTGTGACCTACGTAAAGGATAACATGGAGTGTTACACATTTCTACACACGCGTGTGTCCGTGTTTGACCCATTAGTCAAGAAGTCACCCACCCCGTCTCAGCCTTTCTCGGAGGTTCAGTCAGGATAAAGGGGGGTAGAAAAAGAATGACCCCAAGTATGTGTTTCTCGGACCTACCTCAAGTTTAAAGAGTACTTTAAGAAGATATTTCAGTTACCGAATCCCTAGGTGTCCATTCCAATTATTGTGACAACGGTCCTTCTTAAATTACGAAGTGTTCTCTAGACTCCTGTTCCGACTACAAAACCTATCGGACCTGGAGGGAACCAATCGGAGAGGAAAAAACAAGTCCAGTGTCCTATAACTATATACAGGACGTGCGTACGATTCAGAGAAGTCAGCACAGGCTGAGAATACCTGACATCGGGTGGTCCGAGGTGACAGGTACCCTAAGAGGTCCGTTCTTATGACCTCACCCAACGGTACGGGAGGAGATCCCCTTAGAAGGGTTGGACCCCTAGTTTGGGTGTAGGGAACTCAGAGGACGGTAACCGTCCGCACAAGAAATGGTGATCTCGGTGCACCCTTCGGATAGGACGTAACTAAAGACATAAGAAGGTAGGTTCTTACGGAGCCCGAAAACGACACAAGAGAATCCCTTTAGATTGTACGATAGTCCATATGCTATTTCTTATTTAACGTTGGTATTTAGACAAAAAACGTGAAGCCATTCTTATGTTCAGTCTCAATCGCCAGATGCAGAGACAGGAACAGTTAGTCGGTCAACTTTCGACACTTTTACATCTTTGACTTGGAGTTAAAGAAGATATGAATTGTGTCGGTTATGAAGTTTTACACACAATTTATTTGTTTCCTAGGTACGAGATAGAAAAACGAGTGTAGAGAATACATACGAAAGAGAAAACCCAAACCTCCCATCTCAGTCAACCGTAGGCAATAGGGACCACCTAAACACCCTGTGGTATAGGAGAGATACCTAGTGTACCCCTTCGAAACACCGTCTCTACTAACACATTGCTGTTTCACCACCAAACAATACTACACAACCCCCCCTAATAGAACTCCAAAATTAAGTCGCAAGTGCACGTGGTAATAGAGGTCCACACACACACTGGGACTGTGTGTGTTATAAGTAGCACCAAGAGGAAAGACTGTGTATAATAAGACTAAACAGAAGAGATCGAAACAAAGAAAGTTTTTGGACAAACTTACTTTACCCCTTAAAAGATTGTGATAATGGTCATACCTTTGTCTCAACGAAACAGTAATACCAGAAGACCGTTTCCGGTATACTGTTTCCATCCGTACGAGATATTTCTCCTATGTCTACAAGTGACTTACGCACCTTAAAATTCCAGATGATTTTAGGTCTGCTGACTACTAAGATATATCGATCATAGTGTCAAACGACACTGTGACCATATATACAACATATATGTAATATATGTATAAAATTATTAAGTTTGTAGATTTCTTCACCAAGAACCCTCAATTTTGTTTATATATATAGACGAACCCAAGTATATAACCTAAAGTTAATTACACTTCATCGTGGAGTTAAGATTTGTGTTCGGTCCTTAAGACTACACGTCGATCCTAACTTTTGGTCATTACATTTATAAATCAAAAACCAAGAGGAGCACCATTTCTATTAAAGTTAAGGTTTCGGTCAAAGAATTTCGGTGTGTCCTGTGACTTATAGATACTGTAAAGACTTCACTTGTTCACGTGGCGTGTGGTACGGAGGAGTATCCTTGTTTCGATCCTTAGACCCTTACTGTGCATAAACTTCAAGACCGGGAAAAGGAGATTTACGGTCATCTCGAAAGTCAGTGACACTGACCTTGGACTTTGTGGAGGTTATTGATGGTTTGCGCAGTATCCATCTGCTCTCTCAGTAACGAATCGACTGACATAAGGTCAGGTTTCCGTTATTCGTAAAGTATATTTAAAGGCGGAGTTTGTAAATGAAAGTCAAGGTGAAAGTAACGGTTTTACTAAGGAGACTCTATCGTTTTCACTTTCAACGAGTCATCATGCTGGGGTACCTAACATTGGGTCGTCTGAGACGACAGGTACCTTAAGAGGTCCTTTCTTATGAGTTCACCCATCGGTAAGGGAAGAGGTCCCCTAGAAGGGTTAGACCAAAGGACGTAACGTCCGTCTAAGAAATGGTAGATTTGGTGGACCCTTCGGGGATTCTACCGTTAGACCCCCAATGAGTTCCAAGATTGTTAGTTTAAGACTAAAAATTAATTAAAAACTAAAAATTTCACCAACGAAAGGAACTCTACTTTATAAAAGATTTCATTGTAAACATATTAACTAATTGATATCGTAAACACGATAAAGTAAACAAGAACAGTACTTCGAGATAGATTGGTGAACTTTAGAATTCTACTTTTCGACCCTTCATACATAACTGTCTAAGATTGACAACCAATTGGTGAGGAGTGAGGGTCAAAGAAAAAAGAGGTTTTGTTTCGTTTTTGATTTTGATTTAATTTTTAGTCCATGTAATTCTCATCCATAGGGACTACCGAGTCTACCATTTCTTAGGTGGACGTTACGCCCTCTGGACCCAAGCTAGGGACCCAACCCTTCTAGGGGACGTCCTCCTGTACCGTTGGGTAAGGTCATAAGAACGGACCTCTTAAGGTACCTGTCTCCTCGGACCCCCCGATGTCAGGTGACCCAGCGTTTCTCAGCCTGTGTTGACTCGTTGATTCGTGTAATATTTGAGTTAAAAATTAATAATACATCAAAAAGCAAAATGATTTAATTATGACTTTCCCTTTAAATGCACGACTCCCTGCTCCTGAGTTTTCTGACACCGGGCGTGGTTGAAGACATGACCTCGTTTCTAAAAGGTATATAGTAAGAAATACAACCCCCGTTCTATGAAATAAAACAATGTCTAAAAGTATAGATAGGCGGTTGAGTGGTCATACACTGAAGTCATCCACTGAAGTCATTCACAAGAGTTAGTGAGTTAGTCCTACTGAGTCGTACTGACTCAGGTCAAAAGATGAGACATTTAACGGTCACTCCGCCTGCCGTATCCTGGAAACCCGATGTCCTTTGGATAGGTCTGGTGAAATCCATCCTCCCCTTTCCCGTCACGTCTCTAAGTGGTTTCATTGAAACAGATGTCTCTTTGAGGGTGACCTTGATACGATGACCGAAACCTGACACTGAAGTACTCTAAGATGTCTTACCGATAAAAAAGGGATGAGTCTTATGAGATATATGACGTAAACATCGCATAAAGCACGAGGTCTTCGTCAAGATGTACCATTGGATAATGTCTCCTGTCCTTCGGTCCGTTGTTTGAACTAATCGTTGTATGCCGAGTTCATATTGTCCATTTTTCCAAAGGGACCCCCGAGTCGTTATTGCTTAGGCGGAAGCTGCGTCCTCTACGTCCTGTACACCCAAGCTAGGGACCCAACCCTTCTAGGGGACCTCCTCTCGTACCGTTGGGTGAGGTCACACGAACGGACCTCTTAGGGTACCTGTCTCCTCGGACCGTCCGATGGCAGGGTCCTCAGCGTTTCTCAACCTGTGCTGCCTTCACTGACTTGTGCGTGCGTGCGTTATTCATTTGTGTCTATACCAACCAAACCAGCCTTACCAACTTTGACCAGTTTACGTCTCCTGTTTCTATTAAGGAAAGAGTTACTTGATTCCGTATTGGGTGAGAGTACGAAGGTTTGAGCATCTGTTCTGTGGTAGTCGTAGTGTTACTGAACAAATCAAAGGCACTACCAGTGTAAAATAAAGAAGTAGTATTAAAAACGACTATGAATAACCAATAGTTTCAATAAAACAATTAGATTATGTTAAATCGTTTTCGTAAAATATTTAGATATGTAGAAGATTCTACACTGGTTGAACACTTACAGGTCTAAAACTTAATAATATTATCAGTTTATGACTCTTTATTAACTCTCTGAACCCTTTACAAGTGTCAGTAAGAATGTCACTAAATTCTTCTCATGTTTAGTTTTACATTTTCTTTCATCATTTTTACTTTTACTAAATATTTTTCTCTTCAGTATGAATGTGGGAATGGACTTTATAAATTACGAGTCCGAAGAATGACTTAAACCATCACCCTTCTACGCAGAAAAATTTCTTTATTCGTCAGAAGTCACAAAAATATCGTAACCAATGATGTCTTTAATATGAAGAAAATGAAGAACAGAACTTCGCACTTGTTTTGTTTGTTTGACTTTATGATGTTACTTACCATTTACTACTTTCCAAATGTCATGTTTTTTGTCACATTTTTCCTTCTGTTCAAATTTATAACAACACATTCTTTCACTACTTTTATTATGTTCTTACTCTTATTCATTTTACTATCCGACCTTGTAGACCCTTCCATTTACGTCTCTGTTTTTCTTCTTACTTAATTATTATTAAAAATTTTGAATTCAAATATAGTTGATCAGATGTATAGGTAAGTTGAATTTTATTTCTGGGGAGGGAGTATATATGAATGTTTCAGACTTTCGGATGACAATATATGTATGCAAGAGAATGAGACTAACGATAAAGAAAGACTCTCATATTAACTTTTTTGTGTACAGTTTCATAAGTTTCAGACGTTGTTCCTTTAATCTTTGGTTGATAAACTATATTATGTGTCTCTTTTTTAGTAATTGTAAAGTTTTAAGTTGTTCAAAATAGTATTTTGAAAAATATAAAGATTTATCGTTTCGTTTCGTCGTACGTTCTATTTATTCGCTATCCCAACCCTAAAAAGATCAACACTGATTGTCCGTCAATTAGATTATAGTACGAAGACACATATTTGACTAAAAATCTAAATTTGGAGAACGCACGGAATTTTCGGTACGTTCGACAACGAGAAGACACCCAAGAGGTTACCTATGTTCTATGGTCCGAACGGTCTTCCCATCATGACGAACAAACGAAACATTTGAGAGAAAATACACCAGTGGAGACTGTTTTACGTAACCAAAAACCGGTGGTATGGACCGATCTCCTCTAGTCAGGTTAAGTAGTCTACACGAAGATGTTAATCCTACTTCCTTTTTACGACCAAAAGGGACAAGCCCTTATCAATAATGATAAAGAGACTTAATCACAACGGAACTCCGATTTCACATTGTGAGGAAGGGGTCGGACTCCCAGAAGATATCTTGTGTGTCACTAAAAGAGATCTTTATTTATAGTACAATGAAACTGACCACCATCCATGTTGTCACCGAAAATAAACGAGGAGAACATCCCTCCCGAGGTCTGTGTTTTCGTAGAGAGAAATGGCGGCCAAGGGACCACCGAGTCGCCATTTCTTAGGCGGACGGTTACGTTCTCTGTGTCCAAGCTAGGGACCTAACCCTTCTAGGGGACCTCTTCCTTCACCGTGGGGTGAGGTCAGAAGAACGGACCCTTTAGGGTACCTGTCTCCTCGGTCCGCCCGATGTCAGGTACCCCAGTGTATCTCAGCCTGTGCTGACTCGCTGGCGGTGGTCATCAATACGTAGTTATGACTAGTAAATCACTAAATTTTTGTGTAATTCGAATTAAACTTAGAGCCGAGTTTTTGGTGTCTGGTCGTTAACTTCTAAAGATAAACCCTAGAAGGACGCCGTTTTAGATAATCTTAGTCATCTCAATTGTGACTTTTACAGCTGGAAGTCACTATTACATAGAATCTTTAGGAAGGTAGAAATACGTTTTTGACCCCCTTCCCTCTCCACCCATAGACAGAGAGACTTTGTCTAGTCTCTCCCTTGTTAATTGAATCATTCGCTAACCTACTGCTTTTGGAGTCCGGACTCCTTCCTGTCCCACTTTCTTGTTAACGCGGCACCTCGAAGGTTCGGGTCTCTCCGAGACTCGACCCCAAAGGGATTTCGCCCCGCACCTCCACCCACGCGCCTCAGCGGGGAGGCCCCCGGCGCCGAGGCGCCTGGTCGGAGCGGTCGCGGCACCGAGCGTTATCCGTCTTGACATGGACTGAGTGCCTATACCCGAGGAGCCGCGGCCGCAGCAGCCGCCTGAACCCGTGGAGCTCCGCCAGCTACTTCCAGACGTCGAGGAACGCCTTCCGGAAGTAGACGCGCAACTACGCCATCTCGTCGAGCACGAGCGCCTACGCCGACGGCAGCAGGAGGAGCAGGTACTCAGGCTTGTCCAGGGGCAACCGGTGCATCTACGCGCGGAGCCACTACTACCACGACCACAGCCGCTACTCCGCCAGCTACCAGAACGGGTCCGCGAGCCGGAGGCTCGCCTACAGGAAGTAGACGACGGCCAGCCTCTTCGAGAACCCGGTCCCGGGGCCGCCGCCGCGGCCCATCTTCCTCGCCCACCCGCACTCCGTCGCCTACAACGCGTGGAGGAGGCTCAGCGAGAGCGGCGGCTACCCGGGAAGAGCGAACGCTACGCCGCCGGCGCTCAGCAGCAGTGAGAGGAAGAACGGGCGCAGCGAGAGCCGCAGCGACAGTGCGCCCGACGGCGCCTACGGGTCCACGCTCCGGTCCAGCATCGCGACGTACAACCTGTACTCGTGCGCCAAGAGCATGACGTCGACGTACTGGAACGGCGACTCGAGCAACTAGACGTCCGCGCGGCGGAAGTCGAGGAGGACGTCCCGGAGCCAGAACCGCGACAGCACCACGGCGCGCGAGAGCACCGGGGGCCTGAACATAAACATGAACAACTCGAGGCGGCACTACGCGAACAAGACGAGGAGGTCCAGCCGGTGCAAGGACGCGTCGTCGAGGCAGAGCAGGAGGTGGTCGACGTCCACGACGGCGTCGAGGCTGTCCCTAAGCGAGACGAGGGAGTAGTCCCCCAACCGGCTCGGCAACTTCAGCAGCGGGGCGTCCAGCAGGTCAAGGCGGAAGTCCGGAGCCAAGAGGTGAAGGTCAAGGTGCTAGAAAGACGGGTCCTACAACCGAAGAAGGAGGTGGTCGGAGTCGGCGTCGAACTCGAGCCGAAGAGACCACGACCCGCCTGGGGGCCGAAGAGGAAACCCGTTTCCTGACAGGTCTAGGGGCATTTTCCTAGCCATGAAGACCTCGAGCACAAGCTTAGACAGGAAAAGAAACAGTTAGAACCGGTAAAAGAAAGAGTAGTCTCGCCGAAGAAGGAAGTGCTTGACGTTGACCGTAAAGTCTAGAAGTAACAGGAGGAGTTAACCCTTTTTCTTTTCCTTCCCCTGTCCTCGAGTAAAAAGTACATTTCTTTCTTTTGTCGGTCTTTCCCTGTGGACGTCTTTAGTAAGGGAAAGGAACATTAAATTCTAAATTACTCTGTCTCCCTCTCTGTCTCTGTGTCTACCACATACAAGAGAAGTTTAGTAAATTTAAGAAACCGTTTATTTTCTAGTCCTGTTGTAATATAGGACTTTTGTTTTTCTCTTCCCTTATATTCTTCTCTTTTTGACACCAGTAGTGACAAGTGTTTTAATATACAAGGGTTACGTATGTCGACCAAAACTGACAGTAAAAGTTGTTACAAGTGAAACCAAACAAAAAGAACCCCAAACTTAAGGGACCTGACATCATTTATACTTTTTGTAAGGGACCTTCCTTCTACACCAACCATACGTGAGGGACGGTAAATGACTCGAGACTGAGAATCGGTCTCAGATATTTCAAGAGTTGTATATACTGGATTAAATTACACATCTCATTTTAAGTAGTTTAACAAGTTCCAATGTGACGATAATTCATCGTCTCCTGGTTCCACTTTAAACTTAAGTTAAGACTGTGATGCCGAGTCAATCCATGTACTAGTGTCTCGGTATGTCTTTTATTAGATAGGAGATAGAAATAAGTTCCCTCTTGACAAAAATTTCGGAAATTTTATCCATTTCAAATTGTGTCCTTACCAGGTAGGTTCTTCTTTAACCAAGGTGGATCTAGTGAAAATTTTACCCTACATAAGGGTATTCAGACTTTACCGAGCTTGACCAAGACGGACTACTCTCTTACTACCTCATCTAGAATGTCTTGTCCCCAGGGGTTGGAGACCCCAGACTACGAACTAATAGACTCCACCTCGCCTACATTATTATTATCTTTATTTTACGTTATCTACAATACGTAAACTTAGTAACACTTTAGTAGGAGCGGGAGATACGGGAACAGACACCTTTTTTAACAGAAGGTACTTTTGACCAAAGAGACTATCGAGTCAACCATTTCTTAGACGGACGTTACGTCCTCTGGACCAAACGAAGGACCCAGTCCTTCTAGGAGACCTCTTCCCTGTCCGATGGGTGAGGTCATAAGAACGCGAAGGGAATACTGAGTCTACCATTTCTTAGGTGGACGTTACGTCCTCTGGACCCAAACTGGGGACCCAACCCTTCTAGGGGACCTCTTCCCTTTCCGATGGGGGACGTCATAAGACCGGACCTCTTAAAGTACCTGACATATTAGGTACCCCAGCGTTTCTCAGTCTGTGCTGGCTCACTGAAAGTGAAAGTGAAAAGTACTTTTGACCAGGGACCACGGTTCTTCCAACCCCTGACGACGATATCTTCAACAAGAGTGTGTAAGGATCCGTGAGAAGTTTGGGATTAGTAATTGATTTACCTTTTAATGTTTGTCTTTTTACCTTTAGTTGAGAAAGAGACTTTCGATTATATTTACGTGTAATATTACAAGTGCCTGTATAAAGGGTTCCTACTAAAGGGTTTTAAGAGAAAATTCGTCCGTGAAACCCGTATAGAACACTGAAACCACCTGAGACCAAAGAAGTAAAGTTTTTTACCCTTATTTTTACGGAAAGAAAAGGTCGTGACTCAGTCGATACAAACTCTACTTAAGACCATTTTTTACATCGTTGGTGCCTTCCACTTCCACTCCTCTTATTGCTCGAAGACGGTCCCTACGGATCATTTATGTCCGGTCTCGAAAGGTCTACCTTCTCTCCGTCTCATCCCGTGTCCCGAGAATACGAGGGCAGGTGATTACTCTTAATCATACTTCCAGACTCTCGATGCCTCGCACGTCTCGGAATTACAGTGTAAGAAATATAGTAATGTGGAAGTGTGATCTGGGTGCTCCTTCCGCTATATGTTATAGATGAAATGTCTACTCCGTCGAAGTGCCTTCTCGGGTTCAATTGCACTGTCTCGTGTAGACATAAGTCTGACTAAGAGTTTTAGTACAAAAAGGTGACGTGTACTACGGAGATCTTTACTACACGTTCTCCTTTTTTCCTCCTGCTACTCAATTTTATTGTTTTAGTCTACACAACCGATCATACGAAAGGAGATCTTCCCCAAGTGTTCTTTTCTCTCTTTGGGTCTCTCTACTCTCTTGGGGTCCTCGTGTCACTCTCTTTCCCCAATTCTTATATACAGTGTCCTTCTAATCTATACTCTTAGGTAAAGTGGTTCTTTCTTTCTTCGACGGAACGTTCTCTGATACACACCCCCAGGGGACCTGATTAAGTCACTCTTACTTTGGTTCCTGTACAACACACACAATCAGTGAGTCAGACAGGCTGAGATCCGCTAGGGTACCTGACATCTGGGGGGTCCGAGGAGACAGGTGTTCTCAGAGGTCCGTTCTTATAACTTCACCTACCGGTTCGGGAGGAGGTCCCCTAGAAGGGTTGGGTCCACAACATGGACCCAGAAGACGTAACGTCCACCTGAGAAATGGTAGACTCCGTGTTCGGATTCCTGTATAGTGTCACAGATTATAGTGTGGTCGTCTTCTCAGTTTCTATTGGGACTACAAAAACTCGAATCCACAGAACTACCTAACACAACGGTTATTGTCCTTGTCTCTGACTTGTTTCTCCTAGTCGAAAATCCCCTTCTTATACCCAAATTCATATAATTTTACCACGGAAACTCCACACAGGCGTCTCCCTATGTGTCATCTTTGTAGATAGTTATCCTTAGAGTCCGGGTGCTAATCGTTCTAATGTCGGGACCTGAACCTCTGTCGAACCCGGGTCTCTCCTCCTGTACTCCTACTCTACGTGTCTCCACTACCGACTCCGATGAGGTCACCGAAGTCTCCGTTAGTTTCCCCTCTTCTTTTCTTTCCCTCTGACTTTTCTTTACTAGTTTTCAACCTCGGGCCTCGTCCTGTTTCAGTAACTTCGGTTCTTGATCTTTATTACTAACTTATCTTTCCACTGGTTGTTATACGTACGACTCATACGGAAATAGATCTGGTCCAAGACAGTCCTTCATCCTCATCCACTCTACCCCTTTGGTCGATCCGACGTACAAGACAGTTTCAGGAACTGACGTTCCTTCCGGAAATCAACGATCAAATTTTTTTTTTTTCAAGTGTACTAGGACGTCAAACTTAGATTGATTTCGTCGTTGTTTCAAATTATATATTCAGTATCCAACCTTATCTTACTGTTCGTTTATATTTTCTCCTCCTATAGGGTAAACGTATATACATTTGAGAGGACAGGTTTCCTTACTTTTGTAATTTTCATACAATACTCAACCTGTGCATAACGTACATCGTTGCAGTACTTAGGACAACAATCCTAGTTTGTCTGCGGTACTGTCCGAAGTCCCCCGGTTCCATCCGGATTCAGAGGAAATGTCGCCCCGACTCAATAACGGTTCCTCCTCGACTCTAGTAGGAGACGGCCGCGGTCCTGAGCTGGTTAGTCACATGAGGGACATCGGACCAAGTCCGAATGGTCCTGTTCCTACTTTTGGGGGACTCTTTCGTCCGCGCGCGCTTTTAGATCGGTTAATCTACGATTCCTTGGGAACGTTGGTTAGGCGGGGACGGTTGAGGGACAGAAACAGAATTGGGATATTTATGACGGCATTAAGTCCCGAGCCCCGGGAACGAGGTGAGGTGACGCGACCTACACTGAACCCGGGACCGAGCTCGATCGTTATCTAAGGGAAAAACGTAGACGTAACCGCACCTACAGAACAAGAGAGTCAAGACCCCTAACCCTGGAACCCATATTGTGACATACAGTTACACGGAACGTAGGACATACAGTCTTAGGACATACAGTTCCATGGAACATAGGAGTAGGACATTGGTAAACCTTGACCCGTCCCTGTAGGTGATGCATTTGCACTTTAGTAATTTAGTCTCTAACATACCTTTCACGGGCCAACTTTACATTGACTAGTCTTTACGAACGAAGATAAAAGGTGTTGATTACCGTCAGTTCTTTGTAATGTTACGAAACTCTACGTTTCGTTCAATAGAGAGAGAGAAAAAAAAAAAACAAACATACCATTTCTGAGTGAGAATTCTTCTATGTTGGTATTCTCCTTCCCCTTGTAATTCTACTACTCCCAGGTTTCTTCTCTCGACTCGAATCAAAATTGAATCGGTAAAGATCTCGATTTGACGTGAGATTATTTAATTGAGTAACCTTTTCTGGAACTACGACCCTTTCTGACTCCCGTACTCCTCTTCCCCTACTGTCTCTTACTCCACTAACCTACCGTAGTGATTGAGTTACCTGAACTCAAACTCGTTTGAGGCCCTCTGTGGCTTCCTGTCCTTTCGGACCACACGAGAGATCAGGTACCCCAGCGTTTGTCAGTCTGTGTCGACTCACTAACTTGTTGTCGTTGAGTAAATTAGACACGTTGTGGAGAGACAATACTGGGGTAAAATTCCTACTCCTTTGTGTCCGTATCTTTCTTATTGAACAGATTCCAGTACATCGACCAAATACCGTCTCTAAAGGTACATCCGTTGGGTCAGGATTTCACTGACAAAAATTGACGAGACGTTCTGGTAAAGAGTCATATATTGCAGTGACACGGCGACCTCCTTATACACCCCTTATGTATTTCCTTTCACTTGTTTTACTTTGTGTTTCGACAGGTTATCATCGTCCACCTTGGCATACTTTGACGGTAAACACATCCAGTGTTAGTTGTCGTACAACCGTTAAAGTGTACCGAGTAGATCTTGTCCCCATGTACCTTCATAAGTTTTCACACATAACTAGGATGAGGTCTCACGGCCTGTAATGTGTGACTACTCGTGTTCGACTTGTTCTACCAGGGACCGGAGTCATACCCCCGAAGGGACCACCGAGTCTCCCATTTCTTGGACGGACGTTCCGTCCGGGGTCCAGGGTGACTTTTCGATTACTTTCGACGTGCACAGAAAACCTCTTTTCACGGATGTACGTGTACCTCATCCCCAGGTGTCTCGGTCCTTGTACGTGAATTCCTAAGGACCTAATCTCTTATACCCACTTTTCTTATTTATTTGAAATTGTGCCCTCCATATTCTTATCCTGTTTGTATTCAATTTTTTTTATTTGACATCCAATTTCGACTGAACTCTGAAATTTCATCCCTTATATTTCGTGGAAGAGGGATTTACTCCAACCCCTTCTTTTAACTACCTATTTTAATACCGTTCTGTCTCAATCTCTCAACACCGACGTCTTGTATATACTTGAATTATTCCCTCCTACTCTGTCCATGTCTGACATTTCTTAGGTGGACGTTACGTCCTCTGGACCCAAACTAGGGGCCCACCCTTTCTAGGGGACCTTTTCCCTTACCGATGGATGAGTTCATAAGGAACCTGTCTCGTTTTAGGGTACCTGTCTCGTCGGACCACCCGATATCAGGTACCCAAACGTTTCTCGACCTGTGCTGAATTCGTTGAATCGTACGTACGTGTTCTGTCAATGTTTTCCCTCTACTGAAACCATCTTCTGAACCGTAAGATCTTGACGACTCCGGATATTTACAAGTACAGTCATGGTTCCCCTTTTACTTGTCTCTCCCCGCTCTCTCTTGTCCTTTAAATTGTTAATGATACAATACGAAAATTTTTTCTCTAGTTGAAAAAGGTTTAAACTTATAAATTTGTAACGAAATCAATTTTAATAATGGTTTACTCTTTTATGGAACATTCTTACTTTTTTTTTTACGATATCATAATATCTAGGGTCAAATGTGGAAATTTTTATTTATAAATCGGTTCATAAAAATCACTCGGTATTACAGTATCGACGGGGATTCATAGAGCAGAAGACAAAATTTTAGAGGAAATAATGTAGGTGGTCGTGGAGACGAGTGGTATTTTCGATCCGAAATGACACCGACACAAAGATTCCAAGAATTGTACGGGTACAACTCCTGTACAAAATTCAAAATAAAAATAAGGAAGTAAAGAAAAGAACCGAGGGGGTTAGTACCATCTCTCTTAATGAAGTAAGACCCCGCGAGGTTTTGGTTGTACTCAGAGAGAAAAGGGAGACGGTAGAAAGGATGTTGTAAGGAAAGAAAGAGGAGAGGACTATGATATCCTTGTCGATAAGACTACAGGAATAATTAATACCCACTTGTTCTAATCGTGGTACCCATATCAAGAATTTACGTCGTTACGTATTTCCCGATTACTGTAAAACGATACACTAATGTTATGTTTTCGTTATCATTGTCCCTACAATCACGATCAAAAAATTCGTTTCTATGACTTACAAAGTATAACGGAGGTCGTAAATGTCGATGTATTACCTATGTGTATTACATTAAGACAAAATGTGTTCATACAGAGCAATAATACAGATGTATATCTGCGTCGAATAGTAATGCATGTAAATCTCCACAAACTACATGATCAACTTTAAAATAAAGATGTATGGAGACACCCTCAGACGACTCTGAAAAAAAGTCTAAAACCGTTTAGAAACGAAGGAGAAGAGAAATTTCTATCGACTTTGTTTCGTACTTATCCAAATCAAACTATTTGATGTGTAATTTAAGTTAAAATCAAAATTCTCAAGATTAGAGAATACTAATTTTTTTTTGTTGTTGTTCGGTTTATTTTTCAAGTTATTAGCATTCTCTCCCTTTTTTGGGTTCGGTATATATAAAATGAAACCTACCCTCATATATCGTGTTATCCTCTTATCGACCGTTAATAGTACAACTAGACTCTTTATATCCTTTGGATGATAATTTTTACGTCCTTTCGTTGAACCTCTCTTAAATCTAGTTATTGAATTATATGAATATAACGTTTACTTTCGTTTAGGAACAATAGTAAGATGTAGTAACTTCTTTTTTTTTTCTTATGATAAAGACCAACCTGTATTCCAACAATATTCTAATAGTTCTGGTTGAGAGTCACCTAAAGACACCTTAAACTTCTTAGAGTGAGAAAGGATTAGTGAGTGAGTACATTTGTTTGTACTCTGTGTACAAGTATAGGTGTGAATGTGTACACATTATGTCAACCCTCACCATCCCCAATGTCACTTTACCTCCGTAGTACGAAAAAGATTTCCTCGTCCTACTACTCTTCCTTAATCTTTCCATCCGAAAAAGTTTTCTTCGACCTCTAAACCTATCAATACATTTTAGAAGGTACAAAATGAATTGACTTTAAGTTTGTTTGTTGTGAAACGTCCAGTTTTCTTTTATGTGTAGCTCCGGTTTAGGAGACTCTGGCCGTCACAAACTAGAGACCACGAGCCAAGGTAAAGAGTGGTGGTCATTTTATTTCAGCAAGACATACTCATTATTAGGTACACATACTTTTAGATAGTACATGGTTTATAACTCGACCTATGTGTTCCTAGTTTGTATATTACATGGGTGGTAGTCATTCAAGTGTCGGACCGCTCCTTCTGTCTCTATGCTTGCGTTTGTTAAATCATGTTCAACCGTTTACGGCACGAAATCCAAGACATTGCTTCCCTGAAACAGAGTCACACCGTAGAGGTGGTACTCTTATTCCCAACGGTGTGTCGTCTACAACGCTGCTTTATAAACGACTCGATTACTCACTTACTCTTTGTACTCTAAGACTCCAGTTTCTCCTCCTACCGCCATGTCCGACTGTCATTTCCGTCCGAGCCAAAGAGTTTTCTTGTCCGAAGCACTTAAACGGTTCTTCACGTTCAATTTAAGGAGTGTACGATTAAAGATTGGGTAAAGGTCACGATTTGTGTCCGTATACAAGTCCGACGTTGACGAAAGTAAGTCCTATTTTGCCATTGATGCCTCGGTTTACTTATCAGATACACCAATGAATAAAGAGAAAATGTCTTTAAGAGGTACAACGAACATATTAAAAGAGTCTTCGACACCCCTGACTAAGTGGTATTGGTTTTCACTAAATCCTTACTTCGTCGTTTTTAACAGAGTTCTTTTGGTCCTTATGTCACTCGGTAGTGAGCCCTGAGCACCTTGGTAGACATATCCCCGATAGATACTTCTACACGGATTCAAGTAAAATAATTTATAAATACCTTACGAGAATCAAACTTAAATAAGGTAAAATACAAATAGATCACGAATGATTGCATGAAATATTCCATGTTATTATTGTAATTGTGTCAGAGACGAGTAATACTAAAAGGACTAAATGAACTGTTTACCAGACCAGTCAGACACTAAATTATGACACCACTTTCGTTACTATTACGTCTTTGTTATACTTGACCGTAACTCATGATCAGTATCGTTTGTGTTAAAAAATTCAACATTTACTATTCCCCGAAGGGTCTACCGTGATCACCATTTCTTGAACGGACGGTTACGCACTTTGATACTCTATACCCAAGTCAGGGACCCAACTCTTCTAGGGGACCTCTCGTCGGGTGAGGTCATAAGAACGGACCTCTTAGGGACCTGTCTCCTCGGACCCTCCGACACCAAGTATCCTAACGTCTCAGCACGTTGGGTCTCAGTAACGTACTGACTTCGTAGAATCGTGCTTGTATCTACCATTTTTATTTCGACTCTCTCCAATTGATCTAATAAATTTCGTCACCAAGAGGTTCATACCAGGGGTGTCATTGTAGTAGTCACAGTGACCCTTTGAACAATGGACACATTTAAGAGTCCTGGGTAGGGTCTCGATGACTTAGTCTTTCAGTTCTCTACCTCTGGTCACTCGGTACCAAATCGGTCGAGAGGTCCACTACGACTACGTACTATTTCAAACTCTTCGTGATCAGATTTCAGTGACGAACCATTCATCGTTTTAGTCCGGACCTGGGTTCAGAAAGACTAAAAAACAACGACAAAAGTCAGTGGTTCAGCACAGGTTGAGAAACACTGAGGTACTTGACGTCGTGGGGTCCGAAGGGACAGGAAGTGATTGAGGACCTCAAACGAGTTTGAGTACAGGTAACTCAACCACTACGATAGATTGGTAGAGTAGTAGACAACGGGGGAAGAGGAAAACGAAGTTAGAAAGGATCGTAGTCCCGGAAAAGGTTACTCAGTCGAGAAACGTAGTCCACCGGTTCCATGACCTCGAAGTCGAAGTTGTAGGCAGGAAGGTCACTTATAAGTCCCTACTAAAGGAAACTATAACTGACCAAACTGGAGGAACGTCGGGTCCCCTGAGACTTCTCAGAAGAGGTCATGATATTAAGTTTTCGTAGTTAAGAAATCACGAGTCGGGAAAAATACTAGATTGAGAGTGGAGGTATGTACTGGTGATCTTTTTGGTATCCAAACTGATATACCTGGAATCAGCCGTTTCACTACAGAAACGAAAAAATTATACGACAGACCAAAATAGTATCGAAAGGAAGATTCCTCGTTCGTAGAAAATTAAAGTACCGACACTAGTGGTAGGTACCACTAAAACCTTGGGTTATTTTATTTTAGACAGTGACGAAGGTGAAAAAGGGGAAGACAAGTAGTACTTCACTACCCTGGTCTACGGTACTAGAATCAAAAGAGTTACAACTCAAAATTCTGTCGAAAAAGTGAGAGGAGAAAATGAGAGTAGTTCTCCGAGAAATCAAGGAAAAGTGAAAGACGGTATTCTCACCATAGGAGACGTAATAGGCTCCAACAACTACAAAGAGGGTCTTTAGAACTAAGGTCGTTCGAACTAAGACTAGAAATAATAATAAATGATCTAGTGTTTCTTCTTTCCGAATTAGGTCGGATCCCGACCTCTACCTTACCCCTCGATCTCTACTAAAGGTCTCTCTTCATCTTAGAATAGAACTGAGACCATCTACTCCTCATTATGTCGTACCGTGGGGTGAGGTCACGAGAACGGACCTTTTAGGGTACCTGCCTCCTCGGACCATCCGACGGCAGGTACCCCAGCGATTCTCAGTCTGTACTGACTCGCTAAAGTAAAAGTGAAAAGTGAAAGTACGTAACCTCTTCCTTTACCGTCGGGTGAGGTCACAAGGACGGACCTCTTAGGGTCCCTGCCCCCTCGGACCACCCGACGGTAGATACCCCAGCGTGTCTCAGTCTGTACTGACTTCGCTGAATCGTCGTCATCGTCGTTGTGTCGGCTTCTACCTTTCCTTTCCTTTCTTGTTTCGTAAGGTACGTCTTTCTGGTAACGACCCTGTCTCTATAAACCCTACCGACATTATTTCACACTCCTCTCCCACTGTACCCTAAATGATGGTCTAGAACTTCCTGTAACTTATTTCGAAGCTAAAATAAAGTCCTTCCAGTTTGATAACAGGACTCCAGTTAATCCTGTTAATTCTCCAGATTAATGATCAAATAATGTAAAGTAATCATTTAATCTTAATAATTAATTACTAAATTAATGTAATAATCCAATTAACTTAAATTAACAAGTTAGTTCAATAATCAGAAAATTTCCTCACAGGTATTAGTCTGACAGTATCTTCTTTATGTTTCTGTGTTTCCTTCGTCAGGTTTACTGGTATTTCATTTCCCTACTGTACGTTCCCTTTACTCCCTTTCGTACGGGATCAAGACTCTTGAAAACCACCCCCCTCACCCCTCCAGAAACAAAAAATAAGTGATGTATCTATATTATAAACAACTGAAGATCGGATTATATGACCTCTTCCTTTACCGTTGGGTGAGGTCATAAGAGTGGACCTTTTACGGTACCTATCTCCTCGGACCGTCCGATGTCAGGTGCCCCAGCTTTTCTCGACCTGTGTTGATTCGTTGACACGTACGTCCGTGTCGCATATGTCGCCTAGAAGGGTTGGGTCCCTAACTCGGGCCCAGAGGGCGTGACGTCTGTCTGTGAAACGGCAGACTCGGTGGTCCCTTCAGGAGTATGCCATGATATACCGATATGTCTATCCTGACCCTTTATAAAGTGAGAGGGTGGTTTCCCGATTGATAAATACTACCATTTTTCTTACGTCTACTAATTGATTTAGTCATCTGTCTTAATTGAGGTAAATAATTACTTCTTGTTTTTTTTCTACCTCTCTCCCTTTTTTGTCGATACTAAGAGAGAGAGAGAAAAAAAAAGGACAAAAACCGACACAGGGAGTCAAACATGTCGAAGGGACCACCGAGTCTACCATTTCTTAGGTGGACGTTGCTTGACCCAAACTAGGGACCCAACCCTTCTAGGGGACCTCCTTCCGTACCGTTGCGTGAGGTCATAAGAACGGACCTCTTAGGTTACCTGTCTCCTCGGACCGTCCGATGTCAGGTACTCCAGCGTTTTTCAGTCTGGGTTGACTCGTCGATTCGTATCGAGTCGAACATCCTAGAATCAAGGGTCGGTCCCTAACTTGGATCCGGGAACCCTCATTTTCGTGTTTCGGAACCGGTGACCTGGTGGTCCCTTAAGGGATACTGAGGCCTAGACCCCTTTAGTTTCTTTTAGTGGGTTCTCCCGACTATAAACTTCCTATGTACTGTAAAGTTGTCTTTATTTTGGTTCATTCGTTGTTCCCGTTTCTACACCTCTTTATTCACACGAAATATCTAAACGACTGAAGACTTTCCTTCACTACCTCCATCTCTGAGACCTCTCTACTTCATATTACGAAGTCCCTAACTCCAGTCGTACACCTCCATTCTTTAAGTGTGAAATAGGACGCCCGTTACAATTTTACTCGGGAGACTTAATTATATCCTCTTTACGACTTTGATCGGGTAGAAAAGGATTCTCCGTAAAAGATAAAATGAAAATAAATTTATAGTGAGTTCACCCTACAGTTTGAGTTTATCTTAAGACTCATTTCCAAAGGGGGACTTATTTTTATATAACGGAAATTCCGTACAGATCCCGGTGTGTATGGAAATTCATCGTGTAAATTTAAAAGTTATTTATAAACTGGTGGAAAAGTATAAGTCCATTCAAAAAATAATTGAAGGACTCAGGTCACTTTGTTTCTGTTCTCTAAGCGAACCCATCTCTTTCGACCTTTTTTTTTCCACTCAGATTTGTCAGAGAAAGGATACTCCTATTGTAAAACAGTGGAAGGAGGTGGGGGGTCGTAGGAAAGGGTAGAAGTACCTGATTTAGATCCTTGGAGATGTTCCCCTGGTCAAGCCCTTCGATCTCGATTTAGAGTATAACTAAGAGTTTCATCCGTGAAGTCCACTGAGAGATCTCTTTATATGACTTTAGTACAGAAGAGGTGTAGTATTAAGAAACGTAAGGGTAGGAGTCGATAGGTTTTCTGACTTTAAGAAAAATAGGTACAGTTCCGGTTCTTAATCAAAATGGTTTTTAACAAACGTAACGTTAATATATTAAACCTGAACACAAGATTTTACAAAGTTCTGACTGAAGGAAGTCGTTAATTTTAAACCTAGTAAAGAATTATACGCCGTAGAAACACAAACATCCTATAATTTGTTGTCTCTTCTTGAACAGATTTTAAGATAAAAATATGTACAATATACGTATTTGTACATAAAAATATGTACAATATACATAAAAATATGTATAATATACATATTTTTAGAGCAAAAATTTAATTTAATTTCTCTCCAGACAAACGTATCGTTAATTTAATTCTTCCTTTGGTATTCACATAATTATATCCTAAACACACACACAATCAATGAGTCACCACAGGATGAGAAACGCTGGGATACCTGACGGCGGGTGGAAGCCCTCCCGACGGGTCCGAGGAGACAGGTACCTTAAAAGGACCGTCCTTATGGTCTCACCCAACAGTAAGGGAAGAGATCCCCTAGAAGGATAAAGTCCCTAATTTGGGTCCAGAAAACGTAACGTCCGTCTAAGAAATGGTAGACTCGGTGTTCCCTTTGGGTTATATCCTAAATGCCTCGTGATTTACACACGGTGTATGAAGAGGTTTATGAACTATACAAGGGTGAGTAAATTAGAATGGGTAGAATCCTTAAACGGTGGTAGTAGACTTCGTTTGTTCTGCATTTAGAGAGTCGAACACAATCTCGGTCCTACATGCAATAGGTCGAGTGTTGAGAACGAGACTTGTCTATGTAATGTAGGGTGACGATGAGGTTTTCTTAATTTTATGTCTCAATATAATAAAGACCCGTATAGGAAGACGTACGATAATGTGGTGCCGAGGTCGACGGTCCCCAAACCCCGTGACCAGATATTGCTAATGTGTCCTCGTTACATAAAAGGATAAATAAAAGTTGCATCCTCAGCCGTTTTCGCTGTATATTTGGGTAAGCAAGAGTGTCAGTAGAACATTTGCGAACACTGAAGTCCCGTTGTAGTCTTCACTCCGTGTTCCTAAAGACTAATTTTAGATTCCTTTTGACTTTCGTCGTCCTTCAGACCGACTTACAAACACAGAGGAGCTTTAAGGACAGAACTTTAGGATTTCGGATTCGACCACCACTGTCCTCCACCCCGGAAACCCTCCACGGGTCTAGTACTTCCACCTCGGAAGTTCTCACGGGAATAATTTGTCTGAAGCCCGAAGGGTCCATCAAGTCACCATCTCTTAGGCGGACGATTACGTCCTCTACGTTCCCTGGGCCCAAGCTAGGGACCCAACCCTTCTAGGGGACCTCTTCTTTTACCGTTGGTTGAGGTCACAAGAACGGACCTCTTAAGGTACGTGTCTTCTCGGACCACCCGACGTCAGGTACCCCAGAGTTTTCCCGACCTGCACTGAATCGTACGTGTTTCGGTTTACGTCTGTCTTTTCTCTAGGGTGTCTCGAGAGCTCGGAGAAGTCAGTACACTCATAGGACCAGCCACTGGACCTTCTCCCAAGAGTGGGTCGGTACGACGGTGGGACTAGAACTTGAAGGTCGTAGGGTCTGACACTCTTTATTTAAAGACGAAAAATATTCGATTGGTTCGATTGGTCGGACACCATAAAAAGTGTCGTTGTGTCAAACCTCCTTTTGTCCACACCGAGCCCAGTACTCTTCAGGAGGAGGGAGGGAACGTAACTGACGTAGGAACTGTGGACCGTCTCCTCTCCGTCCACCCTCATGGGTCTCGAGAACGGGTTCTGGTGTAGGAGGCGGGAGAGGGGATTTGTTTACTGCGTCCCAGGATTCGAAAGACCCCGAAGGGACCACCGAGTCGACATTTCTTCGGTGGACATTGCCTCCTCTGAACCCAAGTCAGGGACCCAGTCCTTCTAGGGGACCTCTTCCCTTACCGATGGGTGAGGCTATAAGAACGGACCCTTTAGGGTACCTGTCTCCTCGGACCACCCGATGTCAGGTACCCCAGCGTTTCTCAGTCTGTGTTGAATCTGTGAACTCGTACGTGTGTGTGATGGTTCTTCGACCATCCAATTTCGTTTTATTATTTTTATTCAAGTGAAATTTTTAAGGTAAATTTCGAATCGTCCCGAAGGGATCAGTGAGTCACTATTTCTTCGACAGTTAGATCCTCTGTATCCAAACTAAGGACCAGGTCCTTCTAGGGTAAACAAACCTCGTTGATTCGGACACACGGTGTTGATAACTCGGACACGTGATCTCGGGTCCTTAGAGTTGATAACTCGGGTGTACACGGTTTATAACTTCGGGACCTCAGACACGAGGTGTCGTCCTCTTCGGTGTGTGACGTCGATCTCTTTTTGGGTTCTGGGTCGTGCCGGTTTTTTATTTATTATTTTTTCCTTTTTGTCGTTTCGAATTTTTTTGTTTTACAGAGATGAAAAAGTTGTTTTCTGACTTCTCGTTTTTATACATACTCGACTTTTCATAAATTTTACCCTGTATACTATGTGGAAACAAGACAAGATTATGAAGATTTTTTTTAAAAAAAATGGATAAGTAAAAAGGTCTCACTATTTAATTCTAAGATCCAGAATTTTAGTAAAACATTTCTAATAAACCAGGGTTGTCAGAAATTACCGGATAGACGGAAATACCGAAGATGAATAGTCGTAGAGAAGTTGTTAAAGAGGAGATAGGGACCGGGACCTTCAGGGGTCTCAGAACTGTGAGAAGAGGTTTAAGGAAAAAAAAAAAAAAAAAAACCGTTACACCGTACGGGACGTCCTAGAAACAAGGTCTGGTCTCTAGGTTAGACGTGTGGGGACGTCCCCTTCCTACCTCAGAATTGGGGACCTACTGGTCCCTTCAGGGGTTTAACGAGAGAATTCACTGGAAACGGGAGTCAGTACGTTCCTTGGTTCAATTACTGAGAGGACTGAGAAAGTGAACGGGATCCGAACCCCTTTGTCGTTACACCATTAAGACTACACTTGATTCAACCAAAGGTACATTATATTAAGTGGTCCCAAGATGTTTTGTATTGGACCTTTACTACCCGTATTTCCTTGGATGGAAACCCGAGGTTGGTCACAGAGAATATGTAGTCTAGATTCTGAAATAATCACTATTTCCGAAAGGTATCATTTTTGCAAATGTTTCGACTGACATAAAAAGGGAAGGGTCATCTGTCGGGTAAACGTTACACAAGAGAAATTCTCCGTCTCAGAAAGACATGGACAAGTTTGATCTAACCGGAACACTGGACGAAACTGGTTATTTTATATCATCCTCATTTTACACCATCTTTTCTCCTGTTCGATTAAGACTGAGATGGGAGTTCTCTAGAACGAGTAAAGACGAGTAAAAGACAACCAAAGTACGACAGGGTATACTGTCAGACCCTATTACACGATCTACCTTTCTCAGTGCACCGGGTCAATAAAAGATACCAGGATCAGTTATAGGTCGGTTGAGGATCTTCGTCTTGGAGGGTTGACTGACCGTCGACTGGTGTTTATACAAGCCTCTGGGTTGACTCTGGTCTTATTAGATATGTCTCTCGTTTTATTAACCCGTTTATTTACTGCCAACAAATTACGGCGATTCAAAACACTATCATACAATGTATATTTTTCGATAAAGTAAATGGTTTACAAAAAGTGGTAACTTTAACTTTTTACTAAGTCAACTCAAATTTTTTTGTTTAGGAAATAAGTTTGGGGTCTTTTTGTTTTCTGTATACATTCGTCGGTCCTTTTTTACAACTTCCCTCCCAGTTTTTTGTATCCTTTTTTATTTTGAGTTATATGAAAGAAACAAGAAGGGAAGGGGGATGAACACAGTCATAAAACTAAGGTATTTTATAAAAAAATTATTTTGACTCAAAATCTATTCAATAGTATTTTCGAGTGGAAGGTCAAAATTTTACGTCTATGAAGAGAATTCTACGAAGAAAAGTATTTTCTTCCACAAATTAATCGTGGTTTCCACACTATGTTCAATTTACGATTATTTCAAGTAGGATTGTCAGTTCGAATTATGTCCCAGACCGAGTCGTATAAAAACTTTATGAAGGAGATAAACTTGAATCAAAAATAAGAAGAAAAATTTCGTCACTACATATATAGAAATGTCACGAAGGGACCTAAGTCCAAAGATTAAATATAGACAGGGAAAATAAACAGGAAAACAAAGATAGTAGAAGAATCCGTTCCGTTCTTTTCTTTAGAACGTTCTGCAGGATTAATTCAGTTACATGTCTCAACTTTGTATTTTTTTAAGTTCCTTTCGACATGACTCTTTTAAGAGTTAACATAAAAGTCCTGACGTCGACGACGACGATTCAGTGAAGTCAGCACAGGCTGAGACACGCTGGGGCATCTGTCGTCGGGTGGTCCGAGGGGGCAGGGACCCTAAGAGGTCCGTTCTTGTGACCCCACCCAACGGTAAAGGAAGAGGTTTAAAATTCCTGATCAAAAGGGTTTGAAGATGACGAACGATAAAAGTTTCCGGTCTTAAATCCTTTCTTCTCTTCTCTCTTCTCTCTTTTTCTTTAACTATATAAGACTCTTTTTTGAAACCTTCCAAACCCTTTCTTTCGATTAGTTGTTAAATTTCGACTCTAAACAAGGGTCCCCTTTTTTTTTTTTTGTTTGTTTGTTATTTATTTTTTACCTTAAAAAGTAAGAACCCCTTGTACCACTAGACTCATAATAGTCTCCATGGGCAGCGTCACCTCTCCACATACGCCTATGTCTTCACATACAGTGTCTCCGTCTCGAGGCGTAGACGTTCTTACTCAGATGGGAGAAGACAGCCTTCCAATGAATAAAAGAAGACAGGGTATTCGGGTCCGGGGTAAGGATAGAAGACTCAATGATCCGAAGGTTTGAATAAAAAAGGAATGGAGGTCACTTACGGATTTATTTGGGAAAATTTTCGACCTCTACAATCGAAAGACGAGATTGATGAAGTTCTTTCTTTCACTTTCACTTCAGCGAGTCAGCACAGGCTGAGAAACGCTGGGCCACCTGGTGACATCGGGTGGTCCGAGGAGGGAGGTACCCTAAGAGGTCCGTTCGTATGACCTCACCCAACGGTAAAAGAAGAGGTCCCCTAGAAGGGTTGGGTCCCTAGCTTGGGTCCATTGATGAAGTTTGGTTTCGGTTTAACTTTATCGATCCTTCCACCCCAGTACGTATAAGAAGCGATAAAATTCCAAAAGAAAATTAAAAATTTTAAAAATAACCTCATATCAACGAAATGTTACAACACAATCAAAAACGACATGTCTTTTCGCTTAGTCAATACGTATTAGGTATGAACGTATGTACATAAGGGAGAAAAACTCTAAAGGAAGGGCAACTCCAGTGGTGTCTCGTGTCTCGTCTCTAGGGACGCGATACGTCATCCAAGAGTTATCGATAGATAATCAATAGATAACAAACAAAAAAATTTATTTTATTAGGTCACTTAAAAGAAAAGGAACCAAGGAAGTAGGAAGAGGGAAACACGAGGACATCTATAAATGTCGTCTCCAGTCTAACCGGCATCCCCTCATTTTTAAGAATTAACGGTTCCTTGTAGTTACGGACTCGAAACATCTTGTACGATAGTTTGGCCTGGTGGTTACTTTCCCTTTTGTAAACTTGGAAACGGATATACCCTTAGTCCCAATAGAGAAGTCCCGGTGTACCGAAACTTACCGAGATCTAAACGTATCGCAGAAAGGAAAATATTTTCAGTAAGAAACAACGGTCAGTAGTCGTGAAATCTAGAGAAGACGAAGGAAGGATCGTATAACGAACAATAATCGCGAATTTACAACAATCTAACTTTGGGTGAAAGGTATTAATCGTGTCACTTTAAATCCATTCCGTCTTTGAACTTTTCGTTTTATGACTTGAGTTAAGGTCTTTTAAGTCTTCTAGACTTCCTTGTACCTGATAGTCTTCCCTTTCTTTTTCTTTTTACTTACAAAGAGAATAATTACCCTACACGAATGATGTCTTGATCTCCTTTGCTTTAACCCTCCTTTGAACTCTATTATGACATTATCACCCCCGAATATTTTGGAGACACTTTTTGTAGGGAAATTTTTCAATTCAAACCTGAGTCATTAACGGACGGAAGGTAACATAACACGAAAGATAGTATACTAGTTTGATAGAGGGTCCAGGAATCCCCCTTAATCACAGATATAAGAGATTCGATGAACTCCTGTAAGTTCCCCGAGTTCCGATGACCACTCTCTAAAAGACCATGATTTTAGAGTATGTGGTAACTTCTTTAGGAGAAAACTACGTCCCATATCCAAGAATCTCCCAGAAGGTTCAATAATTATGTCGTTATTTGACTAGGGTTTCGTTCTAGTGGAACGTAATTTTTTCGTTTCAGTTATACTATTATCACAACTATTAATAAGAGACTATGTGTATAGGGTATAATGTGAACCTGTCCATATGGAATTTTTCCGGATTCTTTCAGGGTGTGTTAGTTTGTCTATGTCCTGACCTCCGAAAGAGTAAACTCTGAAAAAAGGTTTGGACTCTCGGACCAATTACTGAAAACTTTATTATTAGTAATTTTTTAATAAAATACAGAATCTATGAACTAGGTGACATTTACATACTAATGATTCGATACTTTCAGTAGTCGTTTACGTCTAAATATAAGGGAAGATTTAACGAGAACAATTACTTAACTCAAGATTCGTGGTGACGTAAATCGTTAATTTTAAGTAAATCTTTTAATATCGACCCGTCACTTCCGTCAAAGAATACCGAAAAGAGAGATTATCCCGTTTCTTTTTTTAACGTCGGTCGTAAACATTTAATTTTATTGTTAAAAAGGTCAAAAATATAACACATAGTTGGTCGAAGATGAATTACATCAAACTAAAATTGTAGTAAAACATATGTGAAATCTCAGAACATTCTTTGTACGAACTTCATGGTAATTCTACTGTCCTATGATTCCTACCATAACGTATCCACGAAATTTTAACAAGAAATGTGTTAGTGTGTAAATCTATAAAGCACTATTTTGAAGTTTCCAGTCACACACACGACACCAATCAGTGAGTCAGTACAGGGTGAGAAACGTTGGGGTACCTGATATCGGTCGGTCCGAGGAGACAGGTACCTTAAGAGGTCCGTTCTTATGACTTTGCCCAACGGTACGGGAGGAGGTCTCCTAGAATGACTGGGTCCCTATCTTGGGTCCAGAGGACGTAACGTCCGTCTAAGAAATGGTAGTCTCGGTGGACCCTTCGTGAAGTTTCCAATCTCATAAGTCATTCAGGGCTTTACGTGACGTCCCGTCATCTTCGTTCCAAGATCCCATTAAGGACCTAGTCTAATATTTTCGCTATCGGGTGTCAACACGAAATTTTTAAAACCTTAATCAACGATTTAAAATTTCCAATCCCAATCCCAAAGGTGAAATTTTTACTTCTAAAGGTCAAAGTAAACTTTTTAATCTTCTGGACCATTTCAACCCGGAACTAATACCTCCCCGTTGGTACCCGACCTTGGTTTATAACTCTGTCTGTGTGTTATAGGTTAATCAGGGTAGTGGGAATGGTGTCTGTTGAAGTGAGTAAGTATATTGGACAAACTAGGGATCATTGTCTCTTTTCAAGTTTCAGACGGGACCTTGCGATTCCAGTGTATACACCTTCCTCGGGTTCTTTGAGTTGGATCTGGGATGGACATGAAAAGGTCATCAAACGAAGATATCTTCCGTTATATTAGGGAAGTGTTTCCTGAGATTACCTATTTTATGGAAATAAAAATAGAGTTTAGATGAATTTCATCTTTAGTAAATTTCGTTAAGTTTTTATTTAGGTGAAATAGAAGATATGATATAGGAAAGTGAATCTTCTTTCACTAATGTAGAGTTGACAAAAGAAGAGATCCGACTTATATGACGAGTACGTACGTACAATTCAGTCAAGTCAGTACAGACTGAGAATCTCTGGGATGCTTGACATCGGACAGTCCGAGGACCCAGGTACCCTAAGAGGTCCGTTCTTATGACCGCACCCAACGGAACGGGAGAAGGTTCCTTAAGAGGACTGGACCCTAGCTTGGTACAGAGAATATAGCGGACGTAACCGTCCATCCAAGAGATGGTGATCGTGGTAGACCCTCCGGTGTATGACAGGTTTCACACAATTAACGAGTCAGTACAGTCTGAAAAACGCTGGGATTCCTAACGTCGGACGGTACACTAAGAAGTCCGTTCTTATGGTCTCACCCAACGGTAAGGGAAGAGGTCCCTTAGAAGGGTTGGGTCCCTAGTTTGGGTCTGGAGGACGTGACGTCCGTCTAAGAAATGACGGACTTGGTGGCCCCTTTGGGGTACATGACGGGTCAAGAAGTAGTATACTGTACTAAAGTACAGATCAAATACCAGTCGAATTAAGGGATTTGAAAAGAAACACATTTATCGATACTTATATAAAGAGAGAAAAAAACATAAACATCTTTAAATTTTTTGGTTTACCATTCTAGTGTAAATAAGTATAATGCAAAGTAATAATTAAACCCAAGTAAGGAGATCCTATAATTGTTAAAAATAAGAAAGTAATGGACATAAAAGGAACTATCGATATTCTCCCAAGACGGATGTATAACAAAATAAGTTCATATTATCTATAAATGATCTATACGTCAACTTTATTACACTTTTATAAATATAAAGAATATGAGAAAACCTTATCCGGTTTTTCTGCTTACAGAGACGCGTACGATTCAGTGAAGTCAACACAGGTCGAGAAACTCCAGGATATCTGACATTGACTGGTCCGAGGAGACAGGTACCCTAAGAGATCCGTTCTTATGAGCTCATCCAACGGTACGGGAGGAGGTCTCCTAGAAAGGCTGGGTTCCTAGCTTGGGTGTAGATAACGTCGAGGACGTGACATCCGCCTAAGGAATGGTGACTCGGTGATCCCTTTTAGGAGAGTTCTTCCCCTACAGATGGGTGGGTGAGGTCGTAAGAAAGGACCTCTTGACGTACCTGTCTCCTCCCACCACCTGACGTCAGGTACCCCAACGTTTCTCAGTCCGTACTGGCTCGTTTACTGTGAAGGTGAATGAAGGAAATGAGACCATGACCGATGAGACATCATTACTTTACAGATGATCGACGGTCCTTAACCCAACCTCAACACGCATAGTTCAACGTGGTGTCGAAACCTAGACTCATGACCGTCACTCTTCCTGATGCCTTTTCAATGTGTCACAGAACTCGGTACTACCTTATCTTTTTCTTTTAAACTATAAGTCACTATTGTGAAAAATTTTTCTTTGGTTTTAATCTTTTTCTCTACTTTCACATACCCTGCTTCTGTAAAGTTGTCCATCTCCTATCAAAAAGGGTACTTGTCCCGACCACGTTAACCTTGAGGTGCACGTTTTTCTACTTAAATCTGTGGATTTAGAGTACAAGTTACAAATTATTTTATCGATATTATTTTTTCTATCTTTTATTTGCAACCACTCCTACCACAATTCAACCTTGGGAGGGGGTAACTACTCGGATAGAGATCTCCACAACTACCAAAGGTTCACAACGATCAGAAGAGACTTACGGATCGGTCGAAATTAATTTTGACACACGTATGAGTCAGTGAGTCGACACGACCTGAGAAACGTTGGGGTTCCTGACATCGCACGGTCCGAAGAGACAGGTAACCTAAGAGGGCCATTCTTATGACCTGACCCAACGGTAAAGGAGGAGGTCCCCTAGAAGGGGTGGGCACAGAGAACGTAGAGGATGTGACGTCCACCTAAGAAATGGACGACTTGGTAGCCCCTTCGGGGTTTAATTCTCATACAAGGGAGTTAGGATGGGTGTGGTGACACTCATTAGGATAAGTAAACGCGGTAGATCCCGTTTAAAATAAAGGATGACTTCGTGTGACTAACTATGTTTCCCATTTCCTTTTTATGGGTCTTTGTACGTCTCTCTTTCATTAAACTATGTGTTTCCTTAGTTTTAGTCCTAGTTAGAGTGTGAAGAGGTGACGTTCTGTTTACTGTTTTCGATTACCTTGTTTTATGCATTATACTTACACTTTTTTTAAGTGTGTATTGTACCTTTTTTTAAAACTGAATTTTTTAAAGTAAGACGGTAAGGATACACTTCAGTTCGTTTACGATAAAAGTCTTCACGTTTCAGAGTCTTTTATTTTATAGATGTTTGAAAGGAACTTTTTTTTTTTTCGGTTCTAGTAATAGATTAGTTGAATTCTACTATGTGTTAACTCCAGAGTCTTTGTATTTCAACACCAAATTTTAGTGACTGTTATTCATGACTCTAACTTATATGTCTTAACAAAGATACTGATATATTAATGTGTCCTTCGTTTCTATAAGAAATTTAACTTTGAACTATGACATTGTTACTTATGAAATTATCATTAGAGTAAGATATTAGGGTAAAATTTAATTGTCTCTGTCATCCACCAAGTCTACCATTTCTTAAGAGGATGTTACCCTCTCTGGAACCAAGTCAAGGACCCAACCATTCAATGGGACCTCCTCTCGTACCGTTGGGTGAGGTCAGAAGAACGGATCTCTTAGGGGTACCTGTCTCCTCGGACCGCCCGATATCAGGTACCCCAGTGTTTCTCAACCTGTACTGACTCACTGATTCGTGTCGTGTCTTTTATTAGGTTCCCTGACATTATTCATTTTCTTAAGAATTAAGACACAAGGTAAGAACCAAAACCATTATCACTTTTGACTTTGAATATGTACATAATTTTTCTTTTATATATAAGTCTATATTTTCCTTTTTTTTGATCGTCTTAAAATTTACAGAAAATTTTATAGAAATTTCATATAAAAAATTTTCAATAGAAGACTTAGTAATATCTTGTATTAATAAGATTAAATCGGCATAGAGATTCATTTACTTAAGTTAGTAACGTAAAATGGGAACTTCCTGTTACGAAAGGTATATTGTCTAAGAGGATTTATGTTCGTCTTCCGATGGTAAAGTACTTCAAGATACTTTTACGAAAGAAGGCACACATTTCTCCGTCACCTATATTAGTGTATGGTTGTATAATCTGTGAGTAATACGTGAACTTCCGTTATTAGTCAACCCGACAGATTAATAAAGATGATAATCAGTTCCGAAACCGGTTAACTTCTTACGAATGAAACACTTCCTTTCTTTTTTATTACATCAATTAAAATAAATGGTGATACTAATTGACCGATCTGTTTAACCTTTATTGACTCGACCGGTCTGTTGCTTATATCTTGTGAACTTAAAAATTAAAATTCGTGAAGATTCAACTTAGTACGACTTATATTTACCGGAATAATTCACTTTATAAATTCATATTTTACCTTTTACAGTCCTCTCGTCGATTTACTGTAGAAATTTACAGTAGAAGTTTACAGCAAATGGTAGACCTATTTCTAGTCAAATTGACTGGGACTTCACATTTTTACCTTAATCTTGTCTGTAGTAGATTCACCGACGTAAAGGTAATTTTACGTTAGTTCATATTTTATAAGTTCTATACTGACTTAAAAGTTAAACCTTTTGTAAAGGATTATATGTCACTTTGACGTACAATATAAATGAGTTTACATTGTGTTCATGACCTTTTGTTTCCTTGGCTCATTTAAGATTAAAATCCTCGATTTCGACCCGAGGAGACTGTCGTCAGTTACAGAAGAATTTGTGCAGAAAGGAACGGACACGTAAATAACTATCGAAAATGTACAAATTGTCAGACTCACACTCAATTTACTTTATACCAAGAACTTAAGTCTCTCGTATCTTAAATCGACACCTCAGTTATTTTCGATGTTTTGCTAGTTTTCATACAACACGAACTTATGTTCTCGGGAGAAGAGAGACGATTCTACAAAGAGAAATTCTTATTACAAGTAACTCGTCGTCCCCATCCTATCTTTGTAAATAGGTCTGTCTACTCACGACAGTCGGGGCAACTACCGACGTCCCCGTCCGTCCCGTCGGAGTAACATTCACCCAGGGGGGTTTGGAAACGTTTACACTCGATTACCTACCGTTTCGTCGTTCCGGATTCCTGTATGGAGGACGAAGGACGGAGCCCTGTCTGTCTTACCGAAATACCACTTCAATCTACAGTGACCCTCGAAGTCTTTCATCGTCTGTAAGTACCCTTTTCTCTTTCGTTGTCTCAAAGTTTCCCGATGTATTTTCTTGACCTCAGGATCTTTCTGGATTTTAAAGTCGATGTACCTGAATTAAGAAGGATCCTCAACAGAATTAGTCGATTAGATCTCGATACACTATAATAATAATATATAATTGTTGTTTTAGACTACAGATGTAGTATGGACTGCCAAAAAGTTCGTGAAAGGTACAATAGAGGACAATAGGAACACTTGTCTAACCTGTCCCTTGTATGAATAAAAGGAAATTTTTTAATTTCCTTTTATTTCCTTTTAGTGAAATATAAAGGAAATTATTTAATAAAGGAAATTATAAAAAATAGTAAAGGAAATTATTCAATTTTAATAAATAAAATTAATAAAGGAAATTATTTAATTTCCTTTTAGTTTAATAAAGGAAATTGTTTAATTTCCTTTTAGTGAGAGTCACTAATTTGACTGTCAGCCCGAAAGGACCATCGAGTCACCATTTCTTACACGGACGGTTAAGTCCTCTGCGTCCAAACTACTGACCAAGTCTTCTAGGGGACCTCTTCCTTTGCCGTTGGGTGAGGTCAGAAGGACGGACCCTTTAGGGTACCTGTCTCCTCGAACCACACGATATCTGATACCCCAACGTTTTGTCTGTACTGAATCACTGATTTGTTCTCAGTCGGTAATTCTTTAGATGGACTTTCTTGTGTCCCTAATTCGGACATTTTTCTTGTCCGTCCTAGTTGTCTGGNGAGAGTCACTAATTTGACTGTCAGCCCGAAAGGACCATCGAGTCACCATTTCTTAGACGGACGGTTAAGTCCTCTGCGTCCAAACTATGGACCAAGTCTTCTAGGGGACCTCTTCCTTTGCCGTTGGGTGAGGTCAGAAGGACGGACCCTTTAGGGTACCTGTCTCCTCGAACCACACGATATCTGATACCCCAACGTTTTGTCTGTACTGAATCACTGATTTGTTCTCAGTCGGTAATTCTTTAGATGGACTTTCTTGTGTCCCTAATTCGGACATTTTTCTTGTCCGTCCTAGTTGTCTGGACTTTCGTAAAAAGATCGAAATACAAAAATCTAAAAAAAAAAAGAAGTTTCTAAGGGAAAAAACACTCTATTTTCTCTAAAAAGAATATCTGTAGAACTTTCATAAGAGAAGTACGAACGGGTCTCGTAAGGGATTTACATACGACTCTACGTCTGGAACTTCTAAGGTCTTCATGACTCCAGGGACATCTCCTGTCCAGTAAACACCCCAGTCCTTTTTCTACCTTCGCCGTCGGACTCTGAGACGTGACTCCGGTCCGACCGGTCACCTCTGTACCCAAACCTCCGTCTACCTGACTACACCTGTACCGGATAAAAGACTCGTAATTCACAAGTAGAGATTTCACTTTGACAATTGTGTTACTATGTGTTTTCACTGACCGAATATTAATCGTGGGTTGTAACTACCGATAACTTGTTGACGTCGGGACCCCACTAAAAGGTGTAGAGGGTCCGGTTTAATTGACGACTTAACTTACAGGGTTTGTAACTGGTGAATTTCATTTAAATCTGTCAGAAACTCGCACTTTCCTAGACGTCAGAGGAAGGTAAGAGATTTGGACGTCAAGTGCGAAAGAGTGGTTTCTTGTACCTTCAAGTTGACGTCTAAGCTACGGGTCCTACAGTCGCAGTAGAGGGGAAGGTTCTTCGGTTACTTTAGAACAAAGTCCCTTCTGAACGACGAAGACCCCTTATTAACCCCAAAAGTCCTTCGTTCCATCTCCGGACCTTTAAAGATCCTCCGTCCTTTCAGAGTTCTCTGGACATCATGACCTTCACTCCACCGCGACCTCAATCAGTAGATGAAGGAAGAGTAGAACAAACATGTTAGAGTCGTTGGTATCTTTCTCGGGACTAAGACTCAGTCAAAGGACAGGAGAGCCGTTTTCTCCCGGACTTTGTGGAGAGGATTAAAGGTAAGTAGGCGAGTAATTTTTAATAAATAACGAACAGTTTACACCAGTTGTTGAAGGCCAACAACACCTATGTCGCCACTTATTCTGTCTGAGTCAGGGATACGAGTCCCCTAACTGTGAGATCACGTCCTTTTTCAATGTCCGTTCACTTTATACTTTACAGTCAACAATGTTATAATGTCTTCGTGTCCCAGATTGACTGATGTTCGGTCCGTAACTCGACCTGCCTCACACTGTCACTAGTGTCATCCACTCCACCACCCCCGGGACAGAAGTGTCACGAGTGGTGACTCTGTTACTTGTGGTCACACGTACGACTCAGCGAAATCGGCGCAGGTTGAGAAACACTGGGACATCGGACGGTCTGAGGAGACAGGTACTCCTAAGAGGTCCGTTCTTGTGACCTCACCCAACGGCACGGGAGAAGGTCCCCTAGAAGGGGTGGGTCCCCAATTGGGTGTAGAGAATACAGAGGACAATCTTCCGTCCAAGAAATGGCGATCGTAGTGGACCCTTCGGGTTTGCATAAGTCATGTCCTTACGTTTATGAAACGACAGTTTATTTTGGAGATGTTCTGGTAGAAAAGGTAGTCTTTCATTAATTGAACTCAGGTCCCTGATGAGAGTACCACTGTTATTGATAATAAGGGAATATGTGTGATATACGTGTGTGAGTCATTTACAAATTTTCATGAACGATTTAATTTCAGTCTAGTTTCAAACTCCTAAGATCCGAGTTCCTTTTCCGACTCTGTCTCTTGTCTACGTAACATACGGCGACGATCTCCGTCTCGGTAGGAGTCCGTCGGTTCCCACCGGCACCCATCTCCCGTCACCATCTCTTGTCACAACCATTAAATCTAGGGTTTCGGATTGCGTGGTGTTCCTCTTCAGTCCATGTCGATGTGGGGACTCATTTCTTACCTGATCTAACAATTTACTCCTGACCAAGATGTACTCTAAAATCAGACAGTGTGTGTTTGTGTGTGCATGTGTGTGTGTGTTCGGTTCGGTAGAGTTTTATTAATAAAGCGTGAACCTTTGTATTTCTGAAAGTGGAAATTTTTCGTAGTCTCTTGTGTCGTTTCCTTTGATATTCGTTCTACTTTTCTGTTGTGAGTCTTGTCCTTTTTTATTTGTGTTTACTTTGTTGAATGTTTCCTAATTAAGGGTTTTATATGTCCGTCGAGTATGTTGAGTTACGGTCTTTTTGTTTGTTGGGTTAGTTTTTCACCTCTTTTCTGGATTTATCGGTAAAGAGGTTTCTTCTGTATGTCTACCGATCGTTTGTGTACTTTTCTACGAGTTGTAGTGAGTAATAATCTCTTTACGTTTAGTTTTGATGTCACTCTATAGTGGAGTGTAGTCAGTCTTACCAGTGGTAGTTTTTCAGATGTTTGTTATTTACGACCTCTCCCACGCTTCTTTTCCCTTGCGGGAACGTGACAACCACCCTTACATTTAATTATGTTGGTGATACCTTCTGCCATACCTCTAAGGAATTTTTTGATTCTTATTTTGGTGGTATACTAGGTCGTTAGGGTGAGGATCCGCATATGGGGCTCCTTTGGTTTTGACTTTTTCTGTGTACATAGGGTAACAAGTAACGTCGTGATAAATGTTGTCGATCTTGTACCTTCGTTGGATCTACAGGTAGCTGTCTACTCACCTATTTCTTCAACACCATGTACTTGTGTCACCTTACAATGAGTCGGTATTCTTCCTTACGTAAACTCAGTCAAGACTACTCCACCTACTTGGATCTTGGACAATATGTCTCACTTCACGTAGTCTTTCTCTCTCTATTTATAGTATAAGATTACGTGTATGAACCTTAGATCTTTTTATCATGACTTCTTAAATAAATGTCCCCTTGTTACCTCTTTTTCTGTATCTCTTATCTGAATCTCTGTACCCTCCTCTTCCCTCCTCTCCCACTCTACCTTTCTCATTGTCCCTTTGAATGTAATGGTATACATTTTACCTATCGGTTACCCTTAAACGACATACCGAGTCCTTTGAGTTTGTCCCCGAGACATAGTTGGATCTCCCCACCCTACCCCTCCCTCTCCCCTCCCTCCAAGTTTTCCGTCCCCTACATACATATGTGGATACCGACTAAGTACAACTCCAAGCTGTCTTTTGTTTTTTATAAGACCTTTATTTAATAGAAAGTTATTTCTTTATTTATCTTGTTTTTCGTAGTCTCTTCAGAGTATAATAAAGTTATTATCGTATTTTGTTTGTAAACCTACAAATCGATTACTGGTCGTGAGTAATTGAGGATGGTGTATGGAATCCCACTCTTGGCCCGTCGGAAGGTCCCGTCTAAAGCGACGTCTCTTAATGTCAATTTTTGAGTCTGATAGATCCACGATAGTAAGTTATGACACCAAATAATGATTGACCTTTTCTACCACTTAAGAAATCAATGGTACCGTAGAATCACCGGAGGACTCGGGTGACCACGTGATTTTGATGGCCTATGAGACTCGCCCCGAGTCGTTCCTCTAGTTTGGTCAGGTAGGATTTCCTTTAGTTGGGACTTACAAGTGACCTTCCTGACTACGACTTCGACTTCGAGGTTATGAAACCGGTGGACTACGTCTCCCAGTTGAGTAACCTTTTCTGGGACTACGACCCTTTCTGACTCCCGTGGGGACTCTTCTTTTCCCACTGTCTCCTACTCTTCCAACCCACCGTAGTAACTGAGTTACCTCTACTCAAACTCGATTGCGACCCTCTACCGCTTCCTGTCCTTTCGGACCACACGACGTCGAGTACCCTAGCGTCTCAGCCTGTCCTGACTCACTGACTTGTTGTCTAATAAGTCTTTCGCAGTAAACAAGAATCGGGGAGTGTAGTACAGAAGTCAAGACTAAAGGTGTCATTTGGTCGAGGAATCTACGACTTATCATCGTTGTTGGTCTCTCTCGTAACATCCAGAGACACCAATTTTGGGAAGTCGTCTCGGGAGTCACTCACGTGTGAGGGTCAAATTACGTTGTAAGACTACAGACGTAGAGCCATCGGAGACACGGTAGGTATTTCACATCACACAATCAGTGAGTCAGCACAGGTTGAGACACGTTGGGGTGCCTGACATCGGACATCTGTCCCCTCGGAGACAGGTACCTCAATAGGTCCGTTCTTATGACCTCACCCAACGGTAAAGGAAGAGGTCCCCGTAGATACACCGGTGTAATACACGACACGACACGAATTAGCGAGTTAGTACAGACTGAGAAATGCTGGGGTACCTGACGTCGGACGGTCCGAGGAGACAGATACCCCTAAGAGGTCGGTTCTGATGGCTTCACCCAACGGTACGGGAGGAGGTCCCCTAGAAGGGTTGGGTCCCTAACCTGGGTCCCGGTGTAATATCGTCCACGATTTAATGATCAGTCATTTATAACAACTAACATATTTACTTTTTTTATTAATGTCATTATTTTATTGTCATCCACTTTACTTTACCGTAGGACTGATGTTTATCTTAAAAGTCGCTTGTGTCTCTACCTATTGAAATAGTTCCTCTTTTACTGTGAAAAGAACTTTCATAAGTCAAATTAAAGATGTAAATACTCATTTCTTTGATTCCGGATGTGGAAAGTTTAATAACAAGTTGGAATATCCCTTACTCAATCTCTTCCTTTACCGTTGGGTGAGGTCACAAAAACGGACCTCTTAGGGTCCCTGTCCCCTCGGACCACCTGACGGCAGATACCCCAGCGTGTCTTAGTGTGTACTGACTTCGTTGAATGGTCGTTGTATCCCTTACTCTCTACTCCGTTTCGGTCAAAGATCTGAGGTACTGTATACTCCAAAAAAAAAAAAATTTATTTAGTGGGATTTTAAGTGTCGACTGTTTTACAGAATTGAAATAAAAGTCGTTTTAAATTTAAGGAATAAATAACTAACGTATCTACTCTTGACTGTTAACATTGTTTCCGAGTAAGTCGGTAACCGACGGTAGGTAGTTGTATATCAGACAAATCTTAACTAAAAGAAGTACCAACGAGATCTCCGGAGTGTACTCCGGACCCCAACGGAAATATAGACTAGTGTCGATCCACTCTTAAAGAAGGTTATAAAGAGGGAGACGGAACTAACGGTGACTTGAATCTAATTATCACATGTAGATACCTAATTCAAAAGGAAGTACCAGGGTCTTAAGAAGACACTGGTTTTAAAATTTGAGAAATAAAGTTACTCGTCGGGACTCGAAATCGTTGTTGTCACAGCGAGTTAACTGACTCTTGGTAAGTTTAGGGAAAAATTCCATCCAATCTATGTCTTCAGTCCCTTCGTTCGATGAGAAGCGATTGATACATCCATTGTACGAAGGTACTTACGTGACTTTGTGTCCAGTCGACGAGTCCGGTGAGTTTCAAGTCAGATCTCGGGGTCACTTTCAGTGAGTCAGTACAGACTGAAGCGTTGGGGTACCTGACGTATCAGGTACCTTAAGAGGTCCGGTCTTATAACCTCACGTATCGGAAGAGGAAGAGGTCCCCTAGGAGGGTTGGGTCCCTAACTTGGGTCCAGAGGGTGTAACGTCCGTCTAAGAAATGGTCGATTCGGTGTTCCCTTCGGGTTCTTATGACCTCACCCATCGGACAGGGAAGAAGTCGCCTAGAAGGGGTGGGTCCTTAGCTTGGTCCCAGAGGACGTAACGTCCACCTAAGGAATGGTTGTCTCGATACTCCCTTCGGGGATCTCAGAGACAATTAGACCGTCTCAGGTCTCTTCTCTGATTCAAGGGTGCCTATACCAAATAGTCGTTTGTCTTGTATGTAAATAACTTGTAAAGTTATTTACAAAGTTGTATGTAAATAACTTGTTAAGGATGCTTCGGAACCCTTGACGTACACATGAGTTCCCCGTCTCCGAAGCAGGTAATAAATTCTTAAGTAGTAGACAAGTCACGGAATGACAAAATTTTTTTTTCAAGCTTTAAGGTCGGTTCTTTCCTTGACATTAGACTGGGTAATATATCCCACACATGACGACTACACCTCTTTTTGTATTTAAACTTTAAACATTATTTTTTAGTCATACAAAGTCGTTATCCGTACAAGACTAGACACTTGGTGAAACGAAAATGACTCTCGAACCGTACACCCATTTTCTTTTCCCGGTAAATGGGTTTACTCGGAACCCTTAGTGAAGTTTCACGTCTGTTGACGTTTACACTAAAGTAAAATTTTTTTTTAGGTTGTTTCGAATGTTAAGTATTTAATTATGTAGAAATGTTTAGGTTGCTAACCATTGGAACTTCTGTTCGAAAGGACACGAATCCACGGTGTAATACGAAACGAAAGTGAAATCAAAGAAAATAAGGACGGATACAATGAGTTGTTTGATTCCGGAGACTCTTCTACTCTGATGTCAGTACATAAATTAACTACGTAAAGTTTGATAACTGCCGTTAAAGTGGTATTTCTAGTTACTGATGATAAGGTAAAAAGTCTAGTATTCAATTGATGGTCCTGGTCCCCCTTTATTGAACCTACGGTTCCTTTAAGGGGTGAATTTGCAGAAATCCCGACAAAGAAACGACTAAATAGTTGAGTCTTAAAGAACAACGTGGAATATTGAATTTGCACGGGTTAGTTTTGGTTTGCACCAATGGTAGTCAAGAAATAGAATATATTCTTTTATTCCATTGACATTTGTACGTCCTTTTCGTAAACAAATAATTTCACAAGACAGACATGTCTCTCAGACTCATTTGTCGATATTGGAGATACATGGGATATTTTTAAAAATTTTCTGTGATGACAACTTTAAATATCATGATTAATAACAACACAAGATTTCACTTTCAAGTACCGTTGTCTATCCTATATAATTGGTTCACGTGTCTTTTATTTTCAGGGTTCTATCTACCACGATAACGACATCCGGTCAATTCTCGAGGGGTCTCGTTGTCGGTATTTTTCAATTCTTTTAATTGAATAAAATTCTAAAACCACAACCCTAACCCTTACTCTGTTATGTTTCTCATGTCTAAGACTTTAATTTTTCTAGATTATTTGTAAGAGTAGTAATAGTAGAATAAATGAGAAAAAGAGGAAAAAATACAAGTTTCTGTTTTCCAGAAATTTCTTGAAGAGAACCAAGTAAGTAAAGAGTTTGTAGATAGTGGTTACGAAGAGGTTTACGGTCTGAAATCTCCACTACACTCTTCTGGGGAAGTAAGACTTCTCGTGTCCCGAACGTTTCGAAACTTTTAGTTCCAACAAAGATGTCTTCATTCTGAAGTACTTCCAGTCACTGGAAGTGAATTGACATCGTCTCTGAGTGGGGAGTGTCTCGGAAGAGGTATGACATTTATCGGAGGAGATATAAGAAAAAAAAAAAAAAGGAAAGGACGGTGTTACGAACCGTACACCCTAGAATGAAGGGACTGGTCCCTACCTTGGTCGTGGGGAACGTAGTCTTTGTGTCAGAGTTGGTGATCTGGTGGTCCCTTCAGGGACTGGGGAGACATAAGAGGAAAGTACGATATCCACGTCATTGGGTTGGGCCTTAAGGTTTCCAACTAACAACCAAGGTATTTTATTGAAAAATTTTTTTGGAGATAGAGTGACTAACACTACGACTTTCTGTCTTTTTCAAAATCATTCAATGTATTTCCATTGCCGTAAAAAGACGACGTTCTTTCGTATAACGGTCAGCGATAGTTACAAAATATTAACGCTACTCTTACGTCAATTCTAAAGTTCGGTCGTAGGACTCTCCAGGGAGAACAAACGTCAACCGTCTTGTAGTCGACAAAGTCATGTCCGTTGCTCATCGTCATCTTAGTCGATTAATGGAGGTAGGACGGAGATGAGTTGAGAAGAATTGGGGACCACGGATGAGACACAAGAGTCTCCCTCTTCTATTCGTCTACCTACACTCGTCCACGTACCCTGGAACATGTCGGTGGTTGGGGCTCTCCTTAACCAGTTGTGGGAGCTTCGGTCAATTTGAGAGTCATTTACCAAACGTTTGAGACCGTCTACCGGATAACCAGGGACGACACGACAAGTTGTAGATATACTGAGGTATGTTCATTGGTTTGAGACACTCAACCTTCTGACGAAGAGAGACGAAGAGAGACAAACTGTAAAATACTAAAATGAGGTATTGATCATGTAAAAGAAGTATTACCTTTCGAACCGGACCAAGATAAATGAGGTGACCATCCTGTGGTGTTTCCCTATTGTTAACACACTAATTGTGAGTGGTTCCTGAACTTTTTACAAAGACAAAATGTGGGTTTTTTCGTCTATTAATTGACTTCAACAACGTTAGTCTACCCCCTGTTCAGTCGAGGTTTTAGTACTGAAGATGGTGTGTTTCACTCGATCAATACTGACGTGGAGTCAAAAATATAAATAGAAAACTCTGCGCTTGTTTTAGTAGTAATGTTTTAGAATAAAATTACTTTGTAAAGACTAAAAATTTGTATAAAATTTTGATGAAAAAGATAAAATCTATGAAATCTTGTAATACTTCCAGTTGGAGTTGATTGGAAGTATACTGATGTTTTGAAAGGACGGTCTTATAAAAAGTAAAGGAGTAATCTTGTTATAAATCTTAGGAAGTCTATAAAAAGACGAAAGAGAGGGAAGGAGAAATAAAGGTAAAGAAAAGGGATGGTGATGAGTTTAAGGGTTTGACTTACGATAAAATCTCGGGTAAAATTTTTATTTTCCAATGAAATTTTCGACTACAGGACTACTTTCACTTTCACAATGAACGAACCAACACGGGTTGAAAAACACTGGAGTACCTGATATCGGGTGGTCCGAGGAGACAGGTACCCTAAGAGGTCCGTTCTTATGACTACACCCAACGGTAAGAGAAGAGGTCCTCTAGAAGGGTTGGGTCCCTAACTTGGGTCCAACCCAAACCGAAAATAAGGAGGGTCCACGTACTCTTAAAGGAAAGACCGTACTTGTATGTGGGTGTGACGGATTACGTCGTTCTCATAAAAGGGTTGAGTCTCAATCTTAGGACTTCCTTCTTTGCCAATATTCTTTTGTCATACCCTTTGTCTTAGTTACTTTACGTAAAAATGTTACTCCTATAGGGGTCCAAAGACAGTAAAAAAACCAACAACAACCGTCATTCTAACAAAAATGAAAATTCTGTCTTCTCCAGGGTAGAGAGACCGATTACCGGTCAAATGTCGTTAGAAGGGGAAAGGGTCTGTGTCCTACTTTTAGTCTTGCGAGAATGCAGTAAGAATTTGGGTTGAAACGTCTATCAGTGAACTTTTTGTAAGTATATTATGGTTTAGTGTTCCGCAAAGAAAACGTAGGGAACATTAATCACTTCAAACAAAACTGAACTTTTAAAAATTAACGGATCTGTTTCTTATGTCTTCTTACGTTCACTCCAGACTTATTCCTTACTTCGGAATATATACATTGTTACTCGAAAGAAAAACGAACAGTGATTCTTCTATAATTTATCGATGAGAATACCCGACCTAACATGGGGAACGGGGTTAAATGTACAACTTTAGGATCGTGTTCGTTCATAGAGTCTTTAACTGGAATAAACCTCTCCCAGAAATGCCTCTGTTAGTTCGGAATTTTTTCAGTAACGTTATCCAGGATTAGATAAGACTGACCACAGAATATTCTTCCCCTTTAAACTAGTGTCTGTTTCACTTACGGTACAGATGCACTTCTAGGTTAAATACTCGGTTCCTCTTTCCGGACCTTATCTAGGAAGGAAGTGTCGGGAGTCTTCTTTGGTCGGGACGATTGTGGAACTAAAAACCTGGATAAATAAATCTTTTATTTACAGATATAAATTCGGTGAGACGTCATAAGACAATACTGTCTGGGTCGATGAAGGAATTAAATTTTTCATTCCTTTAGTTCGAAAGGTAAAAGGACCGTTAGTTTGAAAGGTAAAAAGTGTTTGAAGTTGACATATAATAATAGCTTCTTTGTAGAAATATGGATACAATTATAAACTAGAGAGTTTAAATCTTTTTTTATAATTTACCGTTACAGGGTCTAAAGTGTTATTTTCCGTACTAGTGACGTCTTCCACGACTCTGAGTGACTTTAGTGACTTTTATTGTAAAATGTTGACTTACGTGACTCCGTTTATCTTCAACCTCTTGAAAATTCAGTGGGTTAATCAATAACCACTTCTGTCGGGACACCGAGGGTCAAAGAGATGACATCGTGTTTCGGTGGGAGTCCATAATCGATTTTTAGTGCATAGTTATGTTACTAAAACGAGATTAAACAGTACAATTTTCACAAATGTACTCTTACATTTTATTCATCTTTGAAACTGGTATTTTATCAAATAGGGTGACTTTGTCAAAAGATGTTTAAGGACGTGGTATAAGAACTGATGACTATAAAAGCAACAATGTAACATCAACGTAAATAAAGGGGGTCCCTTGTTATCGAAATAATTATATTACTAGTGGCAGTAGTACTTGGTCAATGTTATGTATGTAACGAAATCTTTCGTTTTATTCCTGTTGGACCCAAAACGACCTCTTCGACGGGAACTCCAATCTGTACATGTCAATTTAAACCTCGGTTCAACTCCAGTGACGATTCCTTTAACTCTCAACCACTAGACACACCTTTTACCAACGGAGCACCTTCGATAAGTGAGTGGTTATTTTGAGTGAAACTTACTATAGTCTCGTCCTTTTTAAATTCCCAAAATTAGGACTTTGTCTGAACCCGAAAAGAATTTCAGAACCAAAATAAACCTTTCCTCCAAGATACAATAAATTAGAAACGATAGGTAGGAAACAAAGATTTTCTTTAAGATCATTTTCGATTTACTCTTCGCAATAACCCTTCTATGATGTGTGGTACATGTAAGGTTTCCTTAAAGTGACATTTGTAGATCCCTTACTCGACGTGTAACAATTTTCTTACAGTCAAAAAGGAAGTGAGACCCAGGGAATCCCGGAGGGACCACCGAGTCTACCATTTCTTAGACGGACGTTACTCCCTCTGGGTCCAAGCTAGGGACCCAGTCCTTCTAGCGGACCTCTTCCCTTACTGGTGGGTGAAGTCGTAAAGGTGAGTCTCTTAAGGTGTCTGTCTCCTCGGGTTGTCCAGTGGCAGGTGCCCCAGTGTTTCTCGGTCTGAGTTGACTCGTTTATTGTGTGAATGGACCCACATCAATGTAAAAATATGGTGAAGCTCTATTCGTGTCGTTACCTTTCACGTTATAGAGTTAATCAGATACCTTTCTGGTCCTAAAAATAAATGTACAAGTCTCTTGGTGTATACATAAACAATTAAAAGTTATTACGAAAAGTGTTCAACGTGGTATGCAAAAGTCCTTCGAAAGTTTCTTCTTATGATAAAATAAAGTTTAACAATGAATGGTGTCTTGATTAATAAAGAACTATGTAGAAAAGACAAAGAAAATGAGAGATCAATAAAAGAATAATGACTAAAACAAGAAACTCTTCTAAGTCCCCTTTGAACGATCCTTAGAAGATCGTCGATTACACCTTCTCTTGAGACTAAGAAGATGAACTTGCTCTTCCTGATTCTACTTACATAATTTGAATGATCATTTATTTAAAGTTGAGCTTTCTTTTAGAATTTGTCTCAATACGACACTGTTTTAATCCTTTACCTTTGGGTGAGGTCATAAGGACGGACCTTTTAGGGTACCTGTCTCAACGGATCGTCCGATGTCAGGTACCCCAACGTTCCCAACCTGTGCTGAATCGTTGATTTGGTGGTCTCTTCTGGAATTCCCGATCCACGACCACCAGGAGATTCATAATCTGGTAAACCCCCAACACAATATTCCTCCTCAGTCCGTTGTTAATCTAGTCTAACTTACCGGAACTACCAGGAAAAGTAGGATTTTCAGACACCAAGATGCTTGAGACATCTTTAGAGTCTCCTAATCGGGAAGGGGGAGTTGATTGACTTCCGAGTTAGGAAGTATGAACACTATGGGAAACACAAACCGTATCGACACATTAAATAAAGTGATTGTAGGTAAATCTACTGTGTGTGTTTCTTTCGTAGTCAGCGCCAAGTACATACAGTTCACTCTTCGTCCCGTCTCCAGTCTTAATAAAGAAACGATGAATAAATAATCATACTTTCGAACATAGACAATGATATAACCCACTTTTGGTGTTTGACAGGATGTTAGTATTTTTACCTTAGTTGTCAGTATAACCAGAAACCGAGAGAGACACCTCTCGATTTATATGTGTTGTACGGTACTCTATTAGTCAATGATTGGAGGAAGTAAAAAAGGTCAAGTAAGACATTACGAACGAAACGATAGAGTTGAAGATATTCGACAACGGAGTCAAAGAGTAAAAGTAGGAGACAGCAGCAAGCGAAAAGAAGGTGTAAAAGGTCAAGTACCACTTCAGAGTGTCTATGTAGGAAACGTTGGATTTAATTTCACAAAATGGTCATTTTATATTAATTTGTGTTATGTTATTTACCTGATCAATGTAATTTTCATAATCTCGGTTATGCATATATCATAGGTGGTATACGGTCCGTAGGAAGGTCTACGAAACGTATACTTGGTAAGTGTGTATATTTGGTAAATTGGTGTGTCGTTAGGGTGTCTTATCCAAACTCATAATAAGGATAAAATATCTACTCCTTTTGACTCCGAATAGTTCCATTTCATTATACGAGTTCCATTGTCTCGATTGTTCGTCGGTCCATCAGACCAAGATGTGAGACAAGGGAATTACAGATGTACTATAGTACCAATATTTACAAGTTAGCACAAAATGATAGACATCTCTTTAAAGTGTTTGGAGGAGAGTAAGGTCCACGGGGGTAATAGTGAATAAAATTTTGTGAACTTTTATTTTAAAAAGGTTCATCTCAGACCCCGAACTTAAAACTGGGATAGTAAGATCCACGAATCAAAATACTTTGTAAAATTAGAAACTCTAATTCAATTTTTTTATCACACACGTAAAAACGGAGGACAAATTTCTAATGGAGTCTTTAAAATCCCAAACCTTGTTTTCACTTCATCAAACCAAGTCACTGAATCCTGAGTCTGTCACTTGGACCTGATCCATCCCTCGGTCTGACTGGTGAATGATTGGTTCAAGGTCCCGATCCCCGACCCGCGAATTGAAGACATTTCCCCAGTAGAGCAGTGGATACTTTACTGCAATAATTATTAGAGATGGAATGTCAACAAACAAACAAACAAAAAAGGGAACTCTTGATTCACTTTATTATTATATGCCTTTTTCCGAACGGTATGACGGACCACGTGCTGGCTGTAAGGTGTTTACAGTCTTTTTCCTTTTTCTTTATTATGTTGAACGTATTTTACAAAAGGGTATCGAATTTTTTTTCTATTAATGTAAGTCAAAACTATAGAACTACTTTAATTATGTTGACTTTAACGTAAAGTAAACAACAGGTTCTGTCAGTTCTATTGTAGACTAATCGTAACAGGTACTTAGACGGATATCAGTTTGGGTTACTTGTCTGTCGTGGACGGGGTGTGAGAGCAAAGGTTCGACTTTAAAGAGGTGACCGTCTCTAAGACTTCCTCGATGAAGTGATTCTTGTTCCAAGAAAGTAAATCGAGTGAGAGGGTAATGAAAACGATTTCCTTGGTGTGAGCTCTGTCACAAGGAAAGACCCTCACCGACTTTACCAATTCATGTGTCTCCTTCCTGAAGACCTTCTTCCGCCCCTACGCCCCCTCCCCACCGCCGAAAGTCTCTCTTTAGAGGTGAGATCATAGAGGGGCCCTCGACGGGGATAAGTCCCGAAGTGGAGGGGGCCTCCTCAGAAGTGGCGCGACGAGGACCACGGACTTAGGTAGGTGATCCGGACGTGAGGCTCCTCCGAGAGACCTTCGGTCTAGGACCGGGCTCGGCCGTGAGACGGTGTGGGTACAAGGCGACCCCTCCCTCCGCGGGAGGAGGGTGGAGCCACTCTTAGTGCCAAGGAAGGGTCCTCTCATGGGGCTCGAGCGGGAGGCCTTCTGGAAAGCATGTGTGTCCTGAGAGTGTAGGTGGACAGACAAGGAGGAGGAGGGGAAGAGCCTGGAACTTAACGACGGTATCCGCGACGCTTTTGAGGGCGAAGGGAGTTCGAGAACCGGAGAGGGGTGACTTCCGGAAAGCTACGTTTCTCGGGATCTAGGCGCAGGGGTGGGGGCGGGGCAGGGGGCGCGGGCGGCGTCTGGAACTCCAGAACGAGGTCCGACGCGTCGTCGAGCGGCAGCTAGAGCGGCCAGACGCGCATCGCCTCGGCGAACGCGAGACGAAACGCCTCCGCCATGACGTCCTAGGCCGTCAAAAACAACCGAGAGAGGTTGAGCACCGCGTAAAGGACGTCAACTGTCCGCAGGAGGAGCTTCTTTCACAGGGAGTAAAGCAGGTAGAGCCAGGAGTCGAGTAGCTAGAGCAAGACTCCGCCCCTGTCCGGCGCCTAGTTTTGACCGGAGCGGGGTGGTGGGGTAGGGTGGGAAGCCTGTGTGTCGTGCATGTGGGGTAAGGTTGAGGTTTAGGAGTCGAAATCGACGGGGAGAAGTACCCTGTCCCTACTGTGCCTCGACTTGCTTGCTGTTCTTTGATTCCTTTGCCCGGGAACCGGAAGGGAGCGAGAGGATTGAGCTCACGAGAGGTACTTTTTCACTCTGTTTGGTATTATTGGTCTCTTTACTTCCGGGTCTAAACCTCGGTTTATTTTTGGATTGCGATGACTAGAGCTCGGGAGACTCTAGGCCTTTCCCGGATCCTTGGGGGAGGAGAGCAAAGGACAGGGGGAAGGGAAGAAGAAATTCACTCTCTCCCAATCGGCGGAGAGTGAAACGGTCCTGTGCGGGATTAGGAGGCTCCGGGTGCGGAGGGGAGGGGGTTGGCCAGGAGGGGGGCGGAGGGCGGGGTTGAGTGGAACTCTCAGAGCAAGAGGAGGGAGTCGAAGAGGTAGAGGAGGACGTAAAGAAGGACGAGGACCTCGACGACGCCCACGCCGACGCTGCTTCCCCCGCGTCGGCGGACGTACGGGGGAGGCGAGCGCGACGGGAGACGCGAGACAACCCCCGGGAGACGGCGGCGGCGGTAACCCCTCCGCCCTCCCTGGCGGTCCCCGAGTGTTTGTCGTCCCCGCGGCCGCTGGCCTCTCGACGCCACCGACGACGACGGCGGCGGCGGCGGCAAGAATCGCACGTAGACTCGGCGCCGGCGGCGGCGACGGGCGAGAAAGAAGTCTACCTTAACCTACTCGAGTCTGACGTCTGTAGGAAGGAAGGTCATCGAGGGAGGTCGTGGCGGCGGTGGGCGGTGGTGCGGTTCGGGCCTTAAAGACGACGGCCCCGGACCCCAAAACGGGCGTCTCCTCCTCCTCCTATCGCTTCCCCTCCGGGGGAGGGGCGGCGACGGCGGGGAGACGACTCGCGCCTGCGAAAAGGGAGCGGTCGGGGACCCGCCGCCGCCACCGTCGCCTCGCGGGGGGAGGGAAAGGGGCCTCGGTGACTGCCGAGGAGGAGGAAGGGGTGGGGGAGGAGGAGGAAGGGGATCGCCTCCCCCAAGGGGCTCAAATCTCCTGCGCCCGAGATCGAGGGCCTCGCCGAGGAGCCTGTCCGGTCCGGAGGACTGTGGGTGGCCCCGGTGGCAGCGGTGATCCCGACGAAGTCGTGGTCGATGTCCGACCTGTCGAGGGCTCCGGCGGGGGAACCCGCGGCCCCCGCGCCGGAAGAGGCGAGGTGGAGGCGAAGGGGCCCGCGACCGGCCTCCGCGACTCGCCGAGGGCCAGAACAACGGGACGACGACGACGTCGACGACGACAGCTGATCTTAACTCAAATCACGGTCGGGGACGACCCCGGGCCCACCAGCTCCAACGGACAGCCTGTCTTAACAGGGAGTCAGATCGCCCACTGACTCGTGCGACGACGAAAGACGACGACGGGAGGCCCACGTTCGCTCGGAGTCACCGTGGCCATCGCCGTCCTCGGCGCCGACACTGTCCCCGTCGCGGGGGGCAGCCACCGACTGAGTACCGCCAGATCCTTCTTAGATTCCCTGCACTAAATGTTATCAGGTAGTGGTCTAGTAAGCGAAGGGAGAAGTGACGGTGGTTGGAAGGAAAGATTAGACTCTGCCTTTGTTTTCTTCCTTTCGTGTGTCGTATAGACGCAACAATGTCTCGTTTCCGACTAAGGGGAGTTGTCCTCTTCGGGATCTTTTGCTCTAAACTTTCCGCGAAATATCTTCGGAACTGAAATGTTTATCCTACGTCTTAACAGTTAAGAGTAAAGCGGGCCCCTCCGCGATAGTGGTGGGGTGAGATGGCGCCATTTTGCTTCTAGACTTTCGACGACTCGGATTGTAAGAGTGCCATCGTCCAATACCGTTCGTACCTCAGTTTTCCTTAACTACCTTCCTACAAAAAACAAAGAAGAAGAAGAAGAAGAAGAAAAAATTCTTCTATTCCAGTTCTTCTTCGAAGTCTTCCCTTTCTACAGGTATACGATCTTAACAGTTATGGGACTAAAAAGTGGAAACCAAAGAAGTGATAGTATAGACGTAAAGTTTAGGACCAAAACACCTCTTTCAAAATTAATTATAAGAGTTTACAGTTAATCTACTTTTTCCAAAAGGGTCTCTTTTAAACAATACCTATTTATGAGAAGAGTTTGACTAGATTGGGAATAACAACGAAAATTAATCTCTTTACGTGGGTAAAAGGAAGGAAATCTGATCTTGACTTTCTTTTATCTTTATTACTTACCGAAGTTCAGTTTAAGTCAAAGTTCTTTTATACCGTAATTTTAGTAGACATACAAAAGTAGTAATCGTTGGTATTTCCTTAAAAAAGAAAATAAATACAAATCGAAACTCTTTATTTAATTTTTTATGAAAAACTTATTAAATAACACTTACACGTTTTAAAGAATTTAATGTTCACCATTGAAAAGATGTGGATAGGTTTAAAGTAACAAAACACTTAGTAAAATAAATTCCCATTAACGATCTATCTTTCGTAAAAGTAATAATTCGTAGAAGAGTCTACCGTGGATTGTCCGTTTCAATGTGAAAATTTCACGGGTCAGGAAAGGTACTTCAGTTTAATTCTGTCTTACTGGGATGTGGGTTCTTCGGACCACGTAGGAGTGACACCATGTTAATTGAGGATGTCACCACAAAAAAAAAAAAAAAAGTTCTATTTAGGTAATGACCGAAAATTTTAGACCTTTTGTCGTTGAGTTTTGGGTAACGAAGGACCAAGAAGAGGGATGACTAAGTCGAACGAGTCGATAAGTTAATCCACGAAAAAGGAATTTTTATATTAAAGAGAGATTTCGTGACTTTTCCCGTACTGATCCGTCTTTCAAGACAAACAAAAAAAAATTTTTCGAGGATAATACTCTCTTCTATAAACAATCAATGACATGATGGTAATAAGGACTATAACAGATTCATGGTATTGAATCAGTTACACATCATTATGGAGTTAAATATTTCTTTATAATGACCCTTCCGAGGAGGTAAAGGGTAAGAGAAAATCCTTAGAGGAAGGTTGAGCCAAACCTTTTATTGTGACTTGTTTCTTCTCTACCACCCTCCCACTTCCTTGTCAGCAGGTAGTTGAATAAAAGATGTGGAAGAGGGTCTCGTTGCACGAGGGCCTTATAGACTTATGGACCAGATCGATAAACCGTCCAGTGTGATTCCGCCTAGTGGGTCTATTCAATATGACGGTTGCGTTGGAATAAAAATAAAACTTAATCCGTATTGGTGAGGCTTCGACTTTCGGTGGTCTCTTCCGAATTAAGTGGGGGTATATCAAGATTGGGTCCAATCCTTCAAGCTCAAGGTCCTTGAGCTGAGGGTGTTAGTTTCCATGGACCGACGACAGTGCACCAAGAGTGTTTCACTGTTCTACGACAGAGAGAACCTCCGAAGGGAATGCTTTTAGCGGTTCGTTCGTGGAGTCGTTGCCGGATCTGGTTGTTAAAATGAGAGTTCGAAATAGACGGGTGACTGGGTAGGTTGGGGTATAGAGTAGGGGTAGGGAAATCTTTTAGGTCTTGACGAGTGAAGAATCGTCTCCGCTACGAAAAACTTCAGTTAGCTGTCGAGAAAGAAAGACTAGAAGACCCCTGAAGTCCTAAATAATGACACAGAAGTCCTCTGCTCCTTTCAAAGTGAAGCGGCACGACATATACGCTGGCTGACCGACTCGTGAAAGTGAGACCCGGCCAAGCGTGGTCAAGGTGTGGGTGAGCGAAAGAGGTTTGTTACCGCACTTGCGCCTCTGAGTCGCCGGCCCTCTCGCTTACTGAGGAAGCCGCAGTCGCCGGCACGACCTCGACGCCGAGCCTCGGCCGCTTGGGCGCTCCATGGTGCGGCACGGTCTGCGAGGGGCCCTTCACGTGACTATAAGTACTCGACTGGAGTGGCCGGACCCGTCCCCTCCTCCGCCCTAACGTTCCCTCCTGTCCCGTCTTCATTGGTTTCTCTCCGATAAAAGTTTTCCCTTCTCTTCCGCCTCCCCGCCCACCGTCCGTCTGTTTTTTCCCGGCCTCGGTGCGGGCTCTACCTTCTGGGCCGCGCCGCGAGTCTCCAGGGCGACGTGAGCGTATGGGGAAGGAACCGTCTTCGAAGGTTTCGGTGAGCCTTAGCCTACGCGACCAAAAGGCGTCTCGAAACAAGACCCGGCCTAGTTAGCGGTAGTTGATAAATGAACTCGGGACCAGAGCCCCTCCGCCTAAGGTTCTCGGAAGGCCCACACTAGGCGTAGAGAGCTACGTCGACGCGCCGCGACCGCCCGCCGTCGACCCTCCAGAGAAACAAGGGAGTGAAATTAAGAGCCAACTCGAGAGGTGCGCCACGTGGGAGGGGTGGGGGTCGGGCCCGCCTCAGAAGTCTGCAGCAGAGGTGCTCCTCTATTACCAGTGGTCTATGCAGCAGGGCGTCTGTTTCCCAAGAACAATGCGGAGCTGAGTAAATCATGTTTGGCTTATTTTTGGCCAAACGTCGCTAGGGAATGTCTGCCCAAACGGAAGCGAGGTAAAAGAAGAAAGGAAATAATTCAAGGTCCCAGGTGACACTTGTGTTCCTTGGCACCAGGTATTAGAAGTATCATCACGTACACCCATTGTTCTTAGTAGTTCTCACATAAATGATATTCTATGCTCAAATTTCCTCGGCCCCCTCCCTGAAGACTTATATACAGAACTGCTACGTGTTATTGTCATAAATTTTTATTCTGACCTTTTAATAGAAAAAGGAAGGAAAAAAACAAACAAAACCACCCCACTTCACCCACCTCCCTTCATCCTTCAAGAGAAAGAATGGGAATCCTTAAGGAACCACTTGAACTTCTACTCTTACTTTTATTCGCGACGAAATGTTTCTCATAAAAATAAAATTTAAAGAGATTGTAATTATAAGACCAAAACGTACATTTTCTCCTAGCTATAGACCTTTATTATTAAAAATATAACTGTACTTAAAATCACATTGTAAAACAAAAGGTTCACATTGTGGAACGTAAATTTTGCTTTATTGTGTAAAATCCAGACCAAACGTATGTTCGTCATAGTAATGTCACTTTGTATTTCTACGAGTTCGGGACCACTAATCATAGAGGTCGTTATATATTCTGTTTATATCGTAGTCGTGTTTTAGACAAATAGACGAGGTTTTATCTAGTTACGGACCAAATACGAGCCGTGACAGGTTCCACGACCCATACGTTTCTTTTTAGTTCTTTATCAATAACAAACCCATCCGAGTTCGTACAACTACTCTTTACCCTACTAAAGGTATATTAGGAAATTTATGGAGACCTTCCACCTTTACCCCACAGATACTATAGATGGTACTTATCAAGTCTGAAACCGATTGTGTGGTTTTTATTTCCCTTTTGTCGTTCCATTTTACATTAGTGTTAAATAAACCTTAAACGAACTAAAGGAATTCTTTATGGTTCTAACTAAATTTTACCTATTTTTGTAAAAAGTCTAATTAGAAATGTTTAGTTTATTACTATAATATTTGTATCCGACACCTGTGTTTTAGATGGAGTAGGACGAAGAAATTCTTAAACATGAGACAAATCCATAGATATAAAGTCAAGAAGGAATCAGCTATAATAAATAAAGTTACGTTAATCATTGAAATTTTTGTAGATTATTTTTAGTTCTTAACTAATAGTACGTAGAATTTAGTTTGTCGGTTACACGAATTTGTACAGTAAAATATTATATCATAATACGTTAAGTCCCAAATTTCGATTATTATTTTTAATTCACGTTCGTCATAAATTCTACGAAGAAATGACTACATTTACACGGTATTTTCCTTGAAAACTTAACCTCTAAATAGACCGAACGATAAAATAAACGATCACTGTCTCTTTTCGACTACAAAAGTCTAGGTAGGAGACAAAAACCTCTTATTAAATCGAACCTATACACGGTAACAGAACTAGTGATGACTGTATACATACGACATTTTTTTGTACAATAGACTTAATGTAAAGTCTATTATCAAATATTTAGTATCTGAGAAGCCCAACATTTGTAGTACTAAACAGAAAAATTAGAGATTCGTCCAATGTTTGGTGTAATATGAAACCAAATCGGATTAAAGTCGGTAGAGTTATTCCAGACAAGATGTTAGAGGACCTGGTTCACTTGTGTACAATATTGAATTGTACTCCCGGGTTTTGACTACCAATTAAGTATATGACCTATTCCGACGATGAACACTTACCGTCTTTAACGATGAGATGGTGTCCATAAAATAAATGAGAACAAAAAACGACAACACATTCAAACGTTAACACATAACGTAGGGTTTGAAGACAAATGATGAAGACATTTACAAGTACTCATAGTTGAGAACTATTAAGTTACAGATCGGTGAGTAATATCGGTTTTATAATAGTTCGTAGACTAAAATTATGGTAAAGTAAAAGTGAGTATTAGAATCACTTCTAAAAATTGTTCAGATGATCAATAATGTATTTAAGCTATATGTAAATTCTAAGATATGCGTAAATTTAAGATATATGTAAGGTATATGTATTTAAATTAATTCAATAATTTAAAAGGGATTAGAATGATCAAATTATCGAGTCTTAACAGTTAAAAATATATAGTCACGAAATTCTTAAAAAATAGAAGGATGGGATTTAGGAGGAAGTAGGGACCACCGAGTCTACCATTTCACAGACGGACGTTACACCCTCTGGGGCCAAGCTAGGGATCTGACCCTTCTAGGGAACCTCTTCCTTTACCGTTGGGTGAGGTCATGAGAACGGACCTTTTAAGGTACCTATCTCCTCGGAACATCCGATGTCAGGTACCCCAGTGTTTCTCAACCTGTGCTGACTCACTGAAGTGAAGTGAAGTCACACTCATATCATCTGTAGGATTTCATTAAATCCTATCTCAGATACCCCAGCGTGTCTCAGTCTGTGCTGACTTCACTGAATCGACGACGATTCAGCACACGCTGAGACACGCTGGGGTTTCTGCCGAGAGGTCCGTTCTCATGACCTCACCCAACGGTAAAGGAAGAGGTTACGTACTTTCACTTTTCACTTTCACTTCAGCGAGTCAGCACAGACTGGGAGTCACTGGGGTACCTGACGTCGGAAGGTCCAAGGAGACAGGTCCCCAAAAGGTCCGTTCTCATGACCTCACCCCACGGTAACGGAAGAGGTCGTTGGGTATGAATTTCGAGTTGTAAGTCTTTTGATTCTAATACCGTAGACCAGGGTAGTGAAGTACCCTTTATGTACCCCTTTGTCACCTTTGTCACAGTCTGAAATAAAACCCCCCGAGGTTTTAGTGACGTCTACCACTAACGTCGGTACTTTAATTTTCTGCGAATGAGGAACCTTCCTTTCAATACTGGTTGGATCTATCGTATAATTTTTCGTCTCTATAATGAAACGGTTGTTTCCAGGTAGACCAGCTCCGATACCAAAAAGGTCACCAGTACATACCTACACTCTCAACCTGACACTTCTTTCAACTCGCGGTTTCTTAACTACGGAAACTTGACACCACGACCTCTTCTGAATTCTCAGGGAACCTGACGTTTCTCTAGGTTGGTCAGGTAAGATTTCGTCTAGTCAGGACCCACAAGTAACCTTCCTGACTACGACTCCGACTTTGAGGTTATGAAGCCGATGGAGTAAGTTTCTCGGCTGAGTAACCTTTTCTGGGACTACGACCCTCCCTAACCCCCGTCCTCCTCTTCCCCTGCTGTCTCCTACTCTATCGATCTACCGTAGTGACTGAGATACGTGTACTCAAACCCACTTGAGGCCCTCAACCACTACCTGTCCCTCCGGACCACACGACACTAAGTACCCCAGTGTTCCTCAGTCTGTGCTGATTCCCTGACTTGACTTGACTCGACTTGGGTATGAAGTGACACTTTGGAATCTTGTCGAAAAAGATATAAGATAAACATTTATAAAAGAGGTCTGACAGAAAACGGGAGACTAAAACACCACAAAACGTGTTTTAAGAATTAATTATACACCTATATAAAAAGAATAAGAAAGAAAGAAAAAAAAAAAAAAATTTCTTTGAAGTAAAAGACAGTTGGATAAAGGTAAAACTCAAACACCTTCTTGTTGAATTCTGATGAGGTCCCAACAAGGATGGATAAGTCACCAGACTCGTCAACCTCGACGTCTGGTCAGAAGTAACTGTCCGAACTCACCCCTTGTCGACTTATCTGTGTCTTTCGTGGGTGTGTGGAAGTCTGGTCGGGTAGTGGAATCGAATCCTTCGTCACTTGAAACCTCGATCTCGTCAGGTCAGTGGACCTTTAAGGAGGGACCAGTGTCGGAAGAGTCGACGGAGGACGAAAGGAAACAGTCAAAGAAGTCCTAAAAACATCTTCGTCTTTAGTCTATACTGGAAGTTACCCACAAGTGTCCTCTACCACGGTGCGTCCACGTCTTGAAGGGGATGTGGTCTGGGTGACTCACTCGAGGGAACAACGTGTCTTACCACTACAGGTGTGTCGTGTCCCCTCTCAGACACAATGTGTCTCGTTACGATTTGCTCAAGTACATTCTCCGAAGACATACTCCGGTCACCGGTCGGGACCCTAGTCATTGGTGGTCTTCAGAACCGGGGGCCTTCCGACGGACCTAGACCAATCACCTCAAGGGTCTTCATTTCGCCGGTCGTTATCCTCACCGAGGTCACCGCCGTCACCCGAGGTCGTGTCGGCTGACCGGCCCTGAGGACCTCTAGCACTGTGACTGTAGTCAACCCAAAAGTTACCGTGGTTACTGCGCGACGGTTGTCGTCGAAGAGGGTCCAAGAGCAGTATGAATACTACATGTACGGCACTCGAAAGGAAACCGTCTACATGGTAAGGTAGACCTTCAGTTCCAACCCCGGTGGATTCACCCAAGGACGCCGTTCCGTAAACTCCCGTAGGAAGAAGTAAACGTCCTGTAGTTCCTGAAACCTGTAACACTTTCAAAGGGAAATTAAATACTACCCTTAGGTCTTGTTACGACATACTCGAGGACGGAACCACCATACCTTTCGTGTATACGTAAAAAGTTATTAATATCGACAATCTGAAACCGAAGTCTCTTCCACTACCGTGGGGTGAGAACGGACCTTTTAGGGTACCTGTCTCCTCGGACCATCCGACGTCAGGTACCCCAGCGATACTCAACGTGTACTGACTCGCTGAAGTGAAAGTGAAAAGTGAAAGTACGTAACCTCCTCCTTTACCGTTCGGTGAGATCATAAGAACGGACCTCTTAGGGTCCCTGTCTCCTCGGACCACCCGACGACAGATACCCCAGCGTGTCTTAGCCTGTGCTGACTTCGATGAATCGTCGTCGTCGTCGTCTGAACCCGAATCTTTCCAGAAGGGTAATGTTTCAATATCATACAAAAGTACGTATCAAAATTAAGTTATATTAAAAATCTTTAAATTTTTAATCGACGAAACTTATTTAGACCTTTAATAAAAATACTTGCTACACGGTATCATTAAATTCACACCAAAGTCGTTCATTGGTCAATAGGAAAGAGGTGACCGAATTTTAGTTATCGTCATCAACAAGAAACAGAATGACTCTACTAATATTAATATTTATTATAGAAACCTAACGACTACTCCTACGAAGTCAACACAGGTTGAGAAACACTGGGGTACCTGACATCGGGCGGTCCGAGGAGACAGGGACCCTAAGAAGTCCGTTCTTATGATCTCACTCAACGGTAAGGGAAGAGGTCCCTTAGAAGGATTGGACCCCTAGCCTGGGAGTAGAGACCACAGAGGACTTAACATCCACCTAAGAAATGGGTCAGTCGGTGGATCTTTCGGTCATGTTGAAAAGTTCATAAATATAATAAATTTTTAAATTAGGATTTTTATCCATCCATGACAATAATAGAGGTAAAATATGTAATCCAATAGTTTCAAGTCACTCTCATTTATTAAAAGGGTTTCACTGTTAAATCACAGTCTGAGTCTGAACTTGGTTCGGTACGATCGAAGTCTCGCGTACGCGAATTATTAGTATGACAGAAAAAATTATCATAAGGTATAAGGTTATTATTACCACAGAAAAGACGTAATGAGTGAGAAAAGTAACTAGATAAGGACACGACTGTATACGATGAAATTAATATTTTTTAAGTATCTGGTGTAACTGTAGACTATCCCGTACAGGGGAAAATAAGTAAATTTAGAAGAGAAAAAGGAATACAGGAAAAAAGAGAGTACACTTGAAATCAAAAATAGTACGAAAGGCCTTTAGGACGTGACTAATAGATTGAAATATGTAGATGAACCCCTTTAAGTGTAGAAACATTATAATCTTATAAAAACGTACCCTTACATTAGATGGGTAACTAAACTTAATAAAATTTACAAGGAACTGTTACAAAGAAAACACAACACCAATATTAGAACGTAAACACAAAACCGGAATAAAAGTCCATAAGGTTTTATAAACAAAGTTAGCATTCGTCATATAGAGTTGATATAAAAGTTAATAAACAACGATACATACTTTTGATATTAATCAACTAAAAACAGAGACGGTACATCGACTTACTATAACATTTGTAGTTAATAAAAAGTATGTGATAAAAAGAAAAAAATATCTTTACTTCTTATACTTTCGGAAAACTTAAAGAAAATCTTTACTTCTTATGTTTTAACAATGTGTTCACTTTTTTGTAAGGAACTTTGATAGGTAATGTCAGTGATGTAAAATACCTAAAACTCGATCTGATACACACGCTTGGTTCAAAGAAGTCAACTTACTAAAAAGGAACCGACCAAAAAAAAAAAAACGAAAAAGAAAAAATAAAGTGCACTGTTTCACTTTTATCGTAACACGTCACTGAAGAAAGTGACACAAAATAGTTGAAGTCGTGAAAATTCACCGCTTTTGAAGTATGATACTCACAGTGACTCCTAGACTCTGTTGGATTTCTCATAAAACAAATTTCTTGTGTGTGTGTGTAGTGTAATTGTATATGGACACTTTACACTTTTTTTCCAATCGTTTTGTTGTTCGATCACAGTCGGTAAGATATACTTTAGGGGGTAAAACTGGTTTTAGTAGAACGGTTCTTACCTGTCTTGATCGTATTTTCGTCTGTAATCTTCAAATTTTTTGTTCGATGGAAATGTCTTACAAAGTTTGAACTATCGTAAAGGTATGTAAGAAAGAAAATTAGAAATAGTGTTTCCCTATCACGAAATTTAGTCTTTATACTTTTTCCTTTAATTTCATTGTACGTGACGGACTATTTTCCTTTTAGTGTGTAGTACTAACTGTCGTTAACAAGTCTTATACACCTTTATCATGGTAGCGGACTACATTTCAGAGACTTGATTTTAATCCCCTGTTCGTAAACTGATTAAGAAAGTCGTAAATTACATAAGGATAAACCCTACGTTATGTGTGTGTGTGTGTGTGTGTGTGTGTAAGTTTTTTCCTTCAAAAGACCTGAAAGCCCTTCTGAGAGGATGGGAAGGTTGTGAGGAGAAAGTTTTCGTAAAATGTCATTGTAGTCTAAAAAAATATCATACTCATTAAACATATAAAAGATTAAAAAATTGTTATAAATCACAAATATTTCAAATTTCCTTTAATTTATTCTACTTCAAGGACGAGAGTACAAATACAAGGTATCATATTGATTACCTATGAAAACTCTTTTATATTTGGATTCGTTTTTAGGCTCACGACTAAAATACGTCCACAATTCCTTTGAATGGTCTTCCATTAAATCAGTCCTTTTTAGAGTACTTTCCTATTTTAAGTTCGACCGGAACTTTTTTTAATGTCCAGACTGGGTAAATAACTTAGGGGGACCAACTGTCACTAGATAAAGACGGAATTAAGACACAGCAAGAAAGGAAAATAAACGTAACCTGCAAGTAGCTTGAAAATTTCTTGTCCCCGGCACAGAACAAGTGTCAATGTAAAGGCGACAAAGACATGGTAAGTGATAAGAAACGAGTGTTTACTAATAAATCGGTATTTTTATACGTGTAAACATAATATAACGAAATAACAGTGTTTACGTACATTATAAGAAGAGTATATCTAACAAACCCTATACACCCCGGTGTAGAATGAATAAAATCTAGGAAGGGTCTAAAATCTTGTCCCAAAACGTTTAATATTCATGAAGTATTTATAAGAGTTAACTTACCCCTATAACGTTTTCTCTTCCCCCTAAATTCGTTTCCTTTACTTTCGATGTCGGATTCCGTTCCTCTCCGAAGGAGTTACCGAGCCACCCATTTCTTGGCGGACGTTACTTCCTCTGTGTCCTCTGGACACAACCTAGGGACCCACTCTCTAGGGGACCTCTTCCCTTACCGTTAGGTGAGGTCATAAGAACGGACCTTTTAGGTAATCTGTCTCCTCGGACCGCCTGATGTCAGGTACCCCAGTACTTCTCAAACTTTACTTTCTACATCTTAGAAAGACAATTGCTCATCAGCCCATAGAAGTCATCAAAAGGTCAAGTCAAGTCAAGTCAGCGAGTCAGTACAGACTGAGAAACGCTGGGGTACTTAGCGTCGTGTGGTCCGGAGAGGACCTCAAGTGAGTCTGAGTGCAGGTAGCTCAGTCACTACGGTAGGTCCGTAGAGTAGGAGACAGCGGGGGAAGAGGACGGGGGTTAGGGCGGGTCGTAGTCTCAGAAAAGGTTACTCAGTTGAGAAGCGGACTCCACCGGTTTCATGACCTCAAAGTCGAAATCGTAGCAAGGAAGGTTTCTTTAGGGTCCCGACTAGAAGTCTTACCTGACCAACCTAGAGGAACGTCAGGTTCCCTGAGAGTTCTGGTCAATTATTATTGAGGTTGAAAGACCAATCAATTAAGTTTTAAGAAGTGAGGAAAGAAAGAGGGACGTGTGGAGGAATTCGTAAGTCCATCAGAATAGTCGACACTTATGTTTTATTAAAGGTTTATCTAAGTAAAGAGTGATGAAAGTGACGATGATGGTGTCAGGTTCCCGAAAGGAGCACCGAGTCTACCATTTCTTAAGTGGACGTTACGTCCTCTGGTCCCAAGGTAGGGACCCAGTCCTTCTCGGGGACCTCTTCCCTTACCGTTCGGTGAGGTCATAAGAACGCCCCTCTTAGGGTACCTGCCTCCTCGGACCACCCGATGTCGGGTATCGTAACTGCTCTCAGTCTGTGCTGACTCACTGATTGTGTGTCAGGTTTCCTTTTACTGGTGAAGGGACTCTCCTAGCGGGACGCGGACGAGAAGGAGAGAGAGGATACATCGTTACAGGCGTACCTCTGATCTCACTAGCAAAGTTCGGTCTTGTGTGACGAGAAGACGAGTTGGGCATTTCGTCGAACGGTCGAGAGGGTCCCGTGTCGGGGACGAAGCGCATACCAAGTTCCTCCGAGGGAATGACAGAGGTGGAACGACATGGGAATATGGGACCAGACCGAAAAAGGAGCTTACGAAGGACGTGTGAGTCCTGATCCCTAAAAACTTTGTGACCAAGGGAAGACGATTCTTGAGAGACGGGATTCTAACGGTAAACGGAGTGTGTGGAGGTGTGGAGGAGAGCAGCAAAGAGTTTGCAGTGGATGAAGCTGACAGTATCATAAGACTAAAGAAACATGTTCAGTTATTAAAGATGGGAGGAATGGTATGAAAAAACGTGGAAGTATCGTGAATAGAGGTGAATTGTATGAGGTGTATTTAACTTAAAATGGACAGACGAAGGGGTGAAAGCTTAGAGGTTCTGCCATCTCGAAAGAAAGCAAAAAAAAGTGAAGAGATCGAGATCCTGGGTCCTGTTTTCTAGAAACATTCGTGAGTTTTTACAAAAATGAAAAACTTATCTAATTTTTTTTTTTGTACATTCATTTATTCATAAGTACTTCTAAAGTCTACAGTTTTGTCAAAACGAAACTAGCTTTTTCGTCGTCTCTGTATGATTCCTATGAACGTCTTCTCTCATCTCTCTCCAACGGGTACCAGTCTTTCCTATTTAGGTTCCTTCTGTTTCTCTCATTTTGTGTCTAAACAGATTAGGTTAGACTCTAGTAACCTTAGGCCAAATCCTTTTATCAATTCAAAAACGAGTCAGTGGGTCAGTACAGGTCGAGAGACGCTTGGATACCTGACGTCGTACGGTCCGGAGGGACAGGGAATAGTAGAGAGCTTCAACCGAGTTCAAGTACAGGTAACGTAGCCACTACGGTAGGTTGGTAGAGTAGGAGACTACGGGAGAAGAGGAAGACGGAAGTTAGAAAGGGTCGTAGTCCCTGAAAAGTCTCCTCAACCGAGAAACGTAGCCCTTTTGGTCAATGTCTTTACCTCCTTTTCATTATTTAAGGTTTCCCTGTTTACACTTAACCGACTTAATTGCTGGCACCCACCTCTCTTCACTGTAAAGTGTCTATAAGATTTATTATGAAACTAGAATCTCTCGACCTTTGACAACCCGGTGAAAGTTGTTCTTTCTTCCACCCTTCCAAACCTTCTCTACTGTGACGATAATACCCCCTTCTCATTACTAAATAACTCTAAAAAATTTTTTTAGTAAGACAAGGGTATTACGAGAAGTAACGTTACTACATCTCCTACTTACTTTTACTTGAAAAAATATCAGTATTTTCTGATATTTCGTACAAAAATAAAAAATACAAAATATGACGGGGAGGTGTGTAGTCTGTCGACATAAACTGGACGTATGATTAGTCCTCTCCTCACTAAGAGATGAAGAGGTCCAATTAAATCTCACACAAGGATTTTCTCGGTACCTTGTTATCTCCCCAGCGGTCTAAGAGGTACAGGGATAGGGGGTCTGAGAATCCTAAGACGAAAGTATCCGTCGTGTATCGTATTGTCTTGGGTTCTAAGATGTACAGAGATGACTCTGTCTCTTTCGTCCTCTTTTTCCCTCTCGTTCTCTCTTTCTCTCCAGTTCTAGATGCGACCAAATAACGGAACTCTAAGACGTGATCTTGACACGATAGAAGACGACAAAGGAAATCAGAACTCAAAGACTCTTATATTCATGACCCTTTGTATACGAATAGGGTAATGAAAATTTCTCATCTTAGTCCTGGACTTATTTCAATACGGTGAATGAATGGTAGGTTTTTTATTACTTGACGGGTCGTCCTCTTACAAATCCTTCCGACTCGGTAGGTCTAAAAATCTTGACTTCTCTACCGACATTCTTCATTGTTGGTAAATATTTCACGAATCGTAAAGAGTCCTCCGTGAAGGAAAGTTCCAAGTCGAATGAAGATTACTCAGTGTTCGAACTTTGAGAAAGGGGAATAAAACAGAAAACGACAGAAACACGACAAAGGAGAAAACCATAATAATTTATGCTTCCCTCCATCTGAACTTCCCTAATACCCCATCTCTGAATTTAACGAACCGATATAAAAACTTACTTGTCTTACTCACTCAGGGACCTAATCATTCTTAAGAAAACCAATTTCACTATTATTGGGTTCAGTTTGATCGACCCCGCTTTTTTCTCATAAATAACCTCCCTGTAGGACAACGGTTTACACTCTTTTGTTGACCTGAGTAGCTGGGAACCCTGCACCAGGGACGTCCTGAGAGAGCCGGAGAATAGAGACACAGAGACGAAAAAGTTACCGTCAAAAAGGATGAAGTCCGGTCGAGGGCGGGAAGAAGAGGCCATGAACGTAGGGTGTAACACTAGGAGGGTGAAGTCCCTTCGGGACCGACCGAAAGGGTTAAGATAAAACTTTTTTCGCGTCTCTTCCTAAACCTCAGTGACGAAAATCCAGTGTCCGAGTGGGAACCACATAAGACGGTTCCGGTCCTCCGGTACAGCACCTCAGGATGTACTCGTTCCTCGGAAGACGAATAGAGTCTACTCCTTTGACTCCGCGTTCCTCCGATCGACTGACCAGGGTCTAGTAAGTTGATTATCGTTATGAGAAACTAGTGATAGATATACACAATAATTATTTATAATTAAGTTTAACCTGGACGTTAGTAATATTTCGGTAGACCTTGTTCGGACTTTGTCTCCCGTCATTTTTGTTCTACCATCTACCATAAGCTTGACACCACGACCTCTTCTGAGAACTCTCAGGGAACCTGTCGTTCCTCTAGTTTGGTCAGTTAGGATTTCCTGTAGTTGGGACTTATAAGTAACCTTTCTGACTACGACTTCGGCTTCGAGGTTATGAAACCGGTGGACTACGCTTCTCGGGTGAGTAACCTTTTCTGGGACTTCGACCCTTTCTAACTTCCGTCTTCTCCCGTTGTCTCCTATTCTACTAACCTACCGTAGTGGTTAAGTCACCTTTACTTCAACCCGTTTGAGACCCTCTACCACTCCCTGTCCCTCCGGACCTCCCGACGTCATGTTCCCCCCGCCCCCCGATCCACCCCACCCCCACCCCACCAGTGTTCTTCTATAAGTCATCCAATATATCGTGGTAGATCACCAGTAGATCTCTTAAATTAAAATAAGTGTAAAGTGACACTATAATTATTGACTCCTTCAAAACAGATAAAAATTACTCCATAGTATTCGGTCTTTGTATCTAAATGTAAGTCTTTAGACACATAAAATACCCGGGTCAGTCTTTTGTCACGTGTAGATTTCCCAGTAAAGTTGATTATAAATGATCTGGTCAAAGAATCACGACTACAACTGTTATTGAAACTTAACTTTTTTTCTTTTTTCTTTTGGACCTTATTTATGAGAACGCCTTTTATCGGTAAATAAGAGTTTACGTTATATTTTACTCGGTCTGAAGTTCCAAACGTCCTCTGTCAGAACAAAGACCCTTTGTTTAACAACGATGATACTTAATTTATTTTCCATATATGTTCATTCAGGATCCCCGGAAAATAGGACTTTCCTGTCCTGCCTTATCCGCGACGAGATGTCAAACGAAACTCTTCTCCTTTCTCCCTCGGAGTGCGTCCCCTGTCTCGACCAACCTGTCGCACTAGGACTTACGATTTGAGTGGTCTGCTGGTGCTCTACCGCGAAATATTGGATAACTTATGGCAGAACAAGTTGTCTGGGCACTGAGAAACACTGGTGAGAACACGGTAGTTGATAAAACTATGTTAGTCAGTACGACGAAAGAAAATATTTGCACTTTGAATGTTGTCCTACTAAGATCGTAAGTAATAAAGATGTATGATGTCAAGTTAAAGATCCTTTCCCTTTCGAATATGTTTTTGTGACTGGAGCTGATAAAATTCTAATATAAATTAGGTCGTAGCCAACTATTAAAAAATTTATATTTGAATTTGAAGATAATGTCTTTACTATAAAGTGCCACGTCCATTAGTTATTTAAACAAGGACCTCGTGATCTACACATTCTTCTCTAAAATCCTATAGAAATCTCTTAAGTGGTGTCCTATAGAAATCTCTTAAGTGGTATGGTACGAGATATGGTGACCTTAGTCCGATTATAAATACCGGGAGGTCAATGAACTACTCCAGTAAGTCTAGAACTATACTTCTGAACTGCGTGTAGACGCAGAGGTAAGGAGGGGACGTCTTTCCGGATAAAGATAAAAACTACGTTGTACACTAAACCCCGTTTAGTTACAGAGACCTGACCTGGAGTCAAAGAATTCGGTTATTTTAGTCACAAAACCTGATATACTGAAAAAGTACAAAGAAGGACAAGATTTTAAATTTTGAGTAAGTAGAGTTCATAAATATAAATACAGAATGATAAGTATAGAATGATAGTACTAGGTGACCGAGGACCCTCCCCTTTACTCCGTCTATAGGATGGACAGTTAAGTTCTAACAATCTTTTGATTTAGGATCGGGTTTTTACAAAATAAAAAGAGAAGACATCTGGAATATTAAATATCGGGGGACCACCAATTTACAATTTTATCTGTGGGGAGAAAGGAAAGTCTTCTAAAATCACAGACACAAGCGACGTGTTCTCCTTTTCTTTTCTTTAGGACTCTTTTGTCGAGTGGACTTGTACTATAAAAGAAGAGAAGTCCTTTGATCTAAAGTACTATCCACCTTTATAAGACTTCCTCCTTCGTCTGTCTTGTCCGAAGTAGAATTTTCGTCCCGAGGTAGAACCCGACCTGCCACCTGAAACTCGATATACGGGTCATAGATACCTTTACTGTATGGTTGATCTTTTGGTCTGGGGGGTCTTCCATCTCGGGGTCCCGAGCATGGTTCTGAGAGGTAGTGGATTTTCTTATAGGATTCACAGACACATTGACTTATTTTAGTATTTAAGATAATACGAATAACCCCATACTGGTGTCCGGATAACTATTAACAGGTGACAATTGATGGATCCGAATTCCGTATGCTTAGTACCCAATTGAATCTAACATAGAAAGAAAAGGAAACAAGTCTGATCAAAGTCCATTAAACCCCTCCACCCAAACCCATGGATGTGAATCCCATATATTCGAAAACTGTTTTTGACTAGTCCTAGAAACCGATTCTCCTCTGAGACGGAACCCGGCGGACACATTATTTGACGTGAGGTGGTAGCCGTGGGCCTTACGGACTGATGTTGTTAAGATAGGAACGGAGTCCATTTTTGTCTGGACAATGAGGTCGAACAAGTCAGTCAAGTCAAGTCTCGACACTGTGCGGCTCCCGAAATTACAGGTAGTGAGGTTTAGAAACAACACTGCTCTATCTTGGTTCCGTCCTGGCCTACGGTACTAGAATCAAAAGACTTGCAACTCCAAATTCGGTTGAAAAAGTGGGAGGAGAAAGTGAAAGTAGTTCTCTGAGAAATCAAGAAGAAGCGAAAGACGGTATTCCCACCACAGTAGACGTATAGACTCCAATAACTATACAGAGGACCGTTGGAACTAAGGTCGAATACAAAGTAGGTCGGACCGTAAAACATACTACATGAGTATATAGTATTCGTCACACTGTTATATGTCATATTACTGTTATTTTCATACTTAGGTGGAAATACGTTTCTACTCAACGTAACTTAAGACTCAATGACATCAATAGAGTTCCGTTTTCTGTCACTTCGACCTCTTTCTGAATTCAAGTTCCCCTTTCCCCCTCCTCCGACGGTAAGGTTCCTACTCAGAGTTTCTCAATTTGGAAAGGAGGTACTGACCTACTGACATTGGAACCCCTGACATGGGTGTACATAAAGTCCAGTTCAGTTTATGGACCTTCGGTGGAAAGTCCAAGGAGAAAGGTAAGTGGACGGTACGTACTGTCGTTCTTTATTATAACAAATTATAACAAAGAATGTCTCTTCTGGTGTTTCTCAGAACTCTTTTAAAGAAGGTACTGCGTTCGTCCAACATCCGTCAGCACAATGATCTCCTCCCTCGGTTTTGAGGAAGACCAGGGAAACGAGGACAAGGAAATACTTTTCGTCCCACTGTTATATGTCGGAACTACGTGAGGAGAAGGATAAACCTTGGTCAGACAACAAGGTACGGGTCAAGATTGACAACGAAGGACTGGACGTATATCCAAAGAGTTCTCTGTCCAGTCCACCAGACCATAAGGGTAGAGAAAGTCTTAAAAGGTGTCAAATAAGACTAGGTGTGTCAGTTTCCGAAACCGTATCAGTTATTTCGTCTTTATCTACAAAAAGACCTTGAGAGAACGAAAAAGGTGCTAGGTCGCCTACAACCGTTAAACTAGAGACCAAGGAGACGGAAAAACTTTTGGTCGAACTTGTAGACTCTCAAGTGCTAAGTACATAACGACTTCGGACGGAACCTCTTAAAACTCGTAATGAAATGATCGTACACTCTACTCACGTTAACACACCATCAAACTCGTAAGAAAAGGTAACGGAAAGAAACTTTTACTTTTGACTGGAAAAGGTCAGGACACCGGTCACGACTCAAAAGGTTTAACCGACCGTATAACTCACGTCGTGAAAGTGTCTTAGTAGAAAGTCCTAAACTTTGTCGAGTTGACCTTAAGGTAGTGAAGGTTATCGAAACAAGTATGACTACAAAAGATTCCGGGTGAACTGAAGTGTAAGGTTCTACAGACCGAGATCTAATCACTAGTGTGGTAGCACTAATAGACCCAGCACTTCTAGACAAAACATGTCAAGAAGGCACATAAGAACGGTGGAGAAGAAGTATAGAAGACGAAGACAATCCAGGTCTGGTAAAGACAGGAAATAGCTCGGGTAGAAACGTACTTTACAAGGGAACCATAGAGATTAAAAGAACTTCTCTAGAGATCAGAAAGGGTGAGACAAGAAAAGGAGATAAAGAAACGCAACTAGCGACTCCTTCCGAAAGAATAGAGAAGAACGATAAGAAACTCTGAGACGTAAGTCTACGAATATAGAAAAGAAAAGAGGAAACGAAAAGCGAAGAGAAGAAAAGTGTCGATAAACATTCCGGAGGGGTCTGTCGGTAAAACGAAAAAACGTAAAGAAAAGGTACCCCTACCAGAACTAGGGACAGAGGACATGTTACAGTACTTGGAGTCAGGTATCAAGTAGTCCGTGGGATAGATAGTCTAGATCCGGGAATTTAGATAAAGAGTGAAGGTGACATATTAGTAATTCCCTACAGTATGGACTTACCAGATCACCAAAAGGGATGAAAGAAGTTAAACTCAGACTTAAACCGTTATTCCTCAAGTACTAGACTCAGTGTTAGTCGAGGGCCAGAACAAAAACAACTGACATATCTCGAAGAGGTAGAAACCGACGTTTCTTATATTAGTTAGACTAAAGCCACAACTGGTAGACCACTGCAGGTACACATCTCAGAAGAGAACACAACAACCTTCTCCCACAAACGATACTGGTCACGTAAGAGAACCGTTTTGAGATAATCAGAAACGGGACGAAGTAAGACATGAGGTTCCGGTTTAAACGGACAATGAGGTCCACAAAGAACTGAAGGATGAAAACTTAAGGTCAGGGGATATTACTTTGCCTGTAGCAAAAACCCACAATCAAGATTTTCCAGAACCTCCAGAAGTATCTTGACAAGTTGAAGTCGAAGAAGTCGTAATGACCAACCCCGTATCTGAAAATGACACTATAACTCACCAAACGGAACCTCTGCTTGTCTCTAGTAAGACAGTAAAAACTCTGACGTAGGTTCATGACGTAAAGTCTGAGAAAACAACTGGTACCGATGAGGTAAAGAAGATTCCCTAAGTACGGGTGTCATCATCTATATTACCAGTAGACTCAATTTAAGTGGGTAAGGTCAGGTAAAATCAAGCGACTAAGGATCTTACAGCTGCAAGTGAGAACGGTAGAGGACAAACTGGTGAAGGTTAAACGGAACTAAGTACCTGGACTGTAAGATCCAAGGATCCGACGCACCCGTGTCCTCCCGGATCTCCTCGATGAGATGTAAGTTCCAGTCCTCCCCACCGTCACTCCTCTATGGGGATCAGGTTCCATTCCTCGTCGTCGACACGAAACGACCTCGTCGGCACTTCTCTATGGGGTGCAGGTTCCATTCTCTTTGGATTCATTCTACCATCCACAACGTTCTCCCGTAGTCTCCCGTCTGTGTGACTTTGGTATTAGTGTCTTTTGATCAGTTAGATTAGTGTGATCCTGGTGTCGGAATAGATTGAGTTACTTTCATTCGGTACGGACACCCCCGTGGGTTCTACCCGCCCAGTACCACCTCTCCAGACTGTCTTATACCAGGGGACCTCTTCCCTTAGCGTTTGGTGAAGTCACAAGAACGGAACTCTTGGGGTACTTGTCATACTTTTCCGTTTTACTATCCTATGACTCTCTCCTTGAGGGGTCCAGTCATCCACGGGTTATACGATGACCTCTAGTCACCTCTTTATTGAGGTCTTTCTTACTTCCCTACCTCGGTTTCGTTTTTGTTATGGGTCAACACCCAACTGACCACTATCTTCGTTCCATTCTAATCTTTCACACATTTGTACCCCTTTCCCGTTCTTACGTTCCGTTCTCCCGATAGCTGACTTTTTATGCCAGTGTTGGACGTTCATCTCTCAATAAAAGAAACCACCCTTACAACTCGTGAGACTTGGGTCCTCTGTCATAGAGTCATCTAGACTCTTTTAAAGAAGATACTGCGTTCGTCCCACACCCGTCCTCACGAGGACCTCCTCCCCCGGTTTTGAGGAAGACCGGGGAAGACCGGGAAATTCTTCGTCGTAAAGAACAAGGAAATACTCTTCGGGATTAGAGACGTATACCCTTATCGTACCGTTGTTTGACGACAAGAATCCTGTGACCCTCTTCCATTCTAATCTTAGACACATTTGTACCCTTTTCCCGTTCTTACGTTCCGTCCTCCCGATTGGGTTGGGTCCCTAACTTGGGTGTAGAGGACCCCGAGAACGTGACGTCCGCCTAAGAAATGGTAACTCGGTGTCCCCTTCGGGTATAAACATACACATAAATATTTAACACGATACATTATAACGACTAATAAATAAAGTACGTTCAAATTGCGGGGGGCGAGAAGAGGGGAGAGAGAAGATCACAGGTAATCAAACAAGACATATAGACTCCTTCGTCGGATAAAAGGAACCATTCTGAAAGGATGGTAGAGTTCCCTTACTTGTTTCCACTATGCGAGACTATGCTCCTTTATGGTACTGCAGAAGGACGTGAAAGGTTGTTTTCGGGACGGTATTAGAGTCTGGGGTCGAGGTCGTACGACAGAGAAGAACGAGGAACCCGGACACACGAGCGACCAACGTAAAAACAAAGAAGTCGTCTTCAAAAGTTAGAGAGTCTAGTCATAGGGGGTGACACCTTACTCTCAGGACCAGTCAAGTCACTGATGTCATACCTCTTACCTTTCATGTAATAACTAGGGACCCATATGGGATTCTCTTACCCGTACATGTTTTAGGAGGACTTGTTCTGTCGGTCAATAAAACTTTTTAAGCGTGGTCTATTACTTGTTTTAAAAAATACCCCTAATGGAAACGTCGTATCGACCGTCAAATATTGTCCATTCTTACTAAACAAAAATGAGTATACTAAAAAAGGTTAGATTGGTACACCATTAGTCCTTTACCTTGAGACATATTTGGTTCAAAACTTTTAGTTAAAGAGAGAAAAAGGAGAAAAGGGGAGTATTGGTAATCAAAAGACGAAAAAGAGGAGGTATTTAGAAAGACCCAACGGACGAAACTAAACTTTGGCGTCACCTCGTATCTCGCATCAACGGTTTGTGTTTTTCTGAAGTAAAGGTTGTATACCCGTAAGATGAATTTGAGGATGATCTACGGTCTAAGATAAGATTCGGGACACTACTTGTTTTGTCAGTTCTTCTATACGTAATTTTGTCTACTACAGTTAATGAAACTTAAAGAACTTCAAGATTGATACTAATGGATATGTACGTCTACCTCTCTCCGTTCTTTCCCTGGAACAAGTACTCCTACAAAGAGACGTTTTCTAGTTAAGAAAGGTTTTGATTTCATGTATGATCACAAATCATCCGTCTAAACAAACCCGGTTTCTAAGGACTTAATATTCTACAAACCGACTGTCTTTCAGAATACTTTCTCTCACCACAGAGAAAGTGAGGTATGATATTGTGATGACTATTCCTTTAAACAAGACAAGACTACTTTTTATATATATATATCCCTCTTCTAATATCAAATAGACTCTAGATTCCTCCTCAGTGTACCACCTCGATGACTTCAACCGACAAGTGGGTGGAAACAGTCCACTACAGAACTCTGAGTTTGGTCAAGAAATAGTCCGAAAAGGGTCTCAGTTTTTCTACCTCTAGATTCTCTTTAGTAATCGTGATACCCTCCGTACGGTCAGAGTCCCCGGACCCCCGGTCATCATCTACTTCCGACTTACCCGACCATCTAATTACAAAAAGAATAAGAAAGTAATGTGAATGTATAATACTAGTGCTGACTGATTTGAATGGATTATTACCCGAATATACAGAGGTCGCAAAGATTTTCGTCGATACCCCACCCTCACAAAGCCTGTCAAAAGAACGGTAGGTTCTCGAATGTTAATTTTATCTTTTCTATAGTCTTTCCTTTGTTACTCGTTATTTATTGTTGAGAACCAATTTTCAAATTCACGTTTTGTTTCCCTGTGCCACCTCAGTCTACCTCATTAGTCTTTTTTTTTACCTAAACTTAAATTTAAACTTTACACTTACTTAAAGTAACCCCTTTTTTCTTTACTTTAGATGATCCCTTATTTTCATACTTGTTTTGTCACCAAGAGTCCTCACCGACGTGTAACTTTTGTCGATGGATTAAAAGTTTTTATAGTTAAATCCAGGTGGTCGTGTTTAAGGTGAGAATAGAGTTATCATACCTTTTTATTCCATTTCCTGTTATCGTACCGTGTTCACATACACTAACCCACGTCACACACACACACACACACACACACACACACACGGAACGTCAGACTCCTCGTTAGTCCTTTCAAGTGTGAAGAGTATAAGTACGTCCACTTATCGTAATCGTTCAAGAAATTACTAGTAACAAGTTATTGTTAGTCTAATCCTTTTCCTTATTTATGTTTTCGTTAATGATAAGTTTTGTCTATTAAGATTTCACCTTACAACAACACTACAATCTACTTCCTTTTCTTTAACCAGGACTCTATCCTTTACTTCCATTTCTCACTATCCTTCTCTTTGTGTTCGGTACTCTTCTATTTACAAACACGAACAAACGTTTGTTTTACTTAATCCGTTCCCTACTAATATTGTTCAAAGTTTTACACGTATCATTTATTGGACACATAGGAGAGAGAAGATCCGTCTAACCGACTAGGGTGGGCTTGCTGTCTGACACCGATACTTAGACCTCTAGCAAACACGTAGAGACATCTGTCAACCACCCGACCATACAAGTAAATTATCGTTTTATCCAATTATTGGAAGGGGGTTTCTTTTATAAGTTCAATTTTAGAATCCCTGCCTGTGTTTTGTTTTTGTCGTGATAACGAGGCATTTTTACTTAGGTGAAGTAGTACATAGAGCACCGGAAATACAGTGTAAGATCCTAAATTACCGGTGTTAAAGTTATTGCTAAGGAATCCTGTCTAAAATGGGTCCCTGACTTTGTTCCCTGACGTTTCCTGTTACCCAAAACTTACTGGTCGTGACCACTATCTACCTCCAGGGTGGTTAGTCTCTTCAGAGGTCCTGGTCCTTCCTACTTTTTCCCCTCTTGTGCTTTTATTATGAAAAAAGAAAGAAGTAAAACGAGTCTGGTTTATATAAATTGATCTTTTGAACATTTTTACAGTCTCTAATTACGTAGTGTTTAGTAAGATAGTCAATCAATACATTCCGAAGACAGTCTATAAATTATCAGTTTATTAGTCTTCCATAAAAGATTAAGAAATTAAAATGGAACACACAATCACCACTTTAATTAAATGTGTGTTAAAGAAACGCTATAAAGGGTGATTAATCTTTGTTTCAGTGTCAATTAAAGTGAAAGAATCTCACTGTACGACCTCTTCCTTTACCGTTGGGTGAGGTCGCAAGAACGGAACCTCTTAGGGTCCCTGCCTCCTCGGACCACCCGGCGGCAGATACCCCAGCGTGTCTCAGCCTGTGCTGACTTCGCTGAATCGTCGTCGTAGTCGTCTCACTGTACGTAGCATATGTAGAAATGAACAAAAAGAACATACTAGGATTAACTCAGAAAGGTTTCTGAGTCTTTAACAGTACCGGTGTGTAGATCTTAAATCCGAAGGAAAAAGAGTGTATCTGAGGTTATCAAACCTTGTAGTCGGACGATGGGACCCCGCCTCCTGACGTAAGTTTTACGTACAGATACTACTTTTCACAAGACGTAGTGGTCACCATTAGTCATGTTGTTCAAAATGTCAGTTGATATAGCCATACAGATTTAAACAACCATATCCAAGATAAATCTCTCGTTAAATTTTTAGAATTAACACAATTAAATCAATAGGTTTCTAAACAACGGTTGTGAATCGGTTGTAAAAACGAAGTTTCTGAATTACACTCTGTTCGGGAAGTGTTACAGTACCAACATGTAGTTTGTATTTTATGTTTTATAGGCGTGATATTCGTATACTTCTATTACATCTTTTTTCAGTGTAAAGTACCATTTTGGAGTCTTCACATAGTAAGATGCGTGTTCATCCATAGAAAGAAGGTAAAAATGTATTACGAAACTTTTTTACTTACTATGGTTTAAGTAATTTTAATGAAAAAAACACAATTTTACAACATCTGTTGATAAACGAAGGGACTACCGAGTCACCCATTTCTCACACAGACGTCACGTTCTCTGTCGTCCTCCGTACCCAAACTAGGGACCCAATCCTTCTAGGAGACCTCTTCCGTTACCTAAGAACGGACCCTTTAGGGTGTCTGTCTCCTCGGACCGGCCGATGTCAGGTTTTCCAGTGTCTCAGTTTGTGGTGACTCGCCGTCGTCGTCGTCGTCGCGAGTTGATAAAATCGGGTAGAAGTAAAGATTAACATCCCAATAATTGTCTTTACGCTATCTCAATACGTATACTAGGAATCCCTCTAAAAGTTATAAAACGCCACTGAAAAAAAAAGTACAAAGACCTAGACACTGGAAAAGAATTTCCGAATGTCTAATGAATTTTTATAGGAGATAGTATAAACAGCCGCGAACACCATTACTATCGACAGAAGAAACTGTCTATACTTAATGAAAGACACACGTGACGGGAAGGAACGACGCCAACTAAGACCGTATTACCCCTATAGTAGTCTAGTTCACGACGAAAACGGTGGTGGGTTCCTGGTCTGTTTCAAAACAGAATCACAAAGATCGACAGTCAGGAGGAAAGGAAGCTGCTACTCCTTCACCTTTCGGGAAATATTCCACGGAAAAAGTTCAAAATAATAAATTAGAGAGTCCTCCACCATTCTCTTAAAGAAAAAATAACCTTATATTAATGAAATGTTATAAGATAATCAAAGACGACGTGTTGTGACACTTAGTCGGTATACACGTGTGTGTGTGTGTGTGTGTGTATGTGTGTATATATATGTGTGTAAGTATATATGTATGTGTCCGAAGGGACCACCGAGTCTCTCATTTCTTAGATTGACGTTACGTCCTCTGTGTCCTCTGTACCCAAGTCACAGACCCAACCCTTCTAGGGGACCTCCTCCTTTACCGTTGGGTGAGGTCATAATGACGGACCCCTTAAGTTACCTGTTTCCTCGGAGATAGTATCGGACCGTCCGATGTCAGGCACCGCAGTGTTTCTCTTCCTGTGTTCACTCGTAAGTGTGTGTCCGTGTACGATACGTGTGTAGGAGAAGGAGAACTCGGAGGGGAGGGGCTAAGGTGAGAAGGTCTAGTAATGTCTGGTGACTCGACTCGAGGAACGTGCCATGTCGTCAAAGGGTGATTGATGCGTACAAGTGTGGGTTATCCCTTATTACGGTTACAACAAGAGAGCTAAACAGGGGGAAAGAGGTAGGAGACGACACAGAGGTTCGGGTAAGAGATGTGGACGTGGAGATAAGGACGGAACATTTATCCAAGTAGTCACGGTAAAAAGATCTAAGGTGTATATACGCACTACAAAACAAATCCAAAAACACACATAATATACCATATTTTTATCTTCAAAAATACGTTCAATATAATTATAGTAATGAAATACCCGAAGGGAACACCGAGTGTCATTTCTTAGACGGACGTTACGTTCTCTGTACCCAAGACAGGGACCCAGTCCTTCTAGGGGACCTCTTCTCTTACCGATGGGTGAGGTCATAAGAACGGACCTCTTAGGGTACCTGTCTCCTCGGACCTCCCGATGTCAGGTACCACGACGTTTCTCAACTTGTGCTGACTCGCTGATGGTAAAAGTGAAAGAAAGTAAAAGTAAGGTACTGTAGTTCCGTAATGTACAGCAAATGTAGGAAACTTGGTTGTGTCGTAATTGTCGTTGTCTCGCAATTGTCGTTCGGATAGGTGAGTAGAGTGAGACTCGTTCGGTATGTACTTACGCTCGTGTGTATGACTTACTTTGCTAATAAGACCATTTGACTTGGAAGTCTAGTTCACTCGTTATTGTGAACCCTCTTTATAGTAATACCCCAACCAAAATCTTGTCAATCAATGGAAGAAAGTTTACTAAGCTATTCACCAGTGTTTATCCATATTGATTTGATAATACACTGTTAGTTTTGGTGTATAAGTTACTGGTTTACTTTTATGTAACCAATTCGTATCAGTACCTGGTTTTAGTTGCGTTTTTCTCTAGAAATGATCAAGGTATCTGATAATCAAGTAAAAATTTCTAAAATAATTCAATATATAAGGACATTAAAGGTGGAAAAGAATTTGAAAACACCATTAAAGTTGATACCGTCGTCTTTTTGTCGACTATTTTTTGTTTCAAGAGAACCCCAAACTATCTTTTGTTGTTTTAAGACATTCCATTAATAAGAAGTTATTTTTTAACTTTTACTATGACTGAAAACCCCCCCCTTACGTCAAGTAGAGAATATCTATGTACGTTATAATGAGAATTAGACGAGGACTAGACGAGGATTAGTAATAATATCCGAGATGTCTAACAGACAGTGAGTACCGAACACTTTTAATTAGGTATCTTTGGTTTAAGTGGACACTACATCTGACAACGATTTAACCGTTACACCTGTTTCACTTTAACATCTTTCTTCTTGACAAGATCAAGAAGTAAAGAAGGGAGACGAAATCGTAAACGTCAGTGGAAGATCATCGAAGCTCCTGAATGACTTCATGAACACCCTCCGTGTGCAGAGTTCGAACTTTCTGCCAATGTTTTAAAAACTTCTGTCCATTCGTACCTAGGGTTCAATGGAGATGAATTCTACCGGTTATTAAAAACCAGAGTAGATATGGAAAAATAAAGGATTATAGTCAGAAGAATAATTTATAATATAAATTAGAAACCCTTAATCAATGGATATAGTAGATTCCGTCCGTGAGTTCGGTAGTGTAAGATTTTGATTTTTAATGTAAGAATCAAACACTTGTCTTCCACTAGAAAAATTCTTTTATTGCTCCCACGGCAAGACTCATTGTTTACTATTGACATGGTACAAAGACGAACAGAAAATCCAATCTGATAATAAGATTTGGTCTTCGTCCAAAACCCTTTCTAACCACGCACCAAAACCTGATAGATCGACGTCGGTCGAAAGGGTGCTAGAAATCATGCCATAGACTCAAGGTCTTCCGGGACGGTGGTTCTCACGAACACCTACCCCTGTCTCGAGGGAAGTAGTCGCTGAAATGACTGGAAGTCTTGTATCAGGACGAACCAGATTTCGAAGAAGTACTTCACCTATCGCGCTGTCCATTTCCGAATATTTGTTATGGAAATCAGTTATAGCGTAACTGATCTCGTTCCTTCTTTATTCCTACTAGTCTCTCTACACAACAGTATTGTGTGCGAGAATTTCTTTGGTCTTGGTAAGACCGGGTTCCTGATGTCGTCAGTAATTGACTCCCAACCCGACTAGTACGCACATCAATGACAACTTTGAGAGTCGAATCCTTCCCCGTCGTTAGTACGTACATTTGTCCCATTCCGTCACACCTCGTCCCGTTTGTTACGGGTCTGTCTTTCTCTCGTAGTAGAATACCCGGGACTGGTATGTCCAGGAATGACTGGGTACTTCGATGGTCTGATAGGGCACGTGAAGAAAGTAGATGTTTGGGTCTATATAAGAAAGACAACAACAATTTGTCATAAAAAAATTTCCGAATTACAGTGAGAATTTAAATCTTTTTTTCTTTTTGAATGGTACTGTTTTGGTCGTTTGACTGAATGCACTCAAGGGAGGGTCGTCGGAATGATCAGTGGCGTCTTCATAAGACGATATCGGGGAGTCAACGTCTCAAAGAATCGTCTCACTTTTATTCTTTAGACATTAACGTTCAAACTTAATGATGTAGTAGGGGCAAAAGGTCTGTACGTGAATACGTCACATGGTTTGAATTTTGCATTAATTCTATAATCATGAAAATTTTTGATTTTTTTTTTAATTTCGAAAAAAAAAAAAACTCGTCTAGTAGAAATTTCAGAAATAACTTACACAATGTTTTAGCGAAGATAAAATACAAAACCGGTGCTTCGTAAACCCTAGGATGGAGGGGCTGACCCCTAGTTTGGGTGTGAGGCAAGTAACCTTCCGTTTCAGAATTGGTGACCTGACGGTGTCTTCAGGGGGTTATAATCATAAAAAGTTTGTTGTTGTTGTTTTACTTAGACTTTCTAAATTTTCTATACTTTCGTTTCATTTGCAATTTGATATACAAAGACTTTAGAGTAAACGTGATCCATCTTATTGTTTGGGTTTGGAAAATCCCCGAAGACGTTGACTTCAGAGAAGAACGTAGGAGGTCATTACCAAGGTCCCGTTACAAGAGTCAGTCACCGTCGAAAGGAAGTATGTTACGACTGACTTCTACGAAAGTAGAGATCGAGAAGGTTGGGAGTTGGAGATGTACTAAGTGTTGAGTGGTTGTCTTTCTATGACATAACCTCTTTCAGAACTGTGAAGGAAGTGAAGTAGAGTATGAGAAGACCATACTGGATCAGTGTAATAGGGTATAAACCTACGTTCGTCCCCCTTCCTTACTTTAACGACGGATTCTTGTCAAAACACACCGTTAGATGAGGTACTTTCCTCTACGTCTACAAAATCCTAGACGGGTCGGTAGAGACAGTTTAATAGTGTATCGTATTAACATAAGATCCGGACCTAGTATATTTGACCGAGAAGGAACGATTCTACTTTCCCATTTCTTGACTTAGTTCTTAACTTCCAGGGACTTTCGACCCTTCCGGATATGCCGTTATAAAACTGTTCTAAACTAAAATGGTTTTAAATCGAAACTTAAATTATACACCAAAACTCACCGAAAGTGGTCTTTTTTTTTAACCTCTAATTTATACCTTTTGATTACTAACTTTTTTGTTTGGAACTATAGTATTAACAAATCTATAGTGCATTGTTCCATAAATGATGATAGGTAGGTGACAACAGTCACGAAGTGTAAGGGTGACTGTCAGTTTTAAGTCATTGTCGTGGTTTCCGGAACCTTAGAGGTTTACTCGTCTCTTATCCCTTTCGTCTATACAATTTTCGTTTCGTAATCATTTTATGTTTATCACTATAAGTTTTTATTCGTAAATTTAATTAATTTATCTCCGTTTATAAAGGTAAGTGTTTTTAGGAGAGTTTTATAGTAAATTCATGGAAAATCAGAGGTCTCTATGAAATACTACGAGAAGTGTTCCTTAGACTCAATTTAAGTGACGTATTCATTGTCGTCTGAAAAGTCTGAAGGTTAATCGAGCAATCGTAAAGTGACTACTTCTTACATTAGTCAAGATTCTTAACAGTACATCAACATTTGTAAAAAAATTAATACATTTTAAGAGTTGGTGGACAGAGAGACGTTACCGTAGTCGAAAATTAGGAACTGATGTGTATAAAAGGGGAAGGACCTAGTGTCGGAACGGTACCACTTCCCCGAAGGTATTGAGTCACTTCGATACTCGGTACAGTCCGTCCCGATGGGTTCTGTCTACCCAGTATCACTTCTCAAGACTATTTTGTACCAGGTGACCTCCTCCTTTGCCGTTGGGTGAGTTTATAAGAACGGTGCTCTCGGGATACTTGTCGTACTTTTTCGTTTTTGTATACTGTGACCTTCTACTCAGGGGGTCCATCCTTCTACAGGTTATACGATGACGCCTTCTCACCTTCCGTTAATGATTATCGAGGTCTTTCAAACTTCAATAACCCGGTTTCGTCTTTGCTGCAAGTCAACACCTACACAGACCACCACTTTCATTGTAGACTATGACATTTCTTGTTATAACGTATCCTTGGACCTTACAATCCAGGTACTTAATTCCATTTAACATACACCAGTTGTCCTCTACCGTTCTGACTTGTAACTATAGTATCCTTAGTCACTTGATTTAACCTACACTTACTCACTTAAATTAAGTCTACTGGTAATATATATGATGACACCCATTCTTAGGAAATCTTCTTTACCTCATCGGGAGTACCAGTTGGTGTCTTGACCTTTACGTCATGAACCCAGGTTGGAGTTTTTGCTGTGTTACAAGAGTCAAGTAAAGGATTCGTTTAGTAAGTGGTAGTCTCATTAGGTTTAGATACGGGGTTAGTGACTAAGGGTTCTTTGACCAAATGACTAAAATACTTCTGGACGGAAGATCCTGATTTTGTTTGTTTTTTCCTACAGGAAAAGTAGTGACCTCTGACCTTTACGTTTTCATGTTTCAGTTCTCTATTGACCTCATAGACAATGTGACCTCCTTGTCCGTTCAAACCGGAATCTCATGTTTTACTTCGTCTTGTTTCCGATTGTCTCAAAACAATTCTCTTTCACGACTAGTATCGTTTGTGGAAAAGGGTTTTTTGGTTCTCTATTGAAATGAGTACCTGTAGTGGTCCACTAGTTATGGTTTTAGCCTAACTAATACAAGAAACGTCAGTTTCTACCTCTTTGACATGTGAGTCGTTTTTATTCTGGACCTCGACTGACACCAAGTCTAGTACTCGAGGAATAACGTTTTAAGTCACAATTTAACTTCTTTTATCCCTTTTGGTGATCCGGTAAGTCCACCGGTAAGTCCACTATACTGGATTTAGTATAGGGAATACTAATATGTCACCTCCACTGTTTATCTAAGTTCCCTAATCTAGACCATCTGTCTCACGGACTTCTTGATACTTGACTCCGAACATTGTGACATCTCCTCCGTCAGTTCTTTTAGTAGGATTTCTTTTTCTTTACGTTCTTCCGTTTCACCAACAGACTCCTCTGATGTCTATCGATTCCCCTCTTCCCTCCGCTTTCTGTTCCCCTTTCCCCTTCTATCTGAGTTGACTTACGAACCGAGTAGTGGGTTAAAGTTTTTTAGTCAGGAACCATATTTAAATATCTTAAACTTTATACCAATTTTGTCACGTTTATTAACTTATTTATTCTAGGTACGACGATCCTGTTTACTTTAATATGAGTGACGAGACGTGTGTGAAAAATGACCTTTTAGATGTACCTCCAAAACGTCATAGTCCTGTCTGGATAGATTGGGTAAGTCAAATTTTAATATACATCGCAATTGTTTATGTAGTATTGACACCTGTGACAAAAGACAATATTCGATATATTGTCCTTTATGATATTGTCACCGTGAAATACATACGTAAAGAACGGTATTAAACAATAAAATGGTTTTTTATACATATTTCCTTTACATAAGTTCAACCATCCAGTATATAACGGTTTACCACAAGTTTTTAAAAAGTCTTCAAATGTAAAAACAATATTCACTCAATTCAAAGGAAAAAAGAGGTAGGATGATAGTATATCGTTAAAGATTTTACACACACATTACATCTTTCACGATGAAGTGAGTATATACTTAAATGTTAAAGAACTTATACAAGAAAAGGGTCAAAAGACCAATTAACGAATATAAAGAATAACTAAAAAATACACTTTTAGACCAGTTAATTAAAGTTTAAATTTCTAAATACATATATTGATAGTATATTACATGTGTATATGAATATAGGTTTTCGTATCTTAAAATAAATTTTATTTGTAAAATCGTTTACTCATATGTAAAATTAAATGAACATTAATAAAATATAGGAAAGGTCCAAGTGATAGAAATCGATATACCTTTTAAAATTACTTCTGTGTCCGACGTTTCTGCGATGAAGACCTCAAAAAACTTCGTCAAGAACGGTAGAAATTAGGTTGTAAAGACCCTACTAATTACTTAGTTTTACTTGTTAAGATTGAACGACTCGTTGTCATTATAGTTTTAGATTGCGACAGTGTTAGTATGTAAAAAGAACAAAGACCACAGAAACTGAATGCGAGTACACAATTCTGAAACAGGTACGTAAGGGTAGAAGTTCAAGTTTAATTACGATAGTAATAGAACGAGTTAATTATTAAGAACTAAAAACTTCAATAATTATGAATGTTACAAGTTCTAGATTTCTAACATAATTCGATAGTATTTAGTGGCTCTTTATTTATTTGTCTGTTATTTGAACCTACTGAGAAGACAACAATAGGATACATTGGGTTATAGTACTTTAAATCTGGTTATACAGAATGACTAAATATTGGTTTCAGGTCTTGTAAAATTTGGTATTATGACTGTTTCAAAATTTTGAGTATTTTGTCTTGACTGTTTATCTTATATCTTAATTAAACAATCCCAAAACACACACACAAAAGTGATTACTGTTCAAATGTCGTCAATCCGTTAAAAGGGAAGGAAACCAAGTGTCAAGTCAAGTCAAGTCAGCGACTCATCACAGGCTGAGAGACACTGGGGTACTTAGCGTCGTGCGGTCCGGAGGGACAGGTAGTGGTTGAGGGTCTCAAGTGAGTCTGAGTGCAGGTAGCTCAGTCACTACGGTAGGTCGGTAGAGTAGGAGACAGCAGGGGAAGAGGAGGACGGGGGTTAGAGAGGGTCGTAGTCTCAGAAAAGATTACTCAGTTGTGAACTATTATTTAGGAAATCCTATCTTCAACAGTTCTAACGAGAGACTCCTCTGTCTACTGTGACCGATCGACACCACTGAAAATCTCGTACTTCGAAAGTAATTTTCAAAAGGTTCCGAAGGGAACACCACGTCACCTATCCTAAGGTGAACGGTCATGCACCCTGTGTCCAAACTAGGGATCAGGTCCTTCTAAGGGGTACGACACCCCGTTGACTCAGGCACGTCGTGTCGATGACTCGTGCAAGAGATCCCAGGGACACGACGTCGATGACTTCGGGCGTACGGGGTCTCGGTCGTTCGACGTGGAGGACTTCGACGCACGGACCTCGGACACGAGACGTTCCTCTCTTTGACGGCGTTACTCTCCGGGCACGTGACGTTGATCTCTTTTGGGTGAACGTCGTTGCTTCTGGGTCATGTCGGTTTTGGTTTATGTACTTACTTCATTTATTTATTTATTTTGACACACACGGACAGTTGTTACTGTTGTTTTTCATTTAAATTTTTTAGTGTTTATACAGTAATTTTTTTTACAGAAGGTTACTATCTCTGTCTCACTTCTTTGTTACATCCAACGAAAACCCCCCGAGGTTCCTCGAGCCCAAGAAATACAGAGTCACGTCCTTCTTAAGTCGCTCTCCGTTTCCCTATCTATTCTTCGCCAAATAATCTTGTCCTTTGAACACTCCGGACGCTCGGACACCCGTTCCCCAACGACGAGAGATTCTTGAATCACCCGATGTCAAAATATTAGTTTCGTTTTCATCCCTCCTCCTCTTCTGGTGGAAGAAGAACTCAATTGTAGTCGTCAAGGAGGAGGTGCGGACCATCCCCTCAAAAGAAGAGGGATATACCAGTTCGGTCCCCTTTACTCGTTTTCCACCGATACTCCGTCTTCTATCTACCGGGTTCCGACTCCTCAAAGAGGGAACACCTGTCTTTTACGTATTATCGTCTTTGAGGTATTTTCTTCGTACTACCTCCTCCGACCCGGAACGTGTCTATTCTCTATTTTCTAGCGTATAAGGAGTAAGAACTTCAGTTCCTCTGGAAGGTCTATGTGCACTCGTCTTCCAAAGGAACCTCCAGTTTTTCCCTTTCCCACAGTAGAGTGTCATTCATTATAGTTGGATGGGTATCCAAACCGATTCTCTACTCGTGCGTGTGTAGTTTCCTAGGAGTCTATTTGGTCTGAATCTTAGTCTGTTCGTTCCACTAAGTAGTTTCCTTTGGACCTTCTTTACGGGGTACTTCCACTAAGTTTGGTGGTGCTCCCGTGATGAGAGACTCAGACAGAGACTCATGATATGAGAAAAAAAGGAGGATTATTTATGAGACAAATTCTTTTAATCTCTATGGTTCCCTTGTAAAGTACGTTTCTACCCGAGCTATTTCTTGTCTTCACCATACCTGGATTGTCTTCGTCTTCTATGATTCTTCTCCACCGTTCTTATGTGTCTTCTTAACATGGTTTTTTCTCGAAGTACTGGGTCTATTAGTACTACCACACTAGTGAGTGGATCTCGGTCTGTAGGACCTTACACTTCAGTTCACTCGAAATTTTTCGTAGTGATACTTGTTTCGACCACCTCCACTACCTTAAGGTCGACTCGAGAAAGTTTAGAATTTTCTACTACGACACTTTCACGACATGAGTTATACGGTCGTTTAAACCTTTCACGTCGTCACCGGTGTCCTGACCTTTTCCAGGTAAAAGTAAGGTTAGGATTTCTTTCCGGTACGGTTTCTTACGAGTTTGATGACGTGTTAAAGTGAGTAGAGTCTACGATCATTTCATTACGAGTTTTAAGAGGTTCGGTCCGAAGTTGTTATGTACTTGACACTTGAAGGTCTACAAGTTCGACCTAAATCTTTTCCGTCTCCTTGGGTCTCTAGTTTAACGGTTGTAGGTGATCGAGTAGTTTTTTCGTCCTCTCAAGGTCTTTTTGTAGATAAAGACGAAATAATTGATACGGTTTCGGAAACTGACACACCTAGTGTTATTTGACACCTTTTAAGACTTTCTCTACCCTTATGGTCTGGTGGACTGGACGGAGAACTTTTTAGACATACGTCCAGTCCTTCGTTGTCAATCTTGACCTGTACCTTGTTGTCTGACCAAAGTTTATCCTTTTCCTCATGTAGTTCCGACATGTAACAGTGGAATGAATAAATTGAATATACGACTCATGTAGTACTCCTTACGACCCGACCTACTTCGTGTTCGACCTTAGTTCTAACGGCCCTCTTTATAGTTATTGAAGTCTATACGTCTACTGTGGTGGGATACCGTCTTTCACTTCTTCTTGATTTTTCGGAGAACTACTTTCACTTTCTCCTCTCACTTTTTCAACCGAATTTCGAGTTGTAAGTCTTTTACTTCTAGTACCGTAGACCAGGGTAGTGAAGTACCCTTTATCTACCCCTTTACCACGTTTGTAACCGTCGGAAATAAACCCCCCGAGGTTTTAGTGACGTCTACCACTAAAGTCGGTATTTTAATTTTCTACGAATGACGGACCTTCCTTTCAATACTGGTTGGATCTCTCGTATAACTTTTCGTCTCTGTAATGAAACGGTTGTTTCCAGGTAGATCAGTTCTGATACCAAAAAGGTCATCAGCTCACACCCATACTTTTAACCTGATATTTCTTTCGACTCCCGGCTGTTTAACTACGAAAACTTGATATCACAACCTCTTCTGAGAACTCTCAGGGAACCTGACGGTCCTCTAGGTTGGTCAGGTAGGATTTCCTCTAGTCAGGATTCACAAGAAACCTTCCTGACTACGACTTCGACTTTGAGGTTATGAAACCGGTGGACTACCCTTCTTGACTGAGTAACCTTTTCTGGGACTACGACCCTTTCTAACTTCCACCCTCTTCCCTTGCTGTCTCCTACTCTACCACCCTACCGTAGTGACTGAGTTACCTGTACTTAAACCCATCCGAGGTCCTCAACCACTACCTGTCCCTCCGGATCCCACGACGTCAGGTACCACAGTGTTTCTCACCCTACACTGACTCGTTGACTTGACTTTACTTGCCTTATTTATGACATAAACAAAGTGACGAAAAGTAGAAACACTTTTAAAAAAAAGACGTTTCGGCTTCTCGGTCCCAGAACAGTGACTGGTAGCCAAATCACCGATCCTAAGTCGTGAGAGGAACGGTGGTGAGCCGGAGTCAGAGGTCACCCCTGAACTTCGGGGTAAAGTTCGGGGACGTCCGACTTCGGTGGTTCTAGTCATTGTATACGATTTTTACCATTTAGTAGAGTCCAAAATCATATTACGGTGGAAAAAGCATATAAAAACAAAAATCACGTATGTTTCCTCGTACAGGATCTTGAGTAATTGAATATCTCGAGTGACCCGTCCTATACCCAGAGTCCGGTGAACCCCGTACAGAGTACTTCGGTAACTTACCAAAACAATGATTCGTTCAGACGAACCGAAGCACAGATTCGTTTGGACGACAGAACTCACTAGTAATTGAATTGCCCTCAGAGGGTGTGAAAAAGCATTTAATCTTAGGGGATCACACTATTTGATAAATTTATGAATGAGGTAAGGAAACACGTACACACGTACGATTAAGCGAAGTCAGTACAGACTGAGAAACGCTGGGATACCTGACATCGGACGGTCCGAGGAGACAGGTACCCTAAGAGGTCCGTTCTTATGATGTCACCCAACGGTACGGGAGGAGGTCCCCTGGAAGGACTGGGTCTCTAGCTTGGACACAGAGAATACAGAGGACGTAACTGTCCGTCCAAGAAATGGTGATCACGGTGGACCCTTCGGGGGAAACAAAGAAATGAGACAGGGATAGTGGTCCTGAGTGGACATCTGATTTAAATGGATGATTGACAACCTTTTTGTTCAGACTATTTGACCAAACTTATTATACCCGTAACCTCATTTCTCCATCAAATTTAGAGTCGAGATAACAAAAGGTCCCACTTGAACCCGTTAAAAGGATTAAAGGAGGTACGGAGTCAAATCTATAACAATTTTGTTCTAATATTTTGGATGAACGTCTTAATAGAAGTCTTCATTCATTTTTGTCTGTCTCTGATCCCGAGAAGGGTTACACATCATTCGTAGGTGTTTTTAATCGTTAACAACGTTATTGACACGAGTTTCTAGTCACTGTATGCGACATAAAAACCTCGTCATTTTTGTAGAAACTACTTGGCTCTGGTACTGAATTCAAAATTGACTTAGGTTTCCGTGTGTCTCGTAAAGGATTGTCTCCGTCACGTCATTTGTAAGACGGTTTTAGAAGATGGGGTTTATTACACTTTATTGGTAGGTAAATACTTTATAGATGTGTTTTGGTTTGGGAGTTATATCGGACTTCTGTCTGTCACGATTTTTCTGTTTTATCGAGGGTTATTTTTCTCTTTTGAGGTGTTTATGATCACGGGGTCCTTGTGTCCGAAACTGAGACAGGTCTGTTTGTTTCCGTCTGGTTCTTTTCGACAGTCCATCCACTCCTCCCATCTATTGTCTCTTGTCGTGTGTGTTTTATATGTATACATAAATATATATTTTTATATATAATCATCCAACATGTCACGGTAGAGACCCGAAGGGACCACCGAGTCGACATTTCTTAAGTGGACGTCGCGTCCTCTACCCTCTACTTCCAAACTAGGGACCCAGCCCTTCTAAGGCACCTCCTCCCATACCGTTGGGTGAGGACTTAAGAACGGACCTCTTAGGGTACCTGTCACCTCCGACAGCCCTAGCGTGTCAGCCTGTGCTGACTTCACTGACTCTCAGGTGTGCACGTACCATGGTGGATCCCTGACAGTTGACTTTTTTACGTATCGGATTTTCGACTCTCGTTACAAAATAAACCGTCTGTAAGAATCCTGAAGTTCGGATCCTTTGTCGTAGAGTCTATTACGACTCTTTTGACAAGACCCCTCCGTTCGTCCTTCAGTCCTATATACCCACAAGAGTGTTGTTTCCTGTCCATCAACCTTACAGTTTTCTAAGGACAATTAATCTCTTCTGGTCTATAGAGTTCAAATCCTTAAATCGTGAAAAAATATGCGTACCCTTCCACGTTCTCAGACCCGAGTGACTTTAGTACGGAGACTATACGTGAAGTCGATAGACCCTGTCATAGGACACAAAAGAGTAGGACTCAAAGGAGTTCGATGTGACGACCTACATCGACGTGAGACTACTGACGACCTACGTCCGCCTCACCCCCGCCCCCCTCTGCAAAGAGCAAAGGTAGGACTCAAGGGAGTCCCGAGTCGTAGTCCCCCCTGACGTTAGTGATTGCCGACGACGTGGGAAACGAATGACTGTGTCGTCTATCGTAGGAATCAGGTGTACTACCAAAGAAGATATCTTACCGATCCCTTCAAAATAAAACGAATTACATTAGAAAATTTTTCATAGTTTTATCCTTTATTTAAATATAAGTGTGTAAATATATAAAATACTCTGGTCATTCCTTTGTCGTGTATAAATTTCCTAGTAAAGTCAATGATGAGTTCTTTGGTCGAAACATCCCGACCACAACTGTTATTAAAACTTTAAAATGTCATATTTTACTCGGTCTAATGTTTCAAAAGGTATCTGTCAGACCATTCTGTCAGAATAAAGACCCTTTGGTTGTCAACGATGATATTTACTTCTTTTTCAACCGTATATACATATACCTCTCCCAGACACTCGAACCTGTAGGGGTTTTACTACTTGTATCGTTGGTGAGTCTAGGACTGTAGCTCTGGAGTAAAAGGTTATTTACCTCTTCCTACGGAAACTCTTTACCGGTTAAGATCCCAACTTCGTCCATTTTCCTTTTACTTAAATTTTATACGACATCAAAGTCTTTCGTTATTTCACAAGTTTTTATTTACCTATCCCTGAAGGGACCACCAGGTCACCGATTCTGAGACACGAAGGTTACGTCCCCCGGACCCAAACTAAGGATCAGTCTCTTAATCTAGGACGCACGGTGTTGATTTCTAGGACATACGGTGTTACTTATACGACATGTCGGTGTACTTTCATCCATTTGTAAAAATTTCTACCTATATAACAGTCTTCCCTAAAGATGACCGGTTATGATCGTATTACCCAATAACATTTATTACGACACTACTTGTGCCCCCTCATATATAAAAAAGTTTAATCACAAAAATAGAAAAAGTCTATTTATGGGTCTTCATCTTAACCACCTAGTATATATCATCAGGATAAATATTAAAAAACTCCTTAGAGGTACGAAAAAAGATATCATCAACATGGTTGAATGTAAGGTAAAAGAGAAGAATAACTCTTTCTTTAAAATTAAACATCACTTATTAAAATATAGATATAATAGGTATAGTAGACTAGATCGTCAGAAAGAGGAATATTTTATGAAAACTTAAAATAGGTCATTTTAAAAAGAATAGAATTATTTAGAATAGAATTAAAAAAGAAATGAGAATTATTTCTCATTTTCAAAAGAGAAATAATATTACAGAAGGATCCAACTATATATCCATTTAACTTTTTCTAAAGTCACTTTTTGTATCACATTCTACCTTTCTATCACACCCTAAATTTTTATTATTGAGACATAGGTAAGAATGGATAACACTTTAAAAAGTGTACGTTGGGAGTTCCTACTCTGTACACGTCGGACACTCGTGAAGTTCTCCACGATGAAGTAGTCTCGATGATCTGACAATAACGAGTCAACGGGACCTTTATACTACTTGTGCGTAATACTTCGGTATTAAAGATATCCGAAACATATATTAAATAAACCACACTTTTCTTACCTATTCTACCAGAATTATAATCTAATAATTACACCCACGATTACTCTATACAGTACGTTATTACATGAGTATAATTATAACAACGGTAGTGTTATTTCTAAAAATATAATCTTGAAATAAGAAATCCTTGTCAAGTTCCGTTTTTATTTATGATCTAATTTATAATAAATTTTAAATGGACTAATAAGAAATTTTTAGAATGAATTTTGTGATTTTTTTGGGTTTGGTCATTTTAAATAAGGTAAATAAGTAACTAAGACCTTTCCTACTTATTGTCGATCTTTGTACCATTGTTTTTAACTAGACTAGGAATCTACCACCGTCTCTCCACTGTAACAGAATACTATAAGGGTAATACGATCTTAGTTAACGTCGTTCCTTGTCACAACGTCTCTCTATTATTAATTCCAAACATATTCACTTTTCGATAATAATGATAACAATTGTATATTCATTTGGGTGTCTAGATCTTTATATCATTTTGAATTAGTCTTTAAAGGGAACCAGAGTATATGTTGATCTTATACGAAGAGAAATTTTGAAGAGTATTCCGTCTTACCTAAATACAACATTTAAATGATAAAATTTGGTATCTATTGTTAACGTCTTAAAATTTTCTGATTAACTTAAGATTTCGTGTTATTCACTTTTTCTTTATTTGACCATTGCAAACATCTTGTGATATGAAAGTACTCAAACATAAGATTTAAACTTCTAGGTTATATAGAACTTTTATAAAATTATATATAGATCTTAAAAAAGAAAAATTGTGTTAACATAAACTATTACATAATGTTTAAGAAGACAAGATACATAAATTTCGTTCCAAACTCAAATGATCAAAAGATATTGACTATAAAAGTTTTAACCTATTTAATGATTAAATTTTTTTATGGAAAATTTTTATAGTACAGTTTTGTAAGTGTGATAAACCCAGTTTCCCAAAAGAAGAAAATACAAATGTTTTCGTTATCAAGAGTAAAGAAATAAACAAAGATGTTAAATGTAAGATATGACTTAACTAAGAAACTCCTTTCCAGTAGTTAAGCTCCAAACTAACAATGTAATTTGAGTGGTCGGGTAGTTGACAGGTGTCTCCATGTATCTACTAGGAGTCTAAGCGCTGGTGTCTGGTAGGAAACACACCCTAGGTAGTCGATTAAACAGATTTTCTCTTTCTAGTTCCCAACCTAAATGATCCGAGTAAATTTCGACATCTATATGATCTGTGTAAAAACAACAACGACGACGACAATTGAGTGTGTGTCTTGTGTCCGAAATAAACCCTCTTCCGCTACCGTGGGGTGAGGTCATGAGAACGGACCTTTTGGGGTACCTACCTCCTCGGACCACCCGACGTCAGGTACCCCAGCGACTTCTCAGCCTGTGCTGACTCGCTGAAGTGGAAGTGAAAAGTGAAAGTACGTAACCTCTTCCTTTACCGTTGGGTGAGGTCACAAGAACGGACCTCTTAGGGTCCCTGCCCCCTCGGACCACCCGACGGCAGATACCCCAGTGTGTCTCAACCTGTACTGACTTCACGGAATCGTCATCGTAAAATTCCAATTCAGGAACAAGATATACGTTCGTGAACAAACCGTGCAACCAGACTAAGAAAGTTGACTTCGACCGATTTTACGCTAAAAACCCCCTCTGTCTCTGGTACAGTGACTTTGACATATCCAAAAATCGGAAACTGAATAAGGAAACCTTCTATGACAAAAGACCTTTAACAGATTTCTTCGAAAACCGGACCGAAAAGACTCTGGTTCGATAAAACGAACAAACAAATCGTAACCGACCATAATCCGAACGTTCGACGAACTTAACTCGACGTTCGACAAGTTCAACAAACTTTTAACAAGAGAACCGCCCTGTCATCATTCACCAGAACTTCAACCTATAAGCAAGGGACGGGTCCTTAACTTGAACACATCAGACCTCCTTTTGGTCCTTAGGATCGGGATCTGGTGGTCCCTGATTACCGATCCACGTTTCAATGGGACCGAGAACGGGAACAAACTTTCGTTCTGACAAAGTTCCTCTGTTTTGGTCCATCTTTCAAATAATGATCTATGTATCATGTTGAACACCCTTTCGTCTCTTTGTCAAATAAATCTGTCTTCTTTTTACCCTTATGAGTGGACCTCCCTTTACCACACCCACAGAAAGGGTCACTTCTCCTCAAGGTATTTCTCCTTTAATTTAGCTAATTTTTCCCCGTCAAGTAGACCCACAAACAAGAGGAGACTGGTTAATATAACGAAGAAAGAATATAGACTGGACTGAATCCCGGGATGGACTATACACACACATAAAAAAACGGTTCTCCCTAAGGTCACGTCTCCGAATACCCTCCAAACTGTTGTGGATGATACCCTTTCGTGGGGAAGGGAAAAACTGGGAACTCCTCGGAAGGATGCACACACGTCAGTCTCTCCAAAAGAACTGGAGTTCTCATTATCAACACTAGTAGAATAGATAAGGTCGTCTCGAGTCGAAGACGGTAATTGAAACAAGAACCGTACAGATTCCTTCTAACTTGAGGTGAAATGAAGTGAACTATTTGGGATCCACTAGTCCGGGTCCCGGGTAGATGGAGGGTGGAGTGAAAGTGAGATTTCTTTTTGTAGGTTCTTTATCATAGTGTCAATGGATTCATAAAACTCTCACAGGGGAGAGGGGTTCTGAGACCGATTAAAATATAAATTTTTGTTACCAAGAGAAGAACGTGTAAATATTGGTTTATCTAGTTGGACTGGTTACCGTTAATTTTTATAGGGACTGGTAATGCCCCTTAAAAACTTTAGAGGTTTGTTAAAAGAATTTTGGTTTAACGTGATATTAACGAATTTATAAAGGTTCCTGAAGGGACCACCAAGTCACCAACCTTAGGTGGAACGTCACTTCCCATGAGCCCAAACTAAGGACCAACCCCTTGATTCCAGGATGTACGGTGTCCCGTTGATTCGAACGTGGTGTAACTTTCTAGGGAGTACGTACGGCGTTGATTCTGACCTACTTCGGTTCATTTAATTTTTTAAAAAAAAGTCTTGACTCACTTTGCATATGAAGTCAACCATACAATTCCGAAGGTGGTAACTCTCAGAATTTAACAGAAAGGTGATTAATGCTAAAATTCTAATTGACTCTATTTGTTAAAATTTTTCTATTTTACAGAGGGCTTCGGAGTACGAGCAGAGGGAACCAAGGAGAAAGTCATGGTCGAACAGAGAAAGGGGTAGAGGGGGACCGGTCTGAGATCGAGACTACGGTAGTGGGGGAAGGAAGATATGGTGGGTGTGGGGGAGATATGGCAGTTAAGGGGGTACGATTGAGAGAGTGGATTGAAGGGAGACAGAGACTTAGAGAGGTGTCAACGAAAAGGAAACTTGAACAGTCCCAGACAAAGAAATTTTAATTCGGAAGACTCCTAGGTCTCTCGTTTGGAATTTAAAGAATATAAGGGACCTGATTTAAACTTGACGTTCAGAAACAGTTTCTAAAAGGGTTTCATTGGTTTCTAGGAGTGTCCAAACGATTCCTTAAATTATAACAGAAAGTTTGAATGGGTTGACCAAAGAGACTGAATTATAATCGATCAAGTATACGAACAACCACTTATGGTCCGAGTCGTAACGTATTTTGGACGATTATCCCTTTAGAACTTTCTAGAGATCTTACTGTTAACCCTCTAGTCGGGTGATTAAATAATGTATGAGTCTGAACTCGTTAGATCCACTGAAGAAGTTCGTTAAAGATCTTAAAAGGGGTTTGAACAACGAACCTTGTTTTAAGTCTGAACGTGTGTTTCAAGACTACTTGGACAAGTACTCATAATGTAGGTTGAAGTCCAACTAACATTTCTTTTAAGACCGGAAGAAAATCTACAACTAAGGTGGACCCATCGAAACTTACGATACAAATAATTACCCAACTTGACCCTGGAAAGGAAAAATCACTTTTTCCTGGTCCTACTTCGTCCTCTGATCCAGATGAGACCTCAATCAAATAGACCGTTTGGTCAAGAGAGTATGAGGTCTACTTAGTGGACTTTCCTGCTGACGGTTTTAAGAATTAGAAGTCGAGGTCCTTTGCTTCCGAGGAGTTATTTTGTTTTTGGGAGGGTCAAAGATAATAACGTTTTTAGGTCCTATAACCTTTATCTAATAATATTTAAATTCGCAAAGTACACGAAAGTCGGAAGAGTAGTCGGAAAGGTTACAGGAGTACTAAGAGTTACTACTCCAAAATTCCTTAATGTAGGGCACTTTTATTTTAATTTATACCGGGGATACAAGTCATTAATAGCTTAACGCTATGAAAGTGGACGTTGAAATCGATAATAATTCTAAGGTTCCGTAAGATTTGAACTGAGACAATCGATTTCTTTTAGTGGGACGGTTATAAAGGCGTTCCTTACGACGGGAATTTCCATGATAATCGTCGGTTTGGAGACAGTGCCGATTTCCCTATCAAAGGGTTTACTATTGTATCTTTTTTTATCGATCTAACCGGAGTCATTTCCTTTATATTCCAACATTTAAATTGTCAACAATCAAACAATTTCTCTCTTTCGACACCAAATCGGTTTGTTGTTTGACCAGTATGACCTCTGAGATTTTAAGGGTGAGGAGTGTCGAGATGTATGTTATTTGATGACTAGATGACAGTTTTACTGTTTGAAGCTCAGTTATAATCACTTCTTTATTATTATTCAAGTGTTTTCACGAAGGAATAAGTATCGGTTTGACACGAGTGGAGGACAACGAAAAAGGAGATTTCTTGTAAAAAGAACCGAAGTCGCCGTCCTTGATGTAGTAAGAGTTATTGGAACTGGTTTTGGACAAAAAGACCATGGGTAGAAGAGTTCTTGTTTTAATTACGTTATAAAAAATGATGAGTTTGATTTTAAATACAGTACCTGAGTGGGATAAAAGGTCAATATGATACGGTATAATTAAGCACCAAGGGTCCACCGAGACCACCATTTCTCGGGTGACCGGTTCCGTCCTCTGTATTCTCTACACCCAAACTAGGGACCCACCCCTTCTAGGGGACCTCCTCCCGTACCGTTACGTGAGGTCATAAGAACGGACCTCTAAGAGGTACCTGTCTCCTCGGACCGTCCACACCAAATACCCCAGTGTTTCAGTCTGTACTGACTTCACTGAATCGTGAACGCATAATTAAAGTTTGAGACAGGAAATCGAGTAAGATAAAGAAATAAGTACCTAATAAAAAGAAAAAATTAGGTAGTTGTAAATGAGAAAAAAGATTCTAAGTAAAGGTCAGAATAAGATAAGGGTCTGATAAGGACGAGTGTCGTCAGAGTGAAAACAGGTCATAGAATACGAAACCGGAGAATGACGAGAGACTAACGTAGTCAAGATTGAAAAGAAGAATTGGTACAACTTTTGAGAAATTCCCTTCCGTAATAAGACGGAGTCTGAAAGTTGTCAGAGAAAGGTTAAGGACGTCAAAAATTTAATTTTAAAGACAGTTACTTATAACTGTTCACGTTCATCTATCGACGTAGAGTTTTATTAACACTACTGACTTTCTTTGGTCTAATTTTTTCTCACGTGTTGCCAAACTTACTTTTGAGATCCATTACAACGGATTAGACGTTACTATCTTTCGTCTAGTCACCACGGACACTTCAACCCCTCGCCCCATCCCATTCCTCCATGACCGTACACCCCGTCCCTCTCTCATCTGTATTCTTCAACCCTCCAAGAACTTCTACTCTAATGTTTCCCCTTTTCTTCACAAAATCTTATCGTGTATACCAGGAATAGATACTACTCCCCAAGTTTAGAGTGTGTATATAATTTGAAGAGTTTCAATAGTCACTTATATAAAAATTTACACGCCGAATAACATACGAACATATAATTATCTCGATAAATTTTCTGACGATTTGTTCGTTTTTGTTTGTAAGTCTTCCGGATTCATAACACGTTCGTAATACAGGAACAATAATTTGATTTTGTATGTTGAATTCTCGGAGTTTTAAGGAGTCAGACTTAAATTTCTGTGAAGAATTTCCCCGTTATTAACTAGAAGGGTTTAAATGATAGGTGATGAAAAAAGTGTAAGGTTAAGAGGGGGGTTACCCCATCAGAACGAGGACTATGTTGGACGACAGTAACGGTATAGATATTATAATAAGACCGTTACGGAAGAAGTGCGAGAAACCAGGACGAAAGAAGAATACAATTAAAAACTGACCCTCTAAAAATGTCTTTGACTTCGGACACTAGTCGTTAAAAATGAAACCGACTGGTTTTTAATTCAGACAATAAAGTGATTGTGAAACGTCCAATAATGTAAGTTATCAATGTGGACTATGTGACATTTCAAAAGGTTAAAAACACTTTGCAACAGAAGTTAAGTGGGAAGGTGTCTTCGTTTCCTCGTAAGAGGACGTGGCCACTCAAAGTAAAAGTGAAAGGTGTAGTCTTAGTTAGTGATTCCAAAAAACAGAAAAATAACCAGATTATAAGTGTAATAGACTTAGTCTTGATATAAGACTTCTTAATAGTAGAAGACTCCGTGATCATATATACAACGAACCTGTCAGTCTCTTTCATAGACGTATTTTAAGCGGTTTTGCAAGAAGTGAGTTTTGAATGTTTCGCAGTAAAATCTTTTAAAATATAAATATTGTATGTACTCCAATCTTACTTTTGGATTACCTCGTTTTACACTGACTATTGTTGTTAGTATTCACATATTACTTGAGAACTAGTTAAAATTCAAGATTGAAGTGCCTTCGTGTTCGACCTTAGTTCTAACGACCCTCTTTATAGTTATTGGAGTCTATACGTCTACTGTGTTGTGAATACCGTCTTTCACTTCTTTTTGATTTCTCAGAGAACTACTTTCACTTTCTCCTCTCACTTTTTCAACCGACTTTCGAGTTGTAAGTCTTTTGATTCTAGTACCGTAAGTCAGGGTAGTGAAGAACCGTTTATCTACCCTTTTGTCACCTTTGACACCGACTGAAATAAAAAGACCCGAGGTTTTAGTGACGTCTACCACTGACGTCGGTACTTTAATTTGCTGTGAATGAGAAACCTTCCTTTCAATACTGGTTGGATCCGTCGTATAATTTTTCGTCTCTCCAATGAAACGGTTGTTTCCAGGCAGATCAGTTCCGATACCAAAAAGGTCATCAGTACACACCTACACTCTTAACCTGATATTTCTTTCGACTCCCGACTGTTTAACTACGAAAACTTGATATCACAACCTCTTCTGAGAGCTCTCAGGGAACCTGAAGTTCCTCTAGGTTGGTCAGGTAGGATTTCCTTTAGTCAGGACTCACAAGTAACCTTCCTGACTACAACTCCGACTTTGAAGTTATGAAACCGGTGGACTACCCTTCTTGACTGAGTAACCTTTTCTGGGACTACGACCCTTCCTAACTCCCGTCATCCTCTTCCCCTGCTGTCTCCTACTCTATCAACCTACCGTAGTGGCTGAGTTACCTGTACCCAAACCCACCTGAGACCCTCAACCACTACATGTCCCTCCGGACCGCACGACGTCAGGTACCCCAGCATTTCTGAGTCTGTGCTGACTCGCTGACTTGACTTGAGTGTGTCACTACAATTAACATAGTGAGCGATTTTTTACATGACTATAGAGACCAGTTATTTCAAGTCCACTGTGTTCTGCAGGATTATGCGAGGCCAGCTATTACACAATTAGAGTCGGAGACAAACAGTGACAAAGGACTTGACGAAAACATGAATCAGAAATAGAATGGAAACTCTAACCCCCTCCCCGAAAGGACCACTGAGTCTGCCATTTCTTAGAAGGACGTTACGTCCTCTGAACCGACCCTTCTAGGGGACCTCTTCCCGCACCGTTGGGTGAGTCTCTCACCTCGGACCACCCGATGTCAGGTATCGCAACGTTTCTCAACCTGTACTGACTCGTTGATTGTAAAAGTAAAACTATGACAACTACTTTATGAAAAAACCGGTGAAAATATTAAAAATTAGGACAATTTTAATAGAGATCAATACAGTATCTCAAGTTGAATTAATTTATACCTCATTTTAGTCGATGAATTTTTTTTTTTTTCTTAAGGTAAATAACTCAAGAACTTACTTTTACTTTAAGAAATTAATTTCATAGGTTAAGTTGTAAGATAGATCGGTAAACGAGGAATGACCCGGATTCGTCTTTTGAAAAGATCCTCACCCACACACAGATATATATATATATATATATATATATATATGTGTGTGTGTGTGTATATATATATATATATATGTACTTACATTCGACGACGACGGTTCAACGAAGTCAACACATGTTGAGACACACTGGGGAATCTGCCGTCGGGTGGTCCGAGGGGACAGGTACCCTAAAAGGTCCGTTCTCGTGACCTCACCCCACGGTAACGGAAGAAGCTATTCTTACGTATATACACGTCCTAACTTAATGAAACGAAATACCGTCATTAATTATATTGTAACATTTAGTTGATATGAAGTTAAATTTATTAAAAAAGTTAAAATTTTTAACCGTTTTCTGTATTTTCCTGTAAAATCTATTTTTCTCTATACCTACAGTTTATTCGTGTATTTTTCCACAAATTGTAGTAATCGATGACTCCTTTAATTTTAATTTTTGGAATCACTCTATAGTAATGTACGGATAGTCTTACCGATTTTATTCTTTATTGTGTTTACGATCAATCCTAGGTTCTTTGACCCAGTAAGTATATAACGACTGTCCTTACATTTTACCGTTTTGGTGAGACCTTTTGCCAAACCGTAAAGGAAAATTATGAGTTTGACCTGAATGGTATATTGATTCGTTAATTTGAGAATCTATGTGTGAGGTCCCTTTACTATTGAATAAAGGTCCGTCTTTTAAACATATGTCTATAAATAACGTCGAAATAAACACCGTAGGGGTTTGATATTTTCGGTCCTTGGGTTTACCATAATCACCTATTTACTTATTTGTTTGAACGCGTAGGTACAGTTTATTACGAACAACAAATCAGTGATTCAGTACAGGTTGAGAAAGTGCTGGGGTACCTGACATTGGCCGGTTCGAGGAGACAGGTACCTTAAAGAATCTCTTCTTATGATCTCACTCAAAGGCAAAGGAAGAGGTCCCCTAGAGGGACTGGGTCCCTAACTTAGATTCAGAGAACGTAACCGTCCACCTAAGAAATGGTGAGTCGGTGGTCCCTTCGTCACATTTCTGCATCTTACTACTGGCTCAGAACACTACTACCATGTCAATTCATATAATTCATATAATATAATTATTACCATCATTAATGTGTTACACAGTAATGTGTACACTATTTAAACGTCTCTATGTATGTGTATGTCCATGTGTTTACCCATGTCGACCTTGACTACTTTCGACTTGTTCGATTTACCTAATTTCGTTACAGTTATAGGATCAAAACTATTACGACGACGACGACGATTCAGCGAAGTCAGCACAGGCTGAGAGACACTGGGGTATGTGCCGTCGGGTGGTCCGAGGGGGTAGGGACCCTAAGAGGTCCGTTCTTGTGACCGCACCCAACGGTAAAGGAAGAGGTTACGTACTTTCACTTCAGCGAGTCAGTACATATACTGAAAGTGAAAGTACGTAACCTCTTCCTTTACCGTTGGGTAAGGTCACAAGAACGGACCTCTTGGGGTCCCTGCCCCCTGGGACCACCCGACGGTAGACACCCCAGCGTGTCTCAACCTGTGTTGACTTCGATGAATCGTCGTCGTCGCCACCGTCGTCGTCGTTTATGTGAGTCTGTTTGTATGTTGTTTTATGGTTCGTTAACTTCTAGTTACCCATCCAAATTTTTTTTTATTAATTTATTATTTCCCCTTTTTTAACTCTTTAACTAATGTGACTTTTAAAAGATGAAATTCTTCTGTAGTAACTTTCTCACTTAACCCTCCGCCAGGATTCTACCGCCTCCTTATCCTGCCCCTCTAGTGAAAGAGGGGGTGTTTAAGTAGTTTTCTTGTAAACTTGCGACTCATTTAAGGTGTTTTGTTGAAGACTTACGGCCGTCTCCTGTTGTCCGTGGGTCTTTTCGTCGGGTAACAGAAGTTTTCCTCTATCCTTTTTTATATTTTCTGTTTTTCTCTCTGTTTTCTCCATCCCTGTCACAAGGCAGGGTCCTTCCCTTAGAATTTTTTCTCTCTTCAAAGGTTTGTGGTCATTTGTGAGAGTGACGGCTCAGACACCACTCGGAACCTTGGTGTCTCCCGTTGTATTGGTCCTCCTTTTTATTTACTTATTAATTTTGGGTATCTAATGTGTGGGTTGCCATTGAGGGGGTCGCCTCTTCGTCGCGTCTGCGGACGTGGGCGGCGATCGTTCGCCCCCGACCCGTCCCGCCGCGCCCGACGTCACGAATCTCATTCCTGGCCCGGACTTACGGGGTTCCTGTTGGACTTCCTTGATTGAACCCGATCGTTTGGTCTGACACCCTATCGATGGTACGTTTTTCGGGATTGGATTCTGTGGCGGTCCGGGCGAGTGTCTTGTTTCCTGACTGATCTTGATACGCTTTTCGGGATTGGATTCTGTGGTGGTGCCTCGGACCATCCGATGGTAGGTACCACAGCGTTTCTCAGCCTGTGCCGACTCGCTGAAGTGAAGTGAATGCTGTGGCAGTCCGGGTGAGTGTCTTGTTTCCTGACTCGTCTCGATCGGCCGACGTCTGGTAGGGGGAGACCACTGCCCGTCGGTCTCGGTCTTCCCCTGTTAGCGCCGGGGTCTCTCCGTAATAGATGGTTTGACGTTCGTCCGAAGCAACGATTGATTCTGAAGAACCCCAAGACCTACCAGTTGTAGGCGGACTGTCCCACGCGACCAACGTGTGGGTCTTTTGGATCGTCGTCCTTGCCTCCGTCACTATTCAGCGTCGCTGACGTGAGCGGTTTGTGGACCAGTGGACTCGACAAGTCTGGCCCCTTCCCGTGTTTTGCGTCCGCGTTAGTTCAGACGTGGAGACTCTTCATAGGCTCACGGACTTGGACTCGCCGAATCTGAACCCTTCCCGTATGTTGGGTCCCGACCGGAGTCAAGGGTCGTCTCGTTGGATCTCAGATTCGTCACAACTGTCCCTTTCGTGTGTGCGGGACTCGCCTCTGTCAACAAACGTCACAGGGAGGGAGGGGTGTCGCACTGACTTGTTCGCTCGGATTTTTTCACAGGTGGTGACGGGGGAACACAGTCCCGCCTTTAATCTGCGACTTCTCTGCTCGTTTGTCTTCGATTTTGTCTCCCTTGGAGGAACCTTCACTGTCCACGTTATCCAATTTTGGGACATCAATCATGGTTGATTTATCCTTCCTCGGATATCTAGAACTCTTTATATTCGACCTAGTTCCTTGATAGGCTTTTACTTGACTGGGGTGTGACGGTTGTTGTGGTGACCTCTTTCAGGATCTATATAAAAATGATAATTAGAAAAAAAATTAATTTTTTTTTAAAATTCAGGAGATAATGAGGGAATTAAAAGTAAAAATATTGGATGATAATGAAACGTTTTTTTTTTTCCCTCTCTCTCTGGGATAGAAAATTTCGTTTGAAGTATATATATAAAATATTAAAAACACTGAAAAAAGGGAAATTATAACATAAAAACTTATAGGTTAGAGATGAGATCTAAAAATTACAAACGAAAAACCATCAACAATAATTAAAACATAGAAATTCTTGGGTTAGAAGTCATGTATAAAAATGAACCCTCACTCTAATGACCGAACTGACGAGAGAGGGAGAAACCTGAGAGGACAAAGAGGTGGTCCAGTGGAGATAGAGGAAGGAGGGGGAAAAGAAGAGATGGGTTGAGACACTAAAGAAACACACAAGGCCTGTCACCTCTTGTGAGTCCCTTGACTAATAACCGACCTAGACAGAGAGAGGAAAACTAAGGGGGGAAATAAGAGGACCGGTGGAGACAGAGGAAGGAGGGAGAAGAGAAGAGACATATTAAGGCACTTGTAGAGACTCACCAGGTCTGACACCTCACGTGTATTCCTTCACTAATGACTGATCGAACGAGAGAGGAGAAAACTAAGGTTGAGTAGAGTAGGACCAGTGGAGATAGAGGGAGGAGGGATAAGAGGTACATTGAGACACTTGGAGAGACCCACAGGGAGTGACACCTCTTTGAAAATAGATTTTGGATCTACAAAATGGTTACCACGACATATCTACCTCTTCAGAACTCCGAAGACATTTTTATTCTGACTTTTGGTCTTCGTCCTCCGAATTCAGGTTTAGGACTCTTGTGGTCTCTTGAGGACTGAGGTCCCTTGTAATTAGTTGTCTTCGAGTAGTTTGCGGAGGTATGGATGTGACTTTGGTTCGTGGTGGGTTCCCGGTTGTTCAAGGTCTCGTTCTGTATGGTACGTTTAAGAGGTCGTTGTGTCCTTGTGTCGGGACTCGAAGTTATATGTCTGACAGGTTTCAGTGAGGTTTGGGTGACTGAGAGTATTGAGTAATGACCTGGGAAGTGACGTGAGGTCTCTCTTCTTTAGGTCGAGGTGGGTGGTCTTGTGGCTGTGTTCGAAGGGATTGGTTCTTTGGAACTGTTCGGTGGGCATGTTAGGGTAGGTGTCACTCCTTTGAGGTGTTATGTCTCTTGAGGTGTTTGACGGTCTTATGTCTTTCCGGTGGGGTTTGTGTCGTTATATTTGTCCTACTTCTCTGTCTCCCTATGGGTCGTCCATTTCCTTGTACTATTTACGGGTGGTTTGGTTTGTTTTCTCCTTCTCTATCCCTTAGATGGACTATTTCTTAAGGTTTATTACTATCACTTTTACTAGGTTTTAGAACTTTAGTTTTACCTTAGTGTCTATTTATAGGACCTCTGCTCCTAACTCTTCTACGTTCTTTCCACATTGTTCCTGGATCTTCTTTATTTTCTCTCAGTTATACATTACTTATTACGTTATTTACTCTAGTTTTTGTGAGACCTCCCTTGGTTGTCATCTTATCCTATCCTAATACTCCATCTTCTATCTTACCAACTTTATTTACTTAGTCTCTCCTTTTTTCTTTTTACTTAATTTTCTTTACTCCTGTTAGAGTCTCTGGAGACCCTGTTACAATTTACAGGGTTGTAAGCTTAGTATCCTCAGGGTCTTCTTCTTCTGTTTTTCTTTCTGGTACTCTTTTATGAACTCCTCTGTTATCAACTTTTGAGGGGATTTTACCCCTTCCTTTATTAGTGGGTTCAGGTTCTTTGGGTCTCTCAGGGTTTATCCTATTTACGTTCCACTTTGTGGGGTTCTGTGTATAATTAGTTTAATTGTTCCTAGTTTGTGTTTCTTGTTTATAATTTTCGTCGTTCCCCTTTTGTTGTTTATTGTGTGTTCCCCTAAGGGTATTCCTATTGACGACTAGAAAGTTATCTTTGAGAAGTCCGGTCCTCCCTTACCGTTCTGTATGAATTTCACTACTTTCTTTTATTGGATGTCGGGTCTAATGGCATGGGTCGTTCCTAGAGTAAGTTTATACTTCCCCTTTAGTTTTCGAAATGTCTGTGCGTTTTCGACTCTCTTAAGTCGTGGGGGTATGGTCGAGAGGTTGTTTACGATTTCCTAGAAGAGATCTGTCCTTTGTGTTTTGCCCATATATTTGAGCTTGGGTTTTGTTATTTCATTTACCGTTGCCCTAGTATGAATAGTTATTAATAGAATTTACATTTACCCAACTTACGGGGTTGGTTTTCTGTTTCTGACCGACTTACCTATGTTTTTGTTCTGGGGATATATACAACAGATCTTCTGTGGGTGGAGTTTTGTTCCCTGTGTATGTCTGACTTTCACTTCCCGACCTTTTTCTATAAGGTACGTTTATCTCTGGTTTTCTTTCGTCCTCATCGTTATGAGTATAGTCTATTTTATCTGAAATTTTGTTTCCGACACGGTGACAACCACCTTTACGTTTGATCATGTCGGTGATACCTCTTGTCACACCCCTAAGGAATTTTTTAACGTTTATCTTGACGGTATACTGGGTCGTTAGGGTGACGACCCGTATGTGTGGCTCCTTTGGTCTTAACTTTCTCTGTGCACATGGGGTTACAAGTAGTGTCGTGACAAATGTTATCTGTCCTGTACCTTTGTTGGATCTACAGGTAGTCGTCTACTTACCTATTCTTTCGACACCATGTATATGTGTTACCTCGTAATGAGTCGGTAATTTTTCTTATGTAAACTTAGTCAAGATTACTCTACCTACTTTGACCTCGGCTATATGTCTCACTTCATTCGGTCTTTCTTTTTGTGGTTATGTCATATGATTGTGTATATATGCCTTAAATCTTTCTATCATTACTATTGAGACATACACTCTGTCGTTTTCTGTGTGTCTACATATCTTGTCTGAAAACCTGAGACTCCCTCTCCCTCTCCCACCCTACTACACCCTCCTACCGTAATTTTGTACATATCATAGTACATTCTTTACTTAGCGGTCAGATACAAACTACTTCCTATGTCTTACGAACCCCGACCACGTGACCCTACTAGGTCTCTCTACTATACCCCACCCTCCACCCTCACCCCAAGTCCTAACCCTTGAGTATATGTGGGTACCGCTTAAGTACAGTTACAAACCGTTTTGGTTATGTCATAACTTTTCATTTTATTTCATTTTTAATTTTTTTATTTTTTCCGACACTTTTCTCTGTTTCTTCCTGTGGTGTATTCCTAGTTTCCTAGTTGGGTTCTTCTTCTATCAAGTCAAGTCAGCGAGTCAGCACAGGCTGAGAAACGTTGCGGTACTTAGCGTCGTGCGGTCCGGTGGGACAGGTAGTGGTAGAGGGCCTCAAGTGAGTCTGAGTGCAGGTAGCTCAGACACTACGGTAGGTCGGTAGAGTAGGAGACAGTAGGGGAAGAGGAGGACGGGAGTTAGGGAGGGTCGTAGTCTGAGAAAGGGTTACTCAGTTGAAAAGCGTACTCCACCGGTTTCATGACCTCAAAGTCGAAATCGTAGTAAGGAAGGTTTCTTTAGGGTCCCAACTAGAGGAAGTCTTACCTGACCAACCTAGAGGAACATCAGGTTCCCTGAGAGTTCTCAGAAGAGGTTGTGGTGTCAAGTTTTCGTAGTTAAGAAGCCGCGAGTCGGAAGAAGTGTCAGGTTGAGAGTGTAGGTATGTACTGGTGTCCTTTTTGGTATCGGAACTGCTCTACCTGGAATCAGTCGTTTCATTTCAGAGACGAAAACTTATATGACAGATCCAACGTATTGAAAAGAAGGTTCCTCATTCGTAGAAAATTAAAGTACCGACGTCAGTGGTAGACGTCACTAAAACCTCGGGTTTTTTTAATTCAGACTGTGACAAAGATGACAAAAGGGTAGATAAAGGGTACTTCACTACCCTGGTCTACGGTACTAGAAGCAAAAGACTTACAACTCGAAATTCGGTTGAAAAAGTGAGAGGAGAAAGTGAAAGGAGATCTCCGAGAAATCAAGGAGAAGTGAAAGACGGTATTCCCACCACAGTAGACGTATAGACTCCAATAACTATAAAGAGGACCGTTAGAACTAAAGTCGAACACAAAGAAGGTCAGGTCGCAAAGAGTACTACATGAGACGTATATTCAATTTATTCGTTCCACTGTTATATGTCGGAACTACA